>CM021104.1:311842366-312265964 GCA_007115665.2 Sequoiadendron giganteum
AAGCATGGTAGATGCTTAATAAGAGAATCCTTTTGAAAAACAAAAGCCAAGTGTCCGTTGTTTTCCTTTTCTATGGACAAATAAAAATAAAACCTTGCATTCTCACAAAAGTTACTCCCAAGGAAAAGGGAAATGAGGTGATGACATTTGTCACCATTTCACGTCATCTAAAAATGAAAAGGACTAAAGCCCTTCATAGGCAAACTCCAAGGTAATCTAGAAACAATGGAAACACTTGTCACAATCTCACACACCTTGAGATAAGAACTATACAACTTTAATAGAAAACACCGATGAGAAATACACAATGTGATTACAACAAATGTCACAATCTTCCTAGCTTTGAAACACTAAGGTTGAAGGAAGTCAAACAATGACTTGGAAAAATTTAGAATAAAGAAATGCCACATGGCATATCCCTCTGAGAGAAGCCACCAAGACAGCTACAAAAAACTTGAAATGATATGGTGACAAATTTCATCATCTCACAGACTCTTAGAAAACTGTGAAAAATAAAACTAAACCATTGGAGTCCAAGAGGAAATACAATGAGTGACAAATGTGAGTAGAAACTATTAAATGATAGAATATGAATTTCAAACCTATTAATGTCCACAGATGACCAAAAGTAGGTCGATGGAACTAGAAGACACAAAAATTAACAACAAAATGTTCTAGGATGATAGAACCCTTTAACTAAAATGATAAAAGTCCACTAGACAAAATAAAGTACTATGCCACTAAAAAATAGCATTGAAGGATGAACAAGAGCCCCAAACACAAGTGTCAGTGAAGACTAGAAGGAAACCTCATCAAATATCCATGTTTGTGTCTAAAATGGAGGAATCATTCAAGCCATCATCGGTCACTCTAAAAGAGCTAATAATTCTCACCAAGGAGTATCCAAGGTTGGAGAGGCCATGTTGGGAGTATTAGAATAATTAAAATTATATCTATTTAATGGTCAATATTGTAACATGGTGTATATATTAGATAGTTTCTATTTTTTGTATTTGTTCTATTGTTTCATATTAGAAACATTGCTCCTCCTTGTAATCTATATATTGAAGCATCTTGATTTGTGTAAATACATCAAATTTTTTACCATTTGCCTCTTGTAATATGGTATCAGAGCCACCAAGCGAGAAAATTTGATTTTCTTAAAAAAAAAAAATCCGGCACTCTATCTTTGGGCTCCTACAATTCAATTTTGTTTTGGAGAGTTTGTGGTGCAAATCGCATTTCTCAAATCGTGTCTATTTATTTGGCTTCTACAAATCACGTTTGAGAAAACGTGGAAAAATCCCGTGATTTTTTTTCATCTGGGCGTTTTGATTCAAGCTAGTTTTTCTCTGCCCACGTGACCTCTCATTTTGAGAAAAAAACACGACTCTTTGTTTGTCCAGTTCGTGCTTTCTTCTGGCGTGACTTCTTTGATAGACACGTTTTTTATTGGCGAGATCCTCAAAAGTATTTTTGGTCACGTTTTGTTTGGGCATGACTTTTATCTTTGTTTGAGCATGTTCTTCAAGATTGCAACTTGTTGGGCGAAATCTTGGTTTTCTCTGCTCACGTTTCTCCTTTTTTGGATCTTCTAAGCACGGGTTCTCTTTTCAGAACCTTGAAATAAAAATCGGCTAGGGTTTCAATAAATCCTTTGTTTGAAGTCGAATTTTTTTCTCACAGCAGATTCTTTCTATGTTTTTCAAGAAGATTTTTGGGTAGTCGTCAGATTTTTCTAGGTGCCTCGTAATCCATGTGTTTTTTTAAAGAACCAGTTGTTCTCTATCATGATGGATGAGAGAATGTCCTTACAGGAGCATTTGACAAAGATTCTGGACATCCGTGATCAATTGGAGGTGATTGGTCAGAAGATGGAGGAAGAAGACATGGTAGTCATCACTTTGAAAAGTCTACCGAAGTCTTATGAGCACTTTGTTGAAACTCTCAACATTACATCGACTAATGTTGATTTGAAGTTTCCAAAGCTTTGTACTATCCTTTTGCAACAGGAACACTGGAAAAAACAGTTTGGCAGTAGTGCCTCTTCGTCCTCTACAAAGCAAGCTTTTGCAGCCAAGTCTCACGCTAAGAATAAAAGGAAAGGTCAACCTTCGTAGTAGAAAGGCTCAGGTCAACCTCAAGACAACCCTCAGAAAAAGAACATTCAATGTAATTGCTACCACAAATATGGTCAAATGAAGAAGGATTGTCGTCAACATTTGGCTTATGAATGGAAGAAGCAAGGAGGGTCTCAGCAAAAAGCAAATGTTGTCGAGCACACTGAGCAAAAGGAATCTACCTTTTACGCTTTTATAGCTAAAATACCTGCAGATCATGTGAAGTCCTCTGCCTGGTACATTGATTCAGGTGCTTCGCAACACTTCACCCATCGGCATGATTGGTTCACAAACTTCTCTCCTTTCAGTAACTCAATTATTTTGGAGGAGGTGAAGAGTATACCATTTTCAATGAGGGCACTGTTCAGATTCAGTCTAGGAGGAATCTCATATTCCTCAATGTATACTACGTTCCTAGCATGGAATTTACCTTCTCTCTGTCAGTCAGATTATGCGGCACTCTCCTCAGTTGGATGTGGTATTTAGCGCACATAAGTGTTCAATTGTTGATCGGGAGACTCACACCACTGTAGTTGTTGGTATTGAGGATCATGGTCTATACAGACTTGTGGATACTAGTGAATCTCATAGTAACATAAATTTGGAAAAAAACCCGATTAATCCCGATTTTTAAATAATCTCTAGGTTGGACGATTTTTTCCCCGATTTTTTGAAAAAATCTTTGACCTTTGGTCAGCGATTTTTTCCCATTTCAAACTACAAAATTGCCAAAAAATGCATTTAAAACCTGCAAAAAAATGTGAATAAAATCATGCTGATTTATGCGCGAAAAAAAACCATGAGACCATAGCTTCTTGTTTACTATTATGCTTTGATAGATTTTTTCCAAGCATCCATTGCTTGTTTGAAAGCACTTGTTTTAGACTTTTAGCCATAGCACTTAAGGCAGTGAACTGTTTGATAAAATGTTTTGGTAGACATGTATGAAAAATGTGGTAGCATGGACAAGGTAGTGAACTGGTTGAAAAATTGCCTCAAAGAAATGTGGTTGCTATTGATTGTCATGGCATGAGACCACATTTCTTTGAGGCAATTTTTGATCTAGACAATGAGTGGGTTGCTGGTAATGAATTTCTTGAGGCTAAGGATTTTGAGATCCTAATAGAGTCCAACTTTGATACTCATTTGATTGAACAACTTAGGAGAGGAAAAGCCCCAGGAGCTTCATCATTAGGACTTGCATCCCCTAGCATAGCTCTATTTATAGTAGCAACTAGCAAGAGTCATTGGCTACTTTTGATTTTTTTAACTTTGTACTCAATAGGTTGACTTTGTACAGACTATATTGTAATTAAAATTTTGGCATCTATTAGTTATGCATTGTGAACTAATGCTTTGAAAGATGTGGAATGCAATGTAATTAGTGATATGAATATAAACAACAAAATCTGTTTTCTATGATTCTTTAGTTAAACTCTATTTATTTTCTCTCTATAACTCTATTGCTATGGAAATGCCTTTCAATTAAAAAAAAAAACAGTTTGTCTCTTATTCTACAATTTTTTTAAAAAAAATTAAAAATCTGATTTTTTCAAAAAATCTTGAATTTTTGGTTTGCCGATTTTTTCCCCAAAATATTTTTGTTGCTATGTTGGTGATTCTCCATAGTTAGCCATGGCAGCCAAAAATTCTACTATTACCAGTTGTTAGTTTTAGGATCAGAAATTAAATAAGCAGAGATAGAACAATTTCAAACAAATAGACATAGCATATACCCTGGGAAAACCCTCCAACTTGAGGGAGAAAAACCCAGCAACAATATATCTCTTATGTATTGAATAATGAAAGCAATTCGATTCTATAATGAGGCCAAATACCAGGCCGAATCAACCAGCACCACACTTGATGCAATCTCAAACAATAATATCAATCTTCTTGTATGACAATATCGATCCTCTTGAAGAATGACTTTGATCTGCTTATATCGAACTTGTTGTAGGTGATTCGCACTTTCCTTGAATGAATAGAATCGATGATGGTGAATGAATGAGCAGCACCTCCTTATATACAATTCAATGGGAGATCTCCAAACAAACATGACTCTTCAAGATGTAAAGTCAGCCTCCAATGAAAGGTTGTGTCTCACACAAAGGGTGGCGGATATTAGAATAAAGTCAGCCACAATAAATAAATATTATTTAATATTCAAGTGAAGTGCCTCTTTACAAAACACGTCTCCAATAAATAAATAGCCGTAGGCTATATTTAATTTATTGCTTTATAAAAATCGCCACTGGAAGTATGAGGCCTGCGGCTAAACATCAACACTCCCTCTTAGCTAGGGAGGAATACTTCCAAATATCCAAGGTCATGGAGTCTCTCAACATGATGCCCACAATGGCTACACCCATATGTGGAAAGATCTCATCACAGAGTCACTCAACATGATATCGTCCATCATGGCTACTCCCATGTATGGAAAAGAACATGTCCACAAGTGCCCATCACGAAGTCACTCAACGTGATGTCGTCATCTCAACATGACGTCCACCATGGCTACTCCCAGAGGGTGTATAAACACAAGTACAAAGAAATCATCACGGAGTCTCTCAACGTGATGTTGTCATGGAGTCTCTCAGCATGACATCCACCATGGCTACTCCCAGAGGGTGGGAACAAGGGCTTTCACCTCAAATTTCTCTCTTGCAGAGAAATATGCATTAACAAGGGCTTACACCTCAAATTTCTCTATCACAGAGAAAGATGCATTAAAGAAAATCACAAAAGATCACTAATGTTGAGTCTCCCTCTCAGCTAGGGCTTCATTCTCCGCAACTCCAAGCTTGTCTCGAAAGTGCGCAAACTTTACTCTGGAGAGAGGCTTGGTGAGAATATCACCCGTCTGCTCATCAGTGCAAATGTATCTTAATTGGATAGCTTTCCTCAATACCATATCTTTGATATAATGGTATTTGATCTCAACATGTTTTGTTCTGTCATGAAACACTGGATTGACAGAAAGCTTCACACAACTTTGATTATCACGATGAATAACAGCCAGCTCTAATGATTGTCCAAACAATCCTGCAAGGAGCTTCCGAAGCCACACAGCTTCTCGAGCTGCTACGCATGCTGCAATATACTCGGCCTCTACAGTGCTTAGTTGCACTAAAGACTACTTCCTGCTACACCAAGAAATCATCGCAAACCCCAAACTAAAGCAACATCCAGAGGTGCTCTTCCGATCAGCCACACTCCCTGCCCAATCAGAATTAGAATATCCTTGCATCTTTAGGTCTACACTAGAAGTATATTTCAAGCCATATCCAACTGTGCCACACAAGTATCTCAAGATATGCTTAGTTGCAACTAGATGTATTTGCCTTGGTTCACACATGAACTGACTAAGTGCACTCACTGCATAGAAAATATTTGGTCTAGTATTGACTAGATACATCAATGATCCAATCAACTGCTTGTACATAGTGGGACCCACCAGATCTGAACTAGCTGCAGACTCACTCAACTTCTTCAAATTGGTTTCCATCGGTGTAGACATGGATTTGCAATCCATCATACCAAATCTCTTCAAGATGTCTATAGTATACTTCCCTTGACTCAGAATGATCTCATTGGGTCTCTACCACACTTCCAATCCTAGGAAGTAGTGCATATATCCTAGATCCTTCCTCTCAAATTCAGAAGCTAACTCCTTGCATTTGATAATGAGATATTCTGCTCCTGTAAGAAATAGATCATCAACATAAAGAACCAAGATTAATGCCTCACCACTAACTGCCTTGAAGTAAAGATTTGAATCGGCATCATTCTTGGAGAAGCCCAAGCTTATCAAGTATCGATCAATCCTCTCATACCAAGCACGAGGGGCCTGCTTAAGGCCATACAAAGCCTTCTTCAATTTACAAACATGAGACTCCTTCCCATGAATCTCAAATCCATCAGGTTGCTCAATGTATACCTCTTCCTCAATCACACCATTAAGGAATGTTGTCTTCACGTCCATCTGATGTAGCTTCCATCCCTTAGCTGCTGCAATAGCAATAATGGTCCTGATGGATGTATAACGAGCAACCAGAGCAAAGGTTCCTTCATAATCTATTCCCTCTTTCTGAGAGAATCCTCTAGCCACAAATCTAGCTTTGTACTTCTCTATGCTTCCATCAGCCGCATGCTTGATCTTGAAAAGCCATTTAGAAGATACAAAAGATTTCCCTTTTGGTCTTGGTACAATATCCCAAACATAATTCTTGATGATAGATTGATATTCTTCAGCCATAGCATCTCTCCATACTTGCTGACTTGATGCTTCCTCAACACTGGAAGGCTCAGATTCAATGATATGACTCATTAATGCAACATAGCTTGGAAACTATTGTGGTCTTTTGCTTTCTCTGAATGTGCCTCTAGGAGCTGCAAACTTTTTTGCCTCCTACATTGTTTGCCTAGCCCATAGAGGTCTCTTTCGACCTATGACAATATCTTTTGGCCCATCAATTGCTTCCAAAGGCTCAACTGGATCAATATCTTCTTCTGGTTCAATAGACTCCCTCTGAATCTCAGGAGTATGATCAACATCCATGTCTTGAGGAGTCTCCTAGTCTTCATTATCTATCTCCATGTGTGAACCTTTAGATCTTTTGAATGCAACATCTTCTTCAAAAGTGACATCCCTGTTGATCTCTATCTGTTTCTAACCTGGAATGTAAATCCTGTAGGCTTTTGAAGATTCACTGTAACCCACAATTATTCCTTTCTTGCCAAATGGTTCTAACTTAGTCCTCTTATCTTTAGGCACATGAATATAAACAGGACAACCAAAGATTCTCAAGTGACTAACCTCAGGCTTCACCCCTGCGTAGGCTTCTTCAAGAGTCATATTCTCCAAAATACGATGAAGGCTCCGATTCTAAACATACACTGCAGTTCTAGATGCTTCTGCCCAAAGGAAGGTTTGCAAGTCTTGATCATGGATCATAGCTTTAGCTGCCTCAACAATGGATCTACTCTTCCTTTATGCAACTCCGTTTTGTTGTGGATTGTAAGGAACACAAAACTCCCTCTTAATCCCTGCTTCGATACAAAAGTTACGGAAGCCTCTAGAGGTGTATTCTCCTCCGTTGTCAGATCTTAGAACTTTGATTTTCTTTCCGGACAAATTCTCTACTTGAGCCTTAAATTCTTTGAATTTCTCAAGTACTTCATCAAATTCCTTAGACTTCAAAAAATAAATCCAATTCTTTCTAGAGTAGTCATCAATGAAAAGTACATAATACCAAAATCCACTCAAGGATGCAACAGACATTGGACCACACAAATTAGAATGGACAAGATCTAGAATACATTTTGATCTACTTTGTCTACTATGAAAAGGACCCTTAGTATTCTTACCCAGTGCACATCCTCTGCACGTACCATCATGCTCTTGACTGAGTTTCAGAAGGCCTGAAACCATCTTCTCCATGGATGGAAGAGCTCTGAAATGGAGATGAGCAAGTCTTCTATGCCAAAGCTCGCTTGAACTAGTAGAATCATGCAACAATGCTTGCATTGGACGAATGGAAAGTCTATAAAGACTCTCACGCCGAACACCAATTACATGGGTTGTCTTGATGCTAGAGTTCTTTGGCCAAGCAAAAACTTTTCCCTCAGAAAAAGCAACTTGATATCCTTTGTCCTCCAAAGCTGAAATTGATACAAGGTTCCTCTTGATACCTGGTACGAACAAGACATCACTCAAATGAAGAGAGATGTCGGAATCTAGTTGAAGAGAGGAGGCTCCAGCACCCTTCACTGCATAGCAAATATCATCTCCAATTATTACTTGAATGTTGGTTTCTTTCTCCACCAAATCCGAAAGATGCTCTCTAAATCCGGTGATGTGTCGAGAGGCGCCACTATCAATCAACCATGTGCTGCTATCAGTTGGAACATTGTTTGATAGGGATGAGATAAATAGAAATCCGTTTGAGTTATCTCTTGATTCCTTCTGAGGAGAGACATCATCCACATCCGCAGTAGAAGCATGTTGCTTTGGTCTTGTTGCACAATCTCTAGCATAGTAACCAAACTTGTCACATCTGAAGCATTTTATATGGGAGAGATCTTTCTTCTTCTTTGATTCAGGAGCAGCATCTGATTTCTTGTCTCTATTCCTCTTGAAGTTACCTTTTCTCCCTTCTCCTCCTTTCTTCTTTGAAGTTTGAGCAGCAAGAACTTGATTGTCTTCATTGTGAGAACTTCGTCCATTACCCCTTGCTGCCAATCTTGATTCCTCTTGAATGCAATCTGCCCTAAGACGATCAAACTTAGGTAGTTTAGATCTTCCACTTCTACTTTGGATAAAAGGCTCCCAAGATTGAGGAAGACCGTTAAGCGCCAACATGACTAAGTCTCGATCATCAATTATGTCTCCAATAGCATAGAGTTGATCCTTCAACTCAGTGATCTTCATAAAGAAGGAAATGATTGAATCTCCTTTCGCCATCTTGATGTGATGAAGTTGTTGCCTTGATGCAAGAGTTCTGCTGGTGTTATTGATCTCATATAACCCTTCCAAAGTCTTGAACATCTCTCTAGCTGTCTTTAACTGGGAGATAATAGGCACAAGGTGATCCTTCACAGAATCAATCAATATCTTCTTGGCCTTTGTGCCATTCTTCCTCCATTGTGTCTTCTCATTCTCATTGGAAGGCACGGGTACTTCGCTCTCCACGAACTCAAGAATCTCATTTTCTTCCAATGCAATCAGAACTCTAAACTTCCAAGAGGTGAAGTTAGAGGCACCTTCGAGTCTATCTTCAACCTTGAGACCGTTCACCATTTTCGAAGATAAGATAGACACGCTACAATGAGAATAAGAGAAGAAGATAATGCTGCTTATATAAATCTGATTTCGATCTTGCTTAAACCCGCTCTAAAACCATGTTAGTTTTAGGATCAGAAATTAAATAAGCACGGATAGAACAATTTCAAACAAATAGACACAGCATATACCCTGGGAAAACCCTCCAACTTGAGGGAGAAAAACCCAGCAACAATATATCTCTTATATATTGAATAATGAAAGCAATTCTCTTTTATAATGAGGCCAAATACCAGGCCGAATCAACCAGCACCACACTTGATGCAATCTCAAACAATAATATTGATCTTCTTGTATGATAATATCGATCCTCTTGAAGAATGACTTTGATCTGCTTATATCGAACTTTCTGTAGGTGATTCGCACTTTCCTTGAATGAATAGAATAGATGATGGTGAATGAATGAGCAGTGCCTCCTTATATACAATTCGATGGGAGATCTCCAAACAAACATGACTCTTCAAGATGTAAAGTCGGCCTCCAATGAATGGTTGTGTCTCACACAAAGGGTGGCGGATATTAGAATAAAGTCGGCCACAATAAATAAATATTATTTAATATTCAAGTGAAGTGCCTCTTCACAAAACACGTCTCCAATAAATAAATAGCCGTAGGCTATATTTAATTTATTGCTCAATAAAAATCGTCGTTGGAAGTATGAGGCCCGCGGCTAAACATCAACACTAGTCTTTGGCATCAGCAGTATGGGCACTTAAATGTGCACTATCTCTCTCAGCTAGCTCGGGAGGGACTTGTAGCTGGTTTACCTAAGATCTAGACTCAAAATCATGGATTTTGTGGAGCTTGTCAGGCTGGGAAGCAACATAGGACACCGTTCACGGATGGTGACTCATGGCGAGCCTCTAAGGTACTACAGTTGGTTCACGCTGATGTATGTGGGCCAATGAATACACCTTTTGTTACTGGTTGAAGGTATTTCTTGATTTTTGTTGATGATTTCAATCGTAAAATGTGGGTGTACTTTCTTAGACATAAATCAGATGTGTTTACTGTATTTCAGAAGTTTAAGGCATTAGTAGAAAAAGAGTCTGGTTGTTCCATAATCACTCTTAGGTCATCAAATAATGGGGGGGAATTTTGTTCTACTACTTTCTCCAACTTCTATGATACACACGGCATCAAACGCTAGTTAACCACACCCTACACTCCTCAACAAAACGGTGTTGTATATTAAAATAATGTTTATTATTTATTTATTAATAATCAACTATTGTATTTTATTGTAAATTAGTGATAAGATCGTCTCTAATCTTATCTAGAGTTTCTTTATAGAAACTTCCCGTTTTTGTAAATTTTGTAAACTATTTATTAAGCACATTGCTCAATGTAAATAACATCGAATAATTTACCAATTACTTGCGTAATATGGTATCAAAACCTGTTCAATTGGAGGGAAAGTAATTTTTTAAAATCTTGGAAAGCATTTTCGATTTTTTTTAGGATGTGATTTTTTGAAGTTGGAACGACTTCATTTCTGATAAAAATCACGTCTCAGTGCTTTGCCCGCAATCTAAAATATTTTTCATGGCTTGTTCTTCTCTCTCGTACATCATTCTTACCTCTCAGATTCACGTTTTTTTGAGATTCGCGTTTTTCTCAGATTCATGTTTTTTCTTAGATTCGTCTTTCTCTTTTTGTTTTTGGGCCCGACTTTTGGTTGTCTATGGTCACGATTTCTTCATAATCTGAGGTGCGTTCTTCTAGTTGCAAATTTCTGTTTGCATTTTTGTCCATGAATGGGCGTGATTTTCAAAAGTTTTGAGCATGTTTTATTGAAGATCTTTGAGCTCGATTTCTGAGGTTTTGGGCTGCGTTCTTGCCTTCCTTGTAGACGCGATTTGTGCCCTAGTTGTGCCATCCCTATTAGGCGCGATTTTTTTACCTCTGTTTTCAGATTTTTTTAAAATCGTGGCCATTTTTCTGCATTTTTTTCAAAATTGACTAGGATTTTGTCAAAAACTCCATCTCAAGGCAAAAAAAAATTTCGACTGCAAATTATTTGTGGGTTTTTCGAGAGCTCAACTGGGTTGGTCTTCGATTTTTTTGGGTGCATCGTTTTCCATGCCAATGGATTTACATTGTTTTTTGTGCCTGAACCTACCTTAGTGTATTGAAATTTGTGCCTCGAGTTTCCTGCTTCAACGTCTTATCAGGTTGTCGTTTTTGTGCCTCGAAAAACGTGAAGATGGCGAGTTTGACCAACATTATGTTGGAAGGCAATCAGAGATTTAATGGCAAAAATTATAACTCCTGGAAGCAGCGGATGATGACAATCTTTGAATATCGCTACCTTGATCAAATGATACTTGGCAATGTTACTCGACCCACCACTATAGATAAAGCCCAGGAGAAGTTCGATGAGCGAAATCGTGAAGTGGTGATGCTCATTAAACTTTCAGTAACCGATGATCAGCTACCTCAGATTCCGCTTGGAAAATCAGTAAAGGAGATTTGCGACCATTTGAAGGGTTTGCATGAAACCTCCGACAAAAGCCGTGCATTCTTCCTGAAAAACATGTTTTCTATCATAATGGATGAGAAGACCACCTTGCAAATGCACCTAAACAAAATCCAAGAGATCCGAGATCAATTGGAGGCTATTGGTCAAAAAATGGAGGAGGAAGACATGGTCGTAATCACTCTGAAAAGCCTACCTAAGTCTTATGAACATTTCATAGAGACTCTCAACATTACGTCTACTAATGTTGACCTGAAGTTTCCAGAGCTTTGTACTATCCTCCTGCACCAGGACCACTAGAAACAACAATTTGGTAGTAGTGGTTCATCATCCTCTACAAAGCAAGCCTTTGCAGTAAAACTTAGTTTAAGAACAAAGGGAAAGGTCAGCCTTTGCAATAGAAAGGCTCAGGACAACCTCAGGACAGCTCTAAGAAAAAGAACATTTAGTGCAATTAAGAAGGATTGTCGTCAGCATTTGGCTTCTAAACAAAAAAAGCAAGGAGGGTCTCAACAGAACGCACTTCTTCTCATAGGCCTAAATGGTGGGCTAAGACTATTGGAGATCTTCATGATGATGAGTTCATTGAGGGGAGATCTTCCAGAAACAAGAGCAAACAATAGCCTACAGTTAATTTTGCTCTCATGGCCAACATTCACAGTGTCTATGAGCCTCAGACATATTCAGAGGCTAAAGGAATTCCTAAGTGGGAAAAGGCTATGGAGGTTGAATACCAGAGTCTTCAGAAAAATCACACTTGGGCTCTTTTTGATCTTCCTCAAGGGAAGAAGCCCATTAGCTGCAAATGGGTGTATAAGGTGAAATACAAAGATGACGGAACCCTTGACAAGTACAAAGCTCGTCTAGTTGCAAGGAGGTTCTTACAGAAAGAAGGCATTGACTATGAGGAGACTTTTGCTCCTACAGCGAAGATGAGTACCATTCAGCTCGTCCTTGCCTTAGCAACCCAATTTGGTTGGAAAATCCATCAGATGGATGTTAAGAGTGATTTCCTTAATGGTGAGTTGAAGGAAGAAGTCTACATGACGCAGCCTCCGGGGTTCAAGGTTGCTAGTAAAGAACACAAGGTGTGCAGATTGGTCAAAGCACTCTATAGCTTGAAACAGGCTCCTCGGGCTTGGTACATCAAGATTGACAAGTACCTTACAAATCATGGCTTTCAGAGGAGTTCATTTGACTCTAATCTGTATGTCAAACATACTGGTAGTGATATCCTTATTCTTGTTGTCTATGTGGATGACCTAATCATTACTGGCAGCTCGACACATTTGATCGCTAAGATCAAACAGGATTTGTGCAGCACATTTGACATGATAGATTTGGGACTTCTGCATTATTGTTTAGGTGTTGAGGTTTCGCAAACAGAGAGCAATATCTTCATCTCCCAGTCCAAATATGCTTAAAGTCTACTAGATAAGTTCTGAATGTAGGATTGCAAACTTGCCTCCACACCCATGGAAAAAGGGCTTAAGATGTCAGCTAAGTTAGACTCACCGGTAGTTGATGAATCATTGTTCAGGCAACTAGTGGGCAGTCTCATCTATCTCACTGCCACTAGACCTGACCTCAGTTTTGCAGTGAGCTACATTTCACGCTTCATGACAGCCCCCAAGGCTAATCATTGGGTAGCAGCGAAGCGTGTGCTACGTTATGTGAAAGGCACTTCTGATTATGGACTCTTGTACACTCGGAGTCAAGATTCTAGACTCAGTGGTTTCATAGACTCAAATTGGGCAGGTTCAGTTGATGACAAGAAATCAACATTTGGGTATGTGTTCAGTTTGGGATCTAGTGCAATCACATGAACTAGTAAGAAGCAGCAAGCAGTGGCTCTCTCCTCGACGGAATCAGAGTATCGTGGAGTTGTTAAGACAGCTTGTGAGGCAGTTTGGCTTCATCAAATGCTTGCGGATATGCAAATATCTCAAGCAAGTCTGACTCCCTTGTTTTGTGATAATCAGGGGTTCTCAAACTTGCCAAGAATCTGGTCTTCCATGAAAGAACCAAGCATGTGGAAACTCATTGTCACTTCATTCGAAATCTTGTTGAAGGTGGATCAATTCAGTTGTTGTATGTTCCGACAAAGGAGCAAACATCAGATATTCTCACCAAGTCGCTCAGTCTAGATAAGTTTGTAAAATTCAGGGGGCATCTTGGTATAGTTGACAGATTGAGCATTAAGGGAGGGAATTAAAATAATGTTTATGATTTATTTATTAATGCTCAACTATTGTATTTTATTGTAAATTAGTGATAAGATCGTCTCTAATCTTATCTGGAGTTTGTTTTTAGAAACTTCCCGTTTTTATAAATTTTGTAAACTATTTATTGAGCACATTGCTCAATGTAAATAACATCGAATAATTTACCAATTACTCGTGTAATATTTGTAGAGCGGCGCAACTGCACAATCACTGAGATGGCCCGTTCCATGTTACAACACAAGAGTGTTCCTAATAAATAATGGGCAGAAGCAGTTTACACTGCTGTCTATCTTCTTAATCAGTCTCCTACACAGGCTATTAAGGGGAAGAGTCCTAAAGAAGCTTGGACTGGTTGCAAACCTAGAATTAGTCATCTGAAAATCTTTGGCTCTTTAGCATATGTATGGATTCCAGATGCCAAGCACTCCAAGTTGGATTCCAAGAGTCAAAAGCTTATGTTCACAGGGTACAGTGACAACCATAAGGCTTACCAATTGATTGATGTAGACACTGATCGTCTCATCTTCAGTCGAGATGTTATCTTTGATGAAGAACGAGGACCCTTTCTCCTTTCCTCGTCTATGCAGCATTCTGAGAATCAACCTTTGAAGGCTTCTGATTTGCGTGTCCGTCTTCCATTAGGTCCACTTGATGGGAGAGATGATGCAGATTCTATTTTTGATGATGCTCAACACGATTTTCCTCCAAATGATGATGATATTCCACCTGTTGAACCCGATTCAAATCCACTATCAGTTCCAACTCCTCTTGTTGTATCTGATGTTGGCACTTCTACTCTCCGGCCTAAATGGTGGGCTAAGACTATTGGTGATCTTCATGATGATGAGCTCATTGAGGGTAGATCATCCAGAAACAAGAGCAAACAACAGCATACAGTTAATTTTGCTCTCATGGCCAACATTCACAATGTTTATGAGCCACAGACATATACAAAGGCTAAAGGAATCCCTGAGTGGGAAAAGGCTATGGAGGCTGAATATCATACTCTTCAGAAGAATCACACTTGGGTCCTTTCTAATCTTCCTCCAAGGAAGAAGCCCATTAGCTACAAATGGGTGTATAAGGTTAAGTATAGAACTGACGGAACCCTTGACAAGTACAAAGCTTGTCTCATTACTAGGGTGTTCTCACAGAAGGAAGACGTTGACTACGAGGAGACTTTTGCTCCTACAGCCAAGATGAGTACCATTCAACTCATCCTTGCCTTAGCAGCCCAGTTTGGTTGGAAAATCCATCAGATGGATGTTAAGAGTGCTTTCCTCAACAGTGAATTGAAAAAAGAAGTCTATATGACGCAGCCTCCAAGGTTCAAGGTTGCCGGTAAAGAACACCAGGTGTGCAGACTAGTGAAAGCACTCTATGGCTTGAAATAGGCTCCTCGGTACATCAAGATTGACAAGTACCTCATAGATTATGGCTTTCAGAGGAGTCCATCTAATTCTAATCTGTATGTCAAAAACACTGGTAGTGACATTCTTATTCTTGTTGTCTATGTGGATGACCTAATCATTATTGGCAGCTCGACACATTTGATCGATGAGATCAAATAGGATTTGTGCAACTCATTTGACATGATAGATTTAGAACTTTTGCATTATTGTTTAGGTGTTGAGGTTTGGCAGACACAGAGCAGTATCTTCATCTCCCGGTCCAAATATGCTCGAAGTCTACTGGATAAGTTTTGAATGCAGGATTGCAAACTTGCCTCTACAACTATGGAAAAAGGGTTGAAGTTGTCAACTAAATCAGATTTACCTGTAGTGGATGAATCCTTGTTTAGGCAACTAGTGGGCAACCTCATCTATCTCACTCCCACTAGACCTTAGTTTTGCAGTGAGCTACATTTCACGCTTCATGACAGCCCCCAAGGCTGATCATTGGGTAGCAGTGAAGCGTGTGCTGCGTTATGTGAATGGCACTTTTGATTATGGACTTCTTTACACTAGGGGTCCCAATCCTAGACTCATTGGTTACACAGACTCAAATTGGGTAGGTTCAGTTGATGACAAAAAATCAACATCTGGGTATGTTTTCAATTTGGGATCTGGTACAATCACATGGACTAGTAAAAAGCAGTAGGTAGTGGCTCTTTCCTCAACAGACGAAAAGTATCAAGGAGCAGTTAAGGCATCTTGTGAGGTAGTTTGGCTTCACCAGATGCTTGCAGATATGCAAATATCTCAAGCAGGTCCGACTCCCTTGTTTTGTGATAATCAGGGAGTTCTCAAACTTGCCAAAAATCTAGTCTTCCATGAAAAAACCAAGCATGTGGAAACTCATTGTCACTTCATTCGGAAGCTTGTTGAAGACGGATTAGTTTAGTTGTTGTATGTTTTGATAGAAGAGTTGTTACATCCCAAATTGTGAGGTTATTATTTACTATTACTATATAGGGTAAATATGAATGTAATGTGAAATTTGGAGATGCTTGTACCTTGTTATCAATAAGAATGTTATCTCATTTGATGTTGTTTCATTTGATGTTATCTCAGTTGATGTTATTCATGGTGAAATACTGCATAGATGGTTATTGAATTATAGTTACTCTAACTTTGAAGATGTATATATATATGCTACTTATTGTTGTGAACAAATAACTGCCGAAGGAATGTGTTAGAGCTTGCAGGTAAACGTTCAATCTCCAGGGGGAAGGGAAGTATCACTTGGGAGAGGAGCTTGGTCGGGTAACCGGTAAACTATCTGAGCATACACACACGTCACCTTAGATTGAGTGAACTAAGTCAGCTTGTGTGGCTTTTAGGTAAGTCATCCATAGCTTGCATGATTGCAATAGGAGTCTTGCTTACTTTTGCATGCTTTGTGAGTGGTGTTTATCTTTGTATCTATCTTGTAGTATTATGATCATTATGATGGTAACATAAATGGGTGTAAGTAAATAGGGAGTGGACATATATACATATATATAGTATATGCACGTATCCATATGTATATACATATCGATACAAGCGTATGATGGCAGGTGGATATGCCCATACGGATGCATCGACATATACGTACACATAGACGAATATATATAGACATATATACATGTATATATGCACACAACCTATATTATGTGAATATTATATTATTATTACCTGACAATTTTACATATGCATATATAGTTATACATATCGGATATGCTAACTAGCTTACGATATGCTTATAGTGGGATATATATATATATATATATATATATGTAAATATATATTAATATTATATATATATATATAATATTTGGTACTTTAAATATATATATATAATATAATTTATATATTTAAATATTAAAATCTCATAGTGGGAAATCAAATTACTTCCCATATTGATTTAATATTAATCTTTTAACTATGGGATTCGGGTTTCATATTCAATTAACTATTAATCTCTCAACTATGGAAATCGAATTATTTCCAGATCAATTAAATATTTATAATTGCAAACTATGGAAATCGAATTATTTCTAGATCAATTGAATATTTATTATTGCAAACTATGGAAATCGAATTATTTCCAAATTAATGAATTTAAACTATGGAAATCAAAATATTTACAGGAATCTTTGTCAAACATTTGAATCGGAATTTGCAAATGGCGCTGGAAGAAGTCGCGCATCCTCTGCAAAATACACGCAGGAACCAAAGGTGTTGACCAAGTCGCTGGTAAAATGCAACGCAGCTGGGAGTCTGTCGATTCAGCCTAGTTAATAGGCTATGTGTGCATAAAACACCAAAGGACTTTTTCTTTGTATCATCTAAATCCACCATTTCTAAAGATTGGCGCCACATCTGGAAAATGAACCTGTACGTGTCAATTTAGTAAAATTCATCATGTGCAATGGAATTAGTCTCCATTCTCATATCAATTATTGGAAGCTGACTCACCATGTTGAAATTGATTAAGGGAGAGAACTTGCACCACATGCTGGGTTGAATAGTTCTTATTTCAGTGGTGGAAAATCACATGCCAAAACCATAGGAAAAGAGTTGGGGGTTGGGCTCTATAAATAGTCGCCCATTCCTCATTCTTCAAACTCGTTCTTGATCATTATTCATTGTTCTCATTCGTCATATGCAGTCTTATTCACTCATTCATATTATATCATTTCATTTCACTCACAGTTTATGATTACCAGTCTGTGATGTTTGCCATATGCATATATTTCTAAGAGGCATTATCTATAGTCATTCATCATCTTCTGAGTGATAATTGATGCAGTCAATCTTCATAATTCTAAGTGATATTAATATTCAACAGTGTTCACATTTCTGAGAGATTGTTTATATTTGGAGTGAAACGTATTCTACCCAAGGAATACATTAGTTCTACTAATGTTTTCTGAGAGTGAAAAAGAGGAAATCTTGTGAGGAATTATCATCATTTGGAGAAACGGGAAACTGGATGGAGTTAGAAGTAAAGGCAGCTCTACCTTCATTTTGGGAAAAGCGTTCAAAGGCATGGGATATTCTTCTACTATTTTTATACATGAATGTATATGCTGTTAGAGATGTATACTTTTTGTTGTGCATGATTTTCTATGCTGTTGAAAATACATACTTCTTGTTTGTGCATAGGTAGAGAATATGTTTGTTAATAGGAAAAGAGGAAAGATGCATTTTAGCTATGATTTACATTGTTTTTAAAAGTACTCCATGATAGGAGAAGTTTGCTTGACACAAATGCTTACTTGTATTAGAAATGTCAGTTCAACACAAGTATTTAACTATACTAGATATGTCAAAGAGATCACTTGCCTAAGGAATTCAACTATACCATAAGAGGTACAACTACAACATAGGTATTTAAATATGCTGGATATGTTTGAACATGGGATGCAATGTGTTTGTATATTTACTCCGTAGTAGGAGGTGATTGTGTTTCTCAGTTAAGTATATACTAGGCTTGATTTGAATGCAAGAGTCACTTGAGGTACACCAGCTAAGTTATTAGGTTAACTCTGAAAGTTAGTGTTACTCCTAGGATAAGCATGGGAGTGGACTTGTGTACTTACTTGCTAAAAAGATTCATTACTAGTAGATTAGTTTGTTGTAGGTTAGTCTGGGGTGACAGATTTACCCATTGAAGGACAATACCTATGCGTATTATAAGATAGCCCTAAGTCAAATCGACCCTGAATAGTGTATGTGATAGATGACCCTCAGTAGAAATATTGTATGAAACACTTTGATCAAAGTAGTGTAATGTACAAGACATCCACTTAGACTGTGTGATGATTACACTGTCACCGTGATCCTATATTACATGCTAGTTTGAGAGTTGTCGGATTGCATAGATTCTAGTTATGTAGGACACAACACTATGCTCAGTTGGTTAACAGTATCGGTTACTCTACCAATCTCTTCGTCGAAGGGAGAGCCATCTATCGAATGATAGATGTGCGAGGGACCGCATTATAAATCCGTGGTTGGCAGAAAAGCGCTTGAGTGATGCTTCTCCTCCACATCAAGCTACTGAAGCAGCAAGATTTGAAAGGACGGATTCCTGGACCTTCTTACTACTATTTGTTCTAAAGCTCATTGGATCTATGTTAGTTAAGGTATATTTTCTTGTTACTTGTACTTGTGAAGTTATTGTAATGAAATGGAATCTTTATTGTAATTTTAATATGATATCTTGTTCATATATTATCAATAAAAGAAAGAAAAATTATATTGCAATGACTTGTTAGCACGTTTATTTACTCATTTGATGTAAATATGGAAATTTTTATTTTACCAAAGGGTCGGGTTGTTACAGGAGCAGACAACAAATATTCTCACCAAGTTGCTCAGTCCAGATAAGTTTGTAAAATTCAGGGGGCATCTTACTGTTGTTGACAGATTGACCATTAAGGGAGGGTATTAGAATAATTAAAATTATATCTATTTAATGGCCAATATTGTAACATGCTGTATATATTAGATAGTTTCTGTTTTTTATATCTGTTCAATTGTTTCATATTAGAAACATCGCTCCTCCTTGTAATCTATATATTGAAGCATCTTGCTTCATGTAAATACATCTAATTTTTTACCATTTGCCTCTTGTAATAGGGAGATCCTAGGAGGAATAAAAACACTTACTCTAGAAACTCCCCTAACATCCAAGCATGAAATTATATATAGAAAGGATGGAAGCATTCAGAATTTCATATCTTTATGGTAAAATTTGTATTGTAATAATAACCTTTTTCTGTCTATAAAAGTTGTTCTGCTAAGGCCTGGTTCTCCTAAGAGACAAATCTTTGGAGATCAAATTTACATTCAATACTGAGATATGGAACAATATTCAGTTAGATGGGCTTCTCTTAACAAAAAACTCCACCAAGAGCTTATCCGATATGTTGTCCCGTATGCAGGAAGTTTTTTAATACCTTAAGATCAAACAGGGAGTTGATTTTCATCCAAAGTTTGGGAGTCTAGACTAAACACTTTTTGGTCACCATGGTTTAAGCATAAAAAACTTGTTTCAGATGGCTACTTCTCCTGAATAAACTGGTTGTGGGTTCTGTTATTAAAGGTTCTAGCTGCTCTATACTTTTGACTTCCATTTGTAATGTTGAAGAAACCTGCTTTCACCTTTTTTTTATTGTCCTTTTGCTAAAAGTATTTGGTTTATGTTCCTGGTTCATTGTGACAAATGGGCTAAGAAAGATGCCATTTAATGGCTTGATATTTTGTTAGGTCACCGTCATATTGATGGTTTGAATAAAGAGAATTGTAAATTTTGGCCTGTTCTTTTGTCTGAGTTTTGTAGTGTCTTTATAGAGCTAGGAACAATGAGTTATTTCAGGGTATTAGGATACTGCTTACTGACTCATGTTTGAAGTCAAATTCTCCTCTATTTGTTTGCAAGTGACAATACTCTGAAATATCCCAAAAAAATAATTTTATAAACTGATGAACAAAGGATCTATCACATTCCGCAATAAGTATTTAAAGCATGAAAAATACTGATTGGATTTTGAAGACCAAGACAACCCCCAAAATATCACAAACTATGGAATAGCTGATCTCTCTCTAATGCAGATGCTCATATTCTACATGAAGAAAAATTGCTGAGAAGCAGTACTGATGATCAAGGAAACTTGAAAAAACGGGATGAATCTATGCCTATCTGGAACTTAACTCTAGTTTATCTTGTTTAGATAAGGATGCCGGTATTCCTTTGGCTTAACATATATCTCGTGCAAGGAATGAACTTGAAGGAAAAAAGACTACTGAAGAAACTGACCAGGATAATATCTATGCTCAGGAATACATCAAGAAGCTCTTATATTAGTACTATTTCTAGTTCTTTTGTACTAGGGATGATCTTCAAGTGATGTCCTGCTCGTGGTTTTTTATTACCTTTTGTTTGTTTGTCAACCCCAGATTTTGAACTCTTTTTCTGGAATCTGGGTGGATTAGGTTTTGTTCTGCATATATAATGATGCTAGTACTATGACAGCTTGAACTTTGAAGTAATCATATTGTAACCATATGTCAACTATTATGCAATATAAAATAGAAATACTATAAACAACAATTTGGGTTATGTTGGTGTGTGTTTTGAGTACGCCACCGAACACAGAATAAAAATGCCCAAAGGACACTCTTATCCTCTCTTGAAAAGTGCTTGCAAAAATCCAGTAGGCAATACAATAACTCCAAGGTTTCTTTGGTCAGGTCTTGACATGTGGATAAGGCCAGTGGGCGTTGTGATTGCTGGTAATCACAAGGGGACTTACATGAAATTCCCTTTTGCGGGTTGAAAACTTAGACGGTTTTATCCTTGAAGGCTCTTTCGGTGGGTATCTTCAGATTTTCCAAAAAAAATAAAAAAGGATAAGGGTTTAGAGATCTAAACTACGCCTAAGAATTCAAGAGACAGCAGTGAGTAGACAAAATGGGTAACCACACTTCGTTTCGCCACCTTTGGACAACTACGCGAAGCAGGTGCAATCTTCAACGGAAGTGATAAGAATTTTCATATTTGAATCGGTAATTGAAACAAACAGAAGTTAAGCATCCACGATTTAATGGCTCAGACTAACTTTACACGTCAAATGCAAATCATCCACTCGACAAAAGTATGAGCAAAATTTTATCCGCCACTGCGATCAAATCTATCACTCATCTAACCAACATGTAATGAAATGCTATTCTAATTCTACTCTAAGTGTTGAAGGAGAAATATTCAACCTTGCATACTACTTGAAAATAAAAGTTGTTCTTAGCAAATCATCCACAAGAGCTTTTATAAACGGAAATAGTTTCGTCGCAACAATCTTTTATTACTCACTTCACCCATTACAAATGAGGGCCAATGAGTTTATATAGAGTTTCATAAATGGAATAAATGGCTCAGATTAAAAATGAGCCGACGGTCAAGATTTAACAAACGAAACCCTAATTAGGGTTTCCCAAAATAACTTCAGTTAACTGGCAATGAACAACAATGAGTTGGCAATAGGAGCTATTTTCAAGGGACTGTATCCCGATCCTCTCGAGCTGCCGTGTATTCGCCGAATCTGGACACGATCGAGGCAACCTCGTCCATGGTAACCTGCGGAAGCATGCCGATTCTAAATTCAAGCCCATCCATGCTCTCGGCGCATCTGGCGAAGGTCTCCTCCCACTCTGGTTCCGTCTTCTCAAAGGATTCTCTGATGCTCAAGAAGTTCGCCAATTTGGCCCAGTCCTGCCTCAAGATGGGCCCAGTGATGTAGAAGATATTTTCCTGGACACTTTTCTTCAAAACTTCCAACTGCAGGTCATTCTCTCGCAGTGCCTCTTTATCCAGGACATCGGCAATTATGTTGAGGATTTTGGCCTAAACTTCCTTAACCTGTTCCTCCAGTCTGATGCCGTCAATCTTAACCCTCTCCAAGACTTCACCTCGTGCCGTCAAGGTCCAATACCAAGTGTGGAAGTCATAGGCTGCTCCCGCTGCGATGACGCCTCCCTCTATCAATTCTTGCTTAGGAACTCCTTTCAGAATCCTAAGGCAAGGGATTATTCTATCCTGCACGTCTGGAAGGCTGTCCCATACTTCTGCCAAAGAAGCGAACCTAGAAAGCAAGGCAGTGGCCTGGCCATAAACCAAAGTTAGCCGCTCCACAAATGTCTCAGCTTCAGTCCCCTTTACGGCTATCCATTCTTTGGCCTCCTGAACCGTGAGCCTGTTTTCTTCCATTTCTTTAATGGCCTCCTGCGAAGAGTTCGGAAGTAGAGGAGCTGCCGTAGTGTCCTGATCAAGTGGCTTGATCAAGTGCTGAATATATTCCCTTAAGCGCTCAATCTCTAATTGGCACTCCTTCCTTCTGGCTACCTCCTTCGCCAACCTTGATTTGATGGCGGACACAGAATTGTCCAAATCTTCCATTTCTTGGCCCTTAGTGGTTGGACCCAAGTCAATGGTCGTGATGGCGTAATCTTGTGGAGCCATATCCTCCCGTGGCTTGTCCACTGTAGGCACGGCGATTTGCACTGTCCTGTTGCCGGCCTCGTCTCTATGTATGCTGGAGAATTTCTTTGCCGACTTTTTGGGCACGGTTTGAGACAGTCTGGCCAAAAAGTCTGCCGTATCATCCTCTTCTGGTTCATCTGCCGGCACTTGTACCTTTAGCCTCTCCTTCAGCCAATCCGGTATCGTAAGCTGCTCAACACCGTCTTCTTCCGGCACGCCTTCTCTATCAGGAACGTCTACAATTCCCCTAAGGGCTGAAATCATCCCTTCCTGAAAATCCTCATCTTGGGTGCCCACATTGTCGTCATCCGACTCCAATATTTCGGTGCCCGTGGGAGAAGGTGGCGCATCCTCATCTGGCTGAAGCTCCGCGTGGTTTTCAGGAATCGGAGAAGGATCCCTCATATCTGCCAGTGAAGCATCGGCGGTAGCCAGTATCTCCTCAATATTCTCGAGGCGGCCGATTGAGAAGGTTTCATCTTTACCTGTTTTTGGACCGGCTCTTTGCCTGCAGCTATTTCTTTTCTTTTCCTAGATGTGGTGGCCTCGATCACTGGGAGGTCCTGTGATGCTCCCGCATTGGAAGAATAAGACTCCGCCTCGCTTAGCATATCATAGGTCAGGATTATCTTTTGGCGCCTTAATTCTTGAACTCGTTGATCAACCCACCACTAAGTAAACTTGATAACAGGCCTCATCAAGACGTTCAAGTCAGCATGCTCTGCTTCTGACCACTGGACAGCGGACAAAGCTGAATTCTCATCGAAGCGCGGTTGCGTCTGATTCTCATCCTCCTCCAACTGATCTGGCACGTGACAAAATTCTGTTGCCCTGATTAAGCTGAGAGGTAATCTGGACCACATCCTCCGTCTGACCTCAAATTCATCTGCAGCATTTGCCCAATAGTCCTCCAGTTCGACCCTATGCTTGTACCTCCTTCCATCCACCATTTTGATGTGGTGATGGGGGTCGTAGTGATTTCTGGCCGGATATGGAGAGAAAGGGTAATGCTGTATCTCGATTCTGGCACTGTCAGCTGCCTGTGATGACGGACACGACTCCAGCATGTTCCCTATAAAGAAGGGAAAAGTAACTGCCGCCTTTTGCTTTGCTCTTTGAAGACCCTGAAAATCTTCTAACTGCCTCAACACTTCGAGCAGGACCATCTTATTCGTGGGGAAGATGGGCAGACGGTACGGGCTTCCAGTGAATCCTTGAATTCTGATATACGTAAATCTTGGATATTGGATAAACCAAGACCCGTATTTACCGATTAGGCTTTTGGCTTCATGTGTCAGCCGCTGATGCGTCCCTCCCTGGAGTATCCTGGTGATGTACATCAGGAACGCGTCGTGGGCTCGTCTAAAATGCGCCTTCTCCCTCAGCTGGAGTTGCGGGTAACAGTCATAAGGTTTTAGCTCGTTCTCCTTACTGCCAACCGTGCCTTTGAAGATCAAGCCTGCATATCTGTAAGTTCTGGCCAACATATAGACGACGTAAGAACCCATATAAAATGTTTTGGTCTTCTCTAGATTGATAAGCTGGTGGTGAAGATTATTGCTTATCATCCTAGCCCAGTTGAACATTTTGACACCTTCTGTGAGGTCCTCAATGAAGTAATACATCCACGGCTCAAAGGGTGCTCCCGAGGGACTGCCTGCCACTCTGTTCAGCAAGATAATAATATCTCCATAGTCCTCCTTGAAGTCCGTGCGCATCAACTTCTTGGGCATCTTCTTAAAGGACGGTCTAGGCTTGTCCAGCCAAAATTTGTTAAGGTTGGCGGCACAAAGATCAGGATTTTTGTCATATAGCTTCTGAGCATCTTCCTTGGTCTTGTAGACAGTTTTAGGATATGCCGGAATGCCGAAGGCTTCCTGAATGGCCACCTCTGTCAGATGTGCCAACACTCTCCCATCAGGCGCCACAATCCGCCTTGACTCAGCATCATAGTGAAGTGCACACTCCACCATCAGTTCAGCACAGCAAAGTGCAGGCTGGAATCCGGCAGCTTGAAATATGCCATTTCTCACTATCCTTCTAGCTGCAGGCGTTGGTAAGGGTCCGTTGTGTCCATATATCCTCTTTTTAAATTCCACGAGATCGATGTGGCCAAGATCAGTGTCTGAGACATTTTTCCACTTAGACTTTATTCTGGTCTCTGGCTGCGATCCTTTACTTGCAAACTTCATCTGTGCCTGCCTGGATATTTCGCTTTGATCGATCGGCAGCCTGCAAGCACAAGATACTTAACATTAATACAATATCATTTAAGAATTAATGAGTTTCGGGGTATAGCCTAGACAAAATCGCACTTTCAGCCTTATTAAATTAAAATTTCTGTCAAAAAGCAAGCTGAAAGTAATTAAATTCGCCTATCATGAATGAAATTTGTGCCGGAAACGAAGTAGAAGATAGAAACACAGCGCAAATGCGTTGTCGATTAACTTCCAAACCTCAAAGATCACGTTGTGGCTGCAAATGAATTTAAAAATTCAAAGAAATCTGCCAGAAGAAGTGCGCCACTATGCTGGAAGTACGATTTCAGCCAAGAAATAAATTACTTCTCTCAAAAATCACGCCTTTCAATAAGAGAATGCTATCTCGATTCTCACAATGATGTTATTCTCACAAACTTCTCCTTCGAGAATGTTTTCCTGAAGATTCGAGAGAGATAGTTGCTTCTCAGCCGGAATTTGTGAAGAAATGAGTTGCTGAAACTCATTTTATGGCTGAGAAGTGCGATTTTCCTCAAGGCATTGCTTTCTTTCTTTTGATTTTCTTCCAATTTTTAGAAACGTTTTCTCCTCGGATTAGCAAACTTCTAATTTCACTTTCAGTTATCGAGGCAAGTTTCTAACTTTCGTCTTTGTGCCATCTCTGCTGAGATTTTCGAATTTTCTCAAGGAAAATTGACTAAGTGTTGGAAAATATATTAAATTAATTGTCCAAAATTATTTTTCCAACGCGTTTTAAATCCTCCGAACGTGGCAAAGTTTAAACTTATCTAAGGCAGACTAGTTTAATCTTCCAAATAATCTCCGGATTTTGAATTTTTAATTAAAATTTCCTAAGTGTCAGGGAAATAATTAAAAATATTAAAATATTAAATTCCAACCCGTTTAATCTTGATACATGGCTAATTTCGTTCGTCAGAGGCAAAATATCTCTTTTTTAAATTGTCTGCCTAGCCAAAATGTGCTCAATAGCTCATCTGCCAAATTTTAATTCTCTAGGCGGAGTTCTGACCTCTCTGGACATTTTTATTTTAGCCGAATGATTCATCTTCTGGGTTGGGCGAACCTGGAGACTTCTGCCACTTTGCCATTTTTTTACTAGCGCTTTAGGAATTTTCCAAGCTGAGAGGGGCGGACTTCATGTTTGCTCTGCCAAGCACTCTTCATTTTGTGCCAAAAAATTTCACTCCGTTGTGCTGGGGCGTGATTTTTATGCCGGCCAAAACCTCTTCTTCTTCTAGACATTTCTCCGTTTTTCATGCCTTAGGATAATTTTCTCTTCAAGAATTGGGCGAATGTCTTATAATTCCTTGCCTATGGCGTATTTTATCATCCATTGGTCTTAGATTTTCCTTGCCATGGCGAATTTTATTTGTGCCTTGTCCAACGGAAAATTTCACTTGTTTCCATCATTTAATTCAATTTTCAATGAATTATCTTGCAATTTTACCCCTTTCCAAACACCTTGGAGCGCACCCCTTCATGTTTTACCCTTCTCCACACTTCTTGGGGGCGGACTTTGTGTTTTTCATGCCATTTCCTCTAAGGCTGGGCGGACTTCATGAGTTTTATGCCAATTTCACTAGGGGCGGACTTTGACTTCTCTATGCCACTTTCCATATGGCGCACTTCCTACCTTGCTGGGCGGACTTTGAGTTCCTTGTGCCAAGGGCGGACTTTGCAACCTTCATGCTTATGGCGGACTTGGCAAACTTCATGCTTATGGCGGACTTCAGCTTCTTTGTGCCATGCGCCTCTCCCTATCATCTTGGGCGGACTTGATGAATTCCTCGCCAGTGCCTACCTTTGGCATGCCAAAGGTAGGGCGGACCTTGACTTTTCCATGCCATTCCTCTCTTGATGGCGCCATTCTCAGACTTAGACATTTTTCAAAAATTCCTTGCCAATTTTCAAACTTTTTACATTTTGCCTTGATTTTCTTGTTTTCCGAAGACACATTGATTTTCTGCTCTGTGGGTTCCAAGAATAGAAACTTTTTCCCAAAATAGAAACTTTCCAAAAATAGAAAAAGCAAAAAGCATCCCTAAAAAATAGGGACTCCGGAATGGCCTAAAAATGCCAAAAATCAAAAAAGCAAAAAGCAAAAAAGCAGATTCCCTAAAAAATAGGAAGTGTCAGAAACGACCGAAAGCAATGGCGATCTTCGTCCACCGGGTCTTCTAAGCACTTCCATGACGTTAAGGCCCAAAAACGAGTTCAAAATCTCAACTTAGCCAGACTGACTTTCAAAATTTTATCCAAATTCAAGACTCTCAAAGACGTTGCGCAGAGGGCGGAACCAAACTTGGGGGTCCCCATTTGCGATGGGGCGATGTGTGAAATAGGTCACAACATCTGGCGACTCCACGTTGGGAATGTTCCTGAACATTCCAAAGACAATACCCACTTTCAACCCAACATCTTAAATTAGTTCCAACAGACTCATCTTTTGGTTAAGAAAGGTACTAAAATGAACGGGGAATCCTAAATTATATCAAGATCTTTTATCTGTTCGTTACAAGTGTGTGCAATGGTATTCATTTCCTTCTCGTAAGGACACTAAGTCTCTTTGGTTCCATCATGGCTTTTATTATAACTAGTCTTAACCCCAAAAGCATCCGTGGATAGAGCCTCGCTGCCAGCGAGCGTCCATAGCCCCGGCGAGGTTATCTGCTACAATCTCACGGAGATTGCTCTACTTCCGGCGATTTGTTCTATCGTGTTGCTTGATTGTACGCCTGTAGAGATGTCCGCACACCCGTAACCAAGTGCTTTGATCTTTCCTTTTCTTTTTTCTTATTTTGATATTCTTGTTCTTTCTTAATTTCTGTGCACTGTGGCTTGTAAGCAACGAAGCCTACGTGGGTTTGAGTATCATAGTGGCGCTGAAGTAAGACTTTGATTATTTCCTTTTGTTCAAACCATGATTTCTTCTCAGAAACTGTCGTGACTTAGAGAATTTATTGTATGTGTAAGGTGTAGTAACTGTCAAATTCAAAATCAAGTTATAATAGATGATTCCCCGTTCAGCTAAGTACTAACCTTAACCAACGGATACTTCTGAGACAACTGATCTTGGGACTTGAGGGTTTCCTGCGAACATTGGTCTAAGGAATATTCATAACACAACCGGGTGAAACCAATCCAGTGTGTACGTGTAAGCGACATCACCCTTCTCACAAACTGGGAATCCCTCTTATTCAAGCTAAACTAAACACACACAAAACCCAAAGCAAACTAAGCAACGAAAAACAAAGCAAAGAAAGCCAAGAAAGCAAAGCACCTAAACTAACCAAAACCAAAGCAGGGAAACGAAACCAAAACAAACTAAGCTAACTATATACAAGCAAACCCCACTTAAGGATTCAAGGTCGAAAATAGTGTTTCAAGAATTGCCCGTTGACTGGCAACGGGATATCCTCTCCTGTCAAGGTCTTCAACCTGAAAGCATTTTCTCCCAAAATTTCGGAGACTTGATATGGTCCTTTCCACAAATTGTCAAATTTTTCATGATCACCTCTCCTCTCATGTGCCTTGTCCCAATATAGGACTAGGTCAGAGATTCTGAATGATTTTATTGTAGCCCGTCTATCGAACCATCGTTTGACAACCCCTTGATGTTTCGCAAACTTTTCCAGGGCATTGTCCCTTTGTTCTTCCAGTAATAATAATTGCGACAAACGTATCTGGACTCTGTCATCTGGGTCCAAGTATTCTTGCATAAACCTCAGCGTCGGAATCCTCAGCTGAATTGGAAATACAGGATCTTGCCCGTAGACTAGGTGGTATGGGGAAGTCCCCAATGATCTCTTAGCTCGTGTCCTGTCTGCCCATAGGGCAAACCTCAGTTGAGAATGCCAATCTCTTGGATTTTGGTCCAACAATTTCTTGATAACAGTGAGCAAATTCTTGTTAGTTGACTCTGCTAATCCATTACCCTGAGGGTAATAGTTCGAAGAGAATTTCAATGTAATCCCATGGTCGAATGCCCAATTGGAGAATTTCAGAGAAGCGAATGCAGAACCATTGTCGCACACCAAGGCTTTAGGACAACTGAATCTAGTGATGATATGTTCTTCCAAAAACTTGATCACCGCATCCGTTGTACAATTCTTTAATGCTTGCGCTTCTGACCATCGAGTGCAGTAATCAGTTGCCGTCAGGATGTATTTATGTTGCGCTGACGATGGTGGATTTATCGTGCCAATAAAGTCAAGACCCCACATCGCGAATGGTTTTACTTCTGTGATGGGTTGTAATGGCATGGCCGGATTTTTCTCTCGGATTGCAGTGATTTGGCATGTGTGGCATGTCCTGACATGCTGATAGGCGTCTTTAAACACAGAGGGCCAATAATATCCTGCTCGAAGTATCTGACAAGCGGTTGCTTGACTTCCGCCATGGCCTGTCCCGAATTTAGAATGGAAATGTTCCATTATCATCCTTGCTTCATCGTTCCCCACACATCTCAAGTAGATTCCTTCGTGGTTTCTTCTGTAAAGTACTGACCCTTGCAACATGAAACGCTGACATTTCAGGCGGAACGCTTGTTTCTGTGTGGAATTCATGTGAGCAGGATATCTGTGATTAATTAGATATGCAGTGATATCAAAATACCACTCCTCTGGAGGAGTGTCAGTTAGCACGTATGTTTGTTGTACTAAACCCGGTCCTTCTATTGCCATCGTTTGAGTTAAGGCTTGGCCTCTGACCAACTTCATTGGTTGTATTTCTACGTCATACTCTTGGATAGTGGCGACCCACTTTCCTCTTCTCTCTCCAAGCTCATTTTGCATCAAGAGTGTCTTAACGGCTGCATCCGGCACTATGGCAAAAACCTTACTCCTTAAAATATAATGCCTAAATTTCTTAATGGCTTTCACTAGTGCATAGGCTTGTTTCTCAACACTCGGGTACCTAAGTTCGGCATCCCGGAGGGGCGTGCTCATGAATGCAATGGGATGTTCATCTTTATCTTCTGTTCTTTGAGTAAGTATTGCGGCACAAGAATGCTCTGATGCAAAGGAATACAGATAAAAGGGCCTGGTATAGTCCGGACTAACCAAGACAGGAGCTTCAACTATTGCTTGTTTGATTTCTTCAAAAGCTCCTTTTGTCAGTGTCGTCCATTCTATCTTGGCATTTTTCTTTAGCATTTCATTTAAGGGTTTCACTATTTCGGCGAAACCAGTGATAAATTTCCTGACGAAATTAATCTTTCCAAAGAAAGATCTTAATTCTTTCTGACTAGTAGGCAGGTTGATTCTGGAAATTGCTTCAATGCGCTCAGGATCGATCAGAATTCCTCTTTCCGTGATCAAGTGACCCAATAGCTTGCCTTCGGTAACCCCGAATATACACTTCTTGGGATTTAGAGAAATCCCGTATCTTTGGCACCTCTTGAACACCTTTCTTAGGTCCTCTATGTGGTCTTCCCTTCTTTTCGAAAATACTGTCAAATCGTCCATATATATAATGATGCATTTCCCAATCAACTCTCTGAAGGCGATGTCCATGGCCCTCTGAAATGTGGCTCCCGCGTTAATTAGCCCGAAGGGCATTCTTTTATAGGCGAAAGTTCCCCATTTCGTGGTGAAAGCTGTCTTTAATCTGTCCTCATGCTCTACCAATACCTGATTGTATCCCGAATACCCGTCCAAGAAGGACATCATTCGAGATCCATTGACAATTTGTAGGACTTCATCCAGTGATGGCAGCGGGTAGTTATCCTTCTCTGAGGCCCGATTCAAGTTCCTGAAGTCGACACACAGCCTTATTTCCCCGTTCTTCTTTCGAACGGGCACCAGGTTGGCGACCCACGTTGAGTGGCGTATTGGGAATATGATTCCAGCTGAAAGTAGTTTCCTGACTTCCTGGTGGATGAGAGGTTCGAGCAGCGGATTGACCGGCCTTTGGCGTTGCCTAAACGGTCTGCTCTCGGGCTTCAGAGGAATGGTGTGCGTGATGATGGATGTATCATAGGTTCTGAGATCTTCATAGCTCCAAGCTATGATGTCCATAAATTCCCTCATGTTCCGGATTATTCCGGCCTTTTCGGTGGGGGTGCAAGCTTTCCCTATGCACACGTTCTTGACTTCTCCTCTTGTTCCCAAGTTTATCTTTTCGTATTGATCACCCTCAATCCTTGGGCTCCTTGCCTCTTGGATCTGATCTTGGTCGAAGATTCGTTCCAGTTGTATCATTCCTCTTGGGATGATATTGGTCTTCAAGTTCAGGATGCCATCGTCGTCTAATTCAGCTTCTGGTGTTTCCTCCTCATCAATGACTTGGGTGGCAAAAACATCGGAACTAGTCAAGAATTCGCGAATGTGGTCATCATTTTCAAAGACTTGAAAATTTGTAACATTGTCCGGAATGGACGGTATTGATGATAGTTCTACCGTGAACTGGCTTATAGATTCCATGGCTAGGGGTTCCAGTGAACTGGCCGCCTGCGCTAAAGAGTTTGCTACTTGATTGCTGGACCGGCTCATGGATCGGATGTTGAAGGCGTCGAAGCTTTCTATGAGGTCCCATACCCTGTTGCGGTATCGGGCCAATCTCTTATCGTGGCAAACATATTGCTTCTTTACTTGCTTCACAACTATTTCCGAGTCTCCAAGAGCGTACAACACTCTTGCTCCCTTTTTCAGTGCCAGTAGCAATCCATGAATCAGTGATTCGTATTCCGCCACATTGTTCGTGCAGGGGAACTCCAACCTGTGAGCGGCGAGATATGTCTCTCCCCTCGGACTGGTTAATTCGAAGCCAGCTCCAGCTCCTTTCTTTGATCGAGATCCGTCGAATCTCAGGATCCAGGTTTGTTCTTGTTGTGGCGGGGGCAGAATATGTGTCTCCGCGTTTTCTTCGTGCTCGATCTCTTGTATCAGGACCGATGTAGACTCTCCTGTGTAGCTAACCTCTTTATTATGTGACGGGGATGGCGCCTGTGGAATACTGTTCCATACTTCGTCCACTGCTTCGTGGCACATCTTGCATACAAACTCGGAGTGTGCAGTGTTATGGATTCGACACCAATTTGGTAGCAACAGATCGTGAATGTGGAGGTGTTCGTGTAATTCTGCTTTCAACTGAACACTCCTCAAGATAAAGTTTCGGAAACTTTCAAACATTTCCTTGCCATCGTCTTGAAGATTTTGAGGTTCCTCTACAAATGTCTCGGTAGAGTTGACCATCTTATTGGTCTTGTGGGTCGACCCATGCAACATCAATACTTCATTTGTTTTAGGCCTGTAAGAGCCTAAGTCGGTCTCGAGAAATAGAATCTCGTTATTCTCGCCATACTCGGTGATCATTAATCTTAGTCTTGGCGTACTGTCAATCCTAATCTGATTGGGAACTCCTTTCCATGGCAGCCACATATGGGAAAAGTCTGTGGAAATATATCCATTTAATTTTCTTGTCCAATCTCTGCTCAAAAGCATGCCATAGCCATCTGGAATGTCAACAACTGAGATGTCGATACAACTCTGCATTCTCGGGTCTGCTGCTAATTGCATGTGGATATTGTTCAATTCTCCCATCACAGGGACTTCCGTCTTGTCCAATTGGGTGACTTTCTTGTTAGTTCTTGCGGGTACAAGTCCTAACCTTTGGCAGACAGCCAGTGGCATTACATTGCTTGAAGCGCCTGAGTCTACTAAGCAATTGTGCAACATTTTGCCAAATATACGAACGGATAGCAGGAACGGAGCAGGTTCGTCTTTTCCTTGGTAGAATGCCACGGGGTGTTTGTCTAGGTTGTTTATACCTTGACTCTTCTCTTTCTGTGTTCCGGAGACATATTCTGGCTTCTTCGGATTATGCGGCAATTCGCTAGCCAGAACTTCTTCTCTAAATATATTGGAGTCCCTCAGAACTTCTTCTGGTGTTATGTCCCTCTGATTAGGGTCTATTACCGGGGACTGTGTTTGTGCCCAGTTGCCTGATATCTCCCATTCGGTGACGTTAGTGTTGGCCGGAGCGTTGAAAGCTCCTCTACTTGGCACATTTTGAGGAATATTCCTCGGGGCAATAGTTTCAGTTAGACTACCCAAAAGTGTCTCCCGAATTTCGGGAACTCTCATCAGTTCTATTAGGGGTAGACTGACCTTTATTTTCTTGAACTCTTCCAATACATATGAGCTCAATCTTTTCAATTCCTCCCTGGGACGATCTTTTGTTTGGGCTTGTGTCTGTTCCACCTGATGGTTTCCTGGTCGCCTTGGTTCTGTTTGTGGAACAACGACTTGCCTTGTCCCATTTGATTGAACGTTCTGCTGGCGATATTCCGGAGAATCCCTCGGAGGAGGCGGCGCATTGGACGCACCTGGATTCGGCGGAGTCTGAAAATTATTAGGAGGAATAGACGAAGTTAAGGGTTCATTTTGGCGAACATTTCTTTGGTATACCCTTGGCGGGTTTCCAGACATTTGTTGAAATGCTTGAACTTCTCTTGTTCCTTCCACTAATACGCTGTTGTGTAGAGGCGGAAAACTATACCCCTCGTTTGAAGTGGATTGGTCGGCTGGAGTGTAAGTCTCCGTTCCGTCTTGATATTGCAATGTCTCTGCCGGACCATTTGCTGATGCTGGTGGGAATCTTTGACCGGGGGAATATGGTAGATATTCCTGAGATGAAAATCTCACGTTCTCGATTACAAGGGCTTGGTCGTATCTTGGCGCGGGAACTAGCTCATATCCGGTTGCTGGCGGATCTTCTGCTTCGGAATTTCTTCTTTCGCTTCTGAATATATCTGCCGCTACTTGGAATTCACGACAATGCAACTCTGAGTGTTGGTCCGTGTTATGTAGTCGGCACCAACCTGATAATGCTGCTTCGGCCAAGAATACTTTATCTGCAGGACGGTTGTCTGCGGGTGGATTGTCCAAGGGAGATGGTACAGTACCATTGTTTGGTCCTGTATTCCAAGTCTTTTTCTGGAAGCCCGAATTGTTATTTCGGAACCCTTGATTGTTTCCTTGGTAATTTTGATTATCCCTTGTATATCCGGAATGATTTTGATTTTGGTGATTATTTTGTGGTGGCTGGTAATTCCTTTGAAAATTCTGTATTTGACTTGTCTGACCCTTCAGATAGGTGACGTCGGTCGACAACTTTTTAACTTGATCAATTAGCTCCTTCATTTCATCTTTCTCCTCTTGACTTCTGGTGGAAGTTGTCACGTTCTGGAGGTATACAGGCTGCGCCGGTGGTGCTTGGGACATTGGAGCTCCTGGGTGCGGAACCAATTGATTGCTGCTGGTGGGAACCGGGTTCATCATGGGTGTCTGGTGAGCCAGAGCACGATTGATGTCTTGCACTTGATTTTGGGAAGTTGAATTCCCTAAGTATTGGAGTGAACCTTGGGGAACCCCCACTCCGAGACCATTGCTTGCTGTTACTGCCTCAGCATATGCTTCCTTCAAGTTGGCAGGGACTGGATTTTTGGACTTTACAAACATGGCCGTGAGACGATCCAAGGCCTCATAATAGATGGGCAGTGCTGCAGCATTATCCAAGTTGTAAGGATCTCGCAATCTTGTGTATGCCCTTTGAAATCTATTATTGAAAGTACTGATGGGCTCGTGTTCTTGTCTTTTCACCTCCACGAACTGCCTATATAGATCGGTTGCCGAAATTGGCGCCCTGAATTTCTCCAAGAATGCCGCCTTCATTCCTTGCCACGTGGTAATGGAGTTAGCTGGTAAATGGATATACCAGTAAGACGCTTGATCATCAAAAGTATAAGGAAACAACCGGCATGCAACATCTTCCTCTCGGATGTCTCTATTTTGGAGGAGATCTTCAAATAGTTTGATGTGCTCATCCGCAGTGTGGTTTAAGTCGCCGCTATGAAACTTGGAACAAAAATGTTCCGGATTTTTAGGCATATCATGGTATGCGGCGAACGTCATGGGAGATGCGTTAGCTGGACGCCACGCCATTGGAATGTTTGGTTGATTCGCCAGGTTGGGTTGAATCGGCTGTGCTAGCTGGGCAGGTTGAATCAGCACTTGCTGATTATTCACTGGGACGGCTCCTGAAACCGGAGTGCTTGGTGGCGAAGTTTGGGAGGAACCAAAAAGATGCTCGCTTGATGCTTCTCCGCCGAGATTGATTTCGCCTGATGTTCCCTCTTGAATTATTTGAGTTTTTCTTCTCTGCCTGAAAGGCGATAGCTCCACAAATTCTTTGAATGAACTCGGGTTTGACCTAGTAATCCTCCTTAGTCTGTCAGGAGAGAAAGAATTAATACGATCCAGTGTATCTTCTTTTAGGCTTGTCGGGGTTGTGCCGGAGCTGTTTCTGGAGCCGGAGGATTTGCCTGTTGCCGTTGAAGAGCTTCAAATCTTTGGACAAGCAAGTCTTGTTGAATGCGAAATTCGATCCTTTGGGCAATCTCTTCCTCTTCCTCGAGAATAAAGCTCATGCGCATCCAATCAGGCGCGTTTCGTTTCAATTTCCACGCTAAGCTGTATAATTCTGTTATCACGTCCTCTTGTTCGTCGTGGAATCCCAAATCAGGCTGTAACACTGGATTAGGCTCCTGTCCGGGAAGAGGAAGGCTGGTCGGAAGTACCATTCTTCATCTTACGGGTAAAGCCTGATCTTGTCAATGATCCGGAAGCAATTGCGTGTTCAATGTAGTCAAAAGCTCGCTTCAAGCGGTTGATCTTCTGTCTTATCAGGTGCCTTTCAATAGCTCCTTCGATGAATTCTCTCTTCTCTTCTTCTCGAGCAAGAACGCGACTTGTTTGTCTGAATTGGGCGCTATCTACTTGTGTCTGCCACGCTAGTGAGTACAACTGGCCAAGAATATCTGTCTGACCTTGCTCTGGCTGTTCCAGCGGCACGTTAAATGGGAACTCGTGTGGCAACACCATTCTTTATCATGTCTACTACCTTCAACTCTACAAATAATTACGTTCAATCAGCCCTCCTTCTAGCGCCAATTCTGTTGGTGCGTTAGGAGGAGGCGAGCATATGGGTGGTACAAAAGTGGTGGAGCAAATAATTCTTCCTTTTCTCTGTTTTATTCCCAAGAAAAGAAATTTTCTTTGTAAGCCCTCCTTCTAGCGCCAATTCTGTTGGTGTGTGTTTTGAGTACGCCACCGAACACAGAATAAAAATGCCCAAAGGACACTCTTATCCTCTCTTGAAAAGTGCTTGCAAAAATCCAGTAGGCAATACAATAACTCCAAGGTTTCTTTGGTCAGGTCTTGACATGTGGATAAGGCCAGTGGGCGTTGTGATTGCTGGTAATCACAAGGGGACTTACATGAAATTCTCTTTTGCGGGTTGAAAACTTAGACGGTTTTATCCTTGAAGGCTCTTTCGGTGGGTATCTTCAGATTTTCCAAAAAAATAAAAAAAAGGATAAGGGTTTAGAGATCTAAACTACGCCTAAGAATTCAAGAGACAGCAGTGAGTAGACAAAATGGGTAACCACACTTCGTTTCGCCACCTTTGGACAACTACGCGAAGCAGGTGCAATCTTCAACGGAAGTGATAAGAATTTTCATATTTGAATCGGTAATTGAAACAAACAGAAGTTAAGCATCCACGATTTAATGGCTCAGACTAACTTTACACGTCAAATGCAAATCATCCACTCGACAAAAGTATGAGCAAAATTTTATCCGCCACTGCGATCAAATCTATCACTCATCTAACCAACATGTAATGAAATGCTATTCTAATTCTACTCTAAGTGTTGAAGGAGAAATATTCAACCTTGCATACTACTTGAAAATAAAAGTTGTTCTTAGCAAATCATGCACAAGAGCTTTTATAAACGGAAATAGTTTCGTCGCAACAATCTTTTATTACTCACTTCACACATTACAAATGAGGGTCAATGAGTTTATATAGAGTTTCATAAATGGAATAAATGGCTCAGATTAAAAATGAGCCGACGGTCAAGATTTAACAAACGAAACCCTAATTAGGGTTTCCCAAAATAACTTCAGTTAACTGGCAATGAACAGCAATGAGTTGGCAATAGGAGCTATTTTCAAGGGACTGTATCCCGATCCTCTCGAGCTGCCGTGTATTCGCCGAATCTGGACACGATCGAGGCAACCTCGTCCATGGTAACCTGCGGAAGCATGCCGATTCTGAATTCAAGCCCATCCATGCTCTCGGCGCATCTGGCGAAGGTCTCCTCCCACTCTGGTTCCGTCTTCTCAAAGGATTCTCTGATGCTCAAGAAGTTCGCCAATTTGGCCCAGTCCTGCCTCAAGATGGGCCCAGTGATGTAGAAGATATTTTCCTGGACACTTTTCTTCAAAACTTCCAACTGCAGGTCATTCTCTCGCAGCGCCTCTTTATCCAGGACATCGGCAATTATGTTGAGGATTTTGGCCTGAACTTCCTTGACCTGTTCCTCCAGTCTGATGCCGTCAATCTTAACCCTCTCCAAGACTTCACCTCGTGCCGTCAAGGTCCAATACCAAGTGTGGAAGTCATAGGCTGCTCCCGCTGCGATGACGCCTCCCTCTATCAATTCTTGCTTAGGAACTCCTTTCAGAATCCTAAGGCAAGGGATTATTCTATCCTGCACGTCTGGAAGGCTGTCCCATACTTCTGCCAAAGAAGCGAACCTAGAAAGCAAGGCAGTGGCCTGGCCATAAACCAAAGTTAGCCGCTCCACAAATGTCTCAGCTTCAGTCCCCTTTACGGCTATCCATTCTTTGGCCTCTGAACCGTGAGCCTGTTTTCTTCCATCTCTTTAATGGCCTCCTGCGAAGAGTTCGGAAGTAGAGGAGCTGCCGTAGTGTCCTGATCAAGTGGCTTGATCAAGTGCTGAATATATTCCCTTAAGCGCTCAATCTCTAATTGGCACTCCTTCCTTCTGGCTACCTCCTTTGCCAACCTTGATTTGATGGCGGACACAGAATTGTCCAAATCTTCCATTTCTTGGCCCTTAGTGGTTGGACCCAAGTCAATGGTCGTGATGGCGTAATCCTGTGGAGCCATATCCTCCTGTGGCTTGTCCACTGTAGGCACGGCGATTTGCACTGTCCTGTTGCCGGCCTCGTCTCTATGTATGCTGGAGAATTTCTTTGCCGACTTTTTGGGCACGGTTTGAGACAGTCTGGCCAAAAAGTCTGCCGTATCATCCTCTTCTGGTTCATCTGCCGGCACTTGTACCTTTAGCCTCTCCTTCAGCCAATCCGGTATCGTAAGCTGCTCAACACCGTCTTCTTCCGGCACGCCTTCTCTATCAGGAACGTCTACAATTCCCCTAAGGGCTGAAATCATCCCTTCCTGAAAATCCTCATCTTGGGTGCCCACATTGTCGTCATCCGACTCCAATATTTCGGTGCCCGTGGGAGAAGGTGGCGCATCCTCATCTGGCTGAAGCTCCGCGTTGTTTTCAGGAATCGGAGAAGGATCCCTCATATCTGCCAGTGAAGCATCGGCGGTAGCCAGTATCTCCTCAATATTTCTGGAGGCGGCCGATTGAGAAGGTTTCATCTTTACCTGTTTCTGGACCGGCTCTTTGCCTGCAGCTATTTCTTTTCTTTTCCTAGATGTGGTGGCCTCTATCACTGGGAGGTCCTGTGATGCTCCCGCATTGGAAGAATAAGACTCCGCCTCGCTTAGCATATCATAGGTCAGGGTTATCTTCTGGCGCCTTAATTCTTGAACTCGTTGATCAACCCACCACTGAGTAAACTTGATGACAGGCCTCATCAAGACGTTCAAGTCAGCATGCTCTGCTTCTGACCACTGGACAGCGGGCAAAGCTGAATTCTCATCGAAGCGCGGTTGCGTCTGATTCTCGTCCTCCTCCAACTGATCTGGCACGTGACAAAATTCTGTTGCCCTGATTAAGCTGAGAGGTAATCTGGACCACATCCTCCGTCTGACCTCAAATTCATCCGCAGCATTTGCCCAATAGTCCTCCAGTTCGACCCTATGCTTGTACCTCCTTCCATCCACCATTTTGATGTGGTGATGGGGGTCGTAGTGATTTCTGGCCGGATATGGAGAGAAAGGGTAATGCTGTATCTCGATTCTGGCACTGTCAGCTGCCTGTGATGACGGACACGACTCCAGCATGTTCCCTATAAAGAAGGGAAAAGTAACTGCCGCCTTTTGCTTTGCTCTTTGAAGACCCTGAAAATCTTCTAACTGCCTCAACACTTCGAGCAGGACCATCTTATTCGTGGGGAAGATGGGCAGACGGTACGGGCTTCCAGTGAATCCTTGAATTCTGATATACGTAAATCTTGGATACTGGATAAACCAAGACCCGTATTTACCGATTAGGCTTTTGGCTTCATGTGTCAGCCGCTGATGCGTCCCTCCCTGGAGTATCCTGGTGATGTACATCAGGAACGCGTCGTGGGCTCGTCTAAAATGCGCCTTCTCCCTCAGCTGGAGTTGTGGGTAACAGTCATAAGGTTTTAGCTCGTTCTCCTTACTGCCAACCGTGCCTTTGCAGATCAAGCCTGCATATCTGTAAGTTCTGGCCAACATATAGACGACGTAAGAACCCATATGAAACGTTTTGGTCTTCTCTAGATTGATAAGCTGGTGGTGAAGATTATTGCTTATCATCCTAGCCCAGTTGAACATTTTGACACCTTCTGTGAGGTCCTCAATGAAGTAATACATCCACGGCTCAAAGGGTGCTCCCGAGGGACTGCCTGCCACTCTGTTCAGCAAGATAATAATATCTCCATAGTCCTCCTTGAAGTCCGTGCGCATCAACTTCTTGGGCATCTTCTTAAAGGACGGTCTAGGCTTGTCCAGCCAAAATTTGTTAAGGTTGGCGGCACAAAGATCAGGATTTTTGTCATATAGCTTCTGAGCATCTTCCTTGGTCTTGTAGACAGTTTTAGGATATGCCGGAATGCCGAAGGCTTCCTGAATGGCCACCTCTGTCAGATGTGCCAACACTCTCCCATCAGGCGCCACAATCCGCCTTGACTCAGCATCATAGTGAAGTGCACACTCCACCATCAGTTCAGCACAGCAAAGTGCAGGCTGGAATCCGGCAGCTTGAAATATGCCATTTCTCACTATCCTTCTAGCTGCAGGCGTTGGTAAGGGTCCGTTGTGTCCATATATCCTCTTTTTAAATTCCACGAGATCGATGTGGCCAAGATCAGTGTCTGAGACATTTTTCCACTTAGACTTTATTCTGGTCTCTGGCTGCGATCCTTTACTTGCAAACTTCATCTGTGCCTGCCTGGATATTTCGCTTTGATCGATCGGCAGCCTGCAAGCACAAGATACTTAACATTAATACAATATCATTTAAGAATTAATGAGTTTCGGGGTATAGCCTAGACAAAATCGCACTTTCAGCCTTATTAAATTAAAATTTCTGTCAAAAAGCAAGCTGAAAGTAATTAAATTCGCCTATCATGAATGAAATTTGTGCCGGAAACGAAGTAGAAGATAGAAACACAGCGCAAATGCGTTGTCGATTAACTTCCAAACCTCAAAGATCACGTTGTGGCTGCAAATGAATTTAAAAATTCAAAGAAATCTGCCAGAAGAAGTGCGCCACTATGCTGGAAGTACGATTTCAGCCAAGAAATAAATTACTTCTCTCAAAAATCACGTCTTTCAATAAGAGAATGCTATCTCGATTCTCACAATGATGTTATTCTCACAAACTTCTCCTTCGAGAATGTTTTCCTGAAGATTCGAGAGAGATAGTTGCTTCTCAGCCGGAATTTGTGAAGAAATGAGTTGCTGAAACTCATTTTATGGCTGAGAAGTGCGATTTTCCTCAAGGCATTGCTTTCTTTCTTTTGATTTTCTTCCAATTTTTAGAAACGTTTTCTCCTCGGATTAGCAAACTTCTAATTTCACTTTCAGTTATCGAGGCAAGTTTCTAACTTTCGTCTTTGTGCCATCTCTGCTGAGATTTTCGAATTTTCTCAAGGAAAATTGACTAAGTGTTGGAAAATATATTAAATTAATTGTCCAAAATTATTTTTCCAACGCGTTTTAAATCCTCCGAACGTGGCAAAGTTTAAACTTATCTAAGGCAGACTAGTTTAATCTTCCAAATAATCTCCGGATTTTGAATTTTTAATTAAAATTCCCTAAGTGTCAGGGAAATAATTAAAAATATTAAAATATTAAATTCCAACCCGTTCAATCTTGATACATGGCTAATTTCGTTCGTCAGAGGCAAAATATCTCTTTTTTAAATTGTCTGCCTAGCCAAAATGTGCTCAATAGCTCATCTGCCAAATTTTAATTCTCTAGGCGGAGTTCTGACCTCTCTGGACATTTTTATTTTAGCCGAATGATTCATCTTCTGGGTTGGGCGAACCTGGAGACTTCTGCCACTTTGCCATTTTTTTACTAGCGCTTTAGGAATTTTCCAAGCTGAGAGGGGCGGACTTCATGTTTGCTCTGCCAAGCACTCTTCATTTTGTGCCAAAAAATTTCACTCCGTTGTGCTGGGGCGTGATTTTTATGCCGGCCAAAACCTCTTCTTCTTCTAGACATTTCTCCGTTTTTCATGCCTTAGGATAATTTTCTCTTCAAGAATTGGGCGAATGTCTTATAATTCCTTGCCTATGGCGTATTTTATCATCCATTGGTCTTAGATTTTCCTTGCCATGGCGAATTTTATTTTGTGCCTTGTGGCCCTTGTCCAACGGAAAATTTCACTTGTTTCCATCATTTAATTCAATTTTCAATGAATTATCTTGCAATTTTACCCCTTTCCAAACACCTTGGAGCGCACCCCTTCATGTTTTACCCTTCTCCACACTTCTTGGGGGCGGACTTTGTGTTTTTCATGCCATTTCCTCTAAGGCTGGGCGGACTTCATGAATTTTATGCCATTTTCCTCTAAGGGCGGACTTTGAACCTTTTGTGCCATTTTTCTTAGGCTGGGCGGACTTCATGAATTTTATGCCAATTTCACTAGGGGCGGACTTCATGAGTTTTATGCCGTTTTTTTCTAGGGGCGGACTTTGACTTCTCTATATGGCGCACTTCCTACCTTGCTGGGCGGACTTTGAGTTCCTTGTGCCAAGGGCGGACTTTGCAACCTTCATGCTTATGGCGGACTTCAGCCTCTTTGTGCCATGCGCCTCTCCCTATCATCTTGGGCGGACTTTGGCTTCCTCATGCCATGGCGGACTTGATGAATTCCTTGCCAGTGCCTACCTTTGGCATGCCAAAGGTAGGGCGGACCTTGACTTTTCCATGCCATTCCTCTCTTGATGGCGCCATTCTCAGACTTAGACATTTTTCAAAAATTCCTTGCCAATTTTCAAACTTTTTACATTTTGCCTTGATTTTCTTGTTTTCTGAAGACATATTGATTTTCTGCTCTGTGGGATCCAAAAATAGAAACTTTTTCCCAAAATAGAAACTTTCCAAAAATAGAAAAAGCAAAAAGCATCCCTAAAAAATAGGGACTCCAGAATGGCCTAAAAATGCCAAAAATCAAAAAAGCAAAAAGCAAAAAAGCAGATTCCCTAAAAAATAGGAAGTGTCAGAAACGACCGAAAGCAATGGCGATCTTCGTCCACCGGGTCTTCTAAGCACTTCTATGACGTTAAGGCCCAAAAACGAGTTCAAAATCTCAACTTAGCCAGACTGACTTTCAAAATTTTACCCAAATTCAAGACTCTCAAAGACGTTGCGCAGAGGGCGGAACCAAACTTGGGGGTCCCCATTTGCGATGGGGCGATGTGTGAAATAGGTCACAACAGGACTATGTTGGTGAGGATCTACAAAAAATTTATCAATTTGTTAGGGAAAGTAATTAATAAAGAAAATATAAAATTCATACCTAAAGCTGGAGACCTAGAGGATATTTGCAATTGGCAACCCATCACCCTGCTCAATGTTTTGTACAAGATAATTGCCAAAGCATTGGCCTTAAAGGTGCGCCATATTCTTCCTCAAATTGTGAAGCTTGAACAAATTGGATTCATTAAATCTCGATATATCGTAAACAAAATTATTGTCATCTAGGAAGGTATGGAATGGGCTAGGTGTTCTCAATAGAAGGCACTTTTCCTAAAAATTTGACTTTACCAAAGCTTATGATCACATTGAATGGCCATTTATTCTCTCCATGCTTCAATCTTTGGGTTTTAGGCCCCATTTCATTTGATTTGTTACCATGCCTTTAGTTGAAGCCTCAGTTTGCGTTGCCACTAATGAACAATACTCCAATGCCTTTGGGCTTTTCAAATTTATTCGCTAGGGTTGCCCGTTAGCTCCAACCCTATATGTGCTTGTTGTTGAAGGATTTGGCTACCTCTTGGCACATTTCATGTCTCAAGGGATGGTTAGGGGAATTACTTTACTTGACTCCTCAACTCAACTTGTCAATGGCCATTTTGCAGATGACTCCTTACTCTCATTAAAGAGGAGCAATACATCAAACAAGCATGTAAATGCCTTGATATTATTTTCAAAGCTTCTCGTTCTACTATTCAATGGCATAAGACTCAATGCTAGAGACAATCCTTCCTCCCCACACCTTCCTAGCTTAGCTCCTATGGTTGGAAATGGATTGGTCATGGAGAATTTTTCAGATCCTTGGGCATCCCTTTTGCTTTCTAGGCTTCACAAGTATCCCTTTGGCAAGTTGTTCTTACCAAAATCGAAAAAAATTTGGCATACTAGATCACAAAACCCCTCTCTTTGGCAGGGGAATTTTAGGTTTGCTCCAAGATTCTTGCAATCACTAATGTGTATTACTCCTCATGTTGGGCTCCTCCTAAAGCCTCTTACATAAAGTTGGAAAAACTTCTACATGATTTTCTTTGGGCTTCCTCAAAAAACCACAAGGGATTTGATAGGGTTTTCTAGGAGTTCTGCTGCCTCCCTTGGGATTCTAGAGGTTTGGGGTTTCTATCCACCCAATGCCAAGGTTTGTTTCTTTGCACTAAGTGGATTATCCATGCCCTTCAAGGTGACAAAGCCTAGAAAATTGTTATGCGCATTGCATTACCTCTAACCATCCTTCTAGATAGTTTGATCGGAAGGGGATGGGCATCAAACCCTTCTCGCAATTAAATATTCAATGCAAATTCAAGGGACTTTTGTGATAAAAATTATTTGGAGAGCTTGGGAAGCCATGAAGCCTTGTCTCTTCTAGAATGGTTTTGGATTCCATGATGGGCTATCCATCAATCAGTAGACTATTTGGTGGTCCCTATCCTACAAAGCCAAGACCACCCATTGGCTAGGCAATCGTGGATATGCGCCTTGAGATTTCATGGGAAGGGATTCAAACTTTGTCAAACCTCTTTTTAAGAGCCCTCTATGAGGCTTTTGTTTTGGAATGAAGCCAAAACCAATTTTCACCTCTCCAATGAAGATTGTGAAACTTTTGACTCAATTTTGGAGGAACTTTTGGCTGATACGGTTCACAAAATTAGTATCAATTCTTCCAAGCATTGGTTGAAAGATTGGAAGTGTTCCAAACACCGCTTTTTGGAACTACAAACCCCAACAAGGATATCTTTGGCTCTCTCCCAACTTGCCCACGATTCCGAATTTGAATCAATAGCAACATTTGCAATCACCAATTTCAGTTTGGCTATGCAAATTTCATACCATCTAGTCAGCTATTCTAGAACCAAAATTGGCCCACTTTGCCTGGTGTATTCTTTTGCAAGGCTTGGAAGAATTGATACTAATTTTGTGAATAAACACACAATTAGTATTTCCAAATGAATCCTTCATCTTTCCAAGTAGCATCTTCACACTAAGTTCTTCCATTTGACGAGATATTTAGTGATCACCCTACTCCACAACCACTAGCTCCTTGTTTGAATCTGTAGTTCTAAAATAATTCTTCTTTCTTCATCGAACTTTGGAAACACTATCTAAATTGGAATTGCATCTCCAATGACCTTCAAACAAGAAACTTAAAAGATTGAATGTATTTGTGGGGATGATGGTAGCCCCTATTTATATGCTACACACCCAAATTGTTGCAACACCTTATATGGACCATAATATTTGGGTACTAACTTGTTTTCCTACTTTTGTTTCTTTAGAAAGATCTACTTGTATGGTTGTAGCTTTAAAAATACCCAATCACCCACTTCAAATTGTCTTTCACCTCTATGCTAAAATGATTTTTGTTTCATCTTGAGTTGTGCCATGACCAAATTTTCTTTGAGAGTAGAAAGAACTTTGTAGTTATGTCGCTTATGCTCCCCCATTGCACAAACTTTGGGCTGCATTCTCACTAAACATATGATAGATGGCATTGGATACCTATAGAGTATAGAGTATTATGAATAGAGATATGTCGGTCACCATATTGAAAGAAGTGTTATACCACCTATTGGTGCTCAAAGTTGTGGATTCCAATATCATACTACAAATGAGCAAGTACAACATAGAAAACTTGAAATTGAGTGTAAAATTGCCAAGGGCACAACTGCCAATCAAATCTAGCATTTAATACACTACCAAGTTGAAGAGGAGCAACATGAAATAGGAAAACCCCACCATAACCACACACAAGGCTCAAAACAATCGATCAAATCATACCCTACTATTGCAGATCTAGACAATGGCCTACTCGCTGAAAACTCCCAAGTTGGTGAGTACTCGTCGAGCTAGGTGAGTGACAAGTTTTAGTGCCACTTACTCGCCAGAAAAACTCATCGGCTTTCTGGCGAGTACTCGCCAATTTTTTGGCAAGTACTCGCTAGAAAGTTGGCAAGTTCGTGTTTAAAACCGCAAGTGGCAGAAAAAAGGTAGACAGGTCATAAACTGACACCAAAACACAAAGTCGCACATGTTTTTCGCTTAGCAAGGAAAGGAAAACCCTCAAACATAGCTGCCACCTGAAAATAGGCCATTTCTAGCACATTTGCAAGATGGAAAAGGATGTTGTTACGAATTTGGAAGGAAAATTTGAAGCACATGTCAGTTTTTTGTTTTATTTTAAACATTTTATTTCTTTTTGGCTGCAAAATTCAGCATCTAGGTTTTTTTTTAAATATCATATGCTAAAACTAGGGAGTATTTTTGCATTTAAATTCCAGAAAATTGGATTCATCACCATTTTTTCATGGTTTTTTCTTTTTTGTTATTTTCACTATTTTTTGCATACACAACTTTTTTATTTTAAGATTTTTTTGGAAAAAAATGTTTATAATCTTTACATTATATTAAATTTTTACTTATTTAAACTAATTTTCGCTGACTTTTAGTGATTTATGTAAAATTTAGGTTATTTTTTGTATTAAAAAATTAATATTTTGTGCTTTCACTTTGTATGTGTAAGTTATATGCATCATATAATGGAAAATAAAGAAACTTTTGGATCAAGTTTAGCCTCAGGCTCCACCCCATTGGTGCCACTACCATTTGCAGGCACTCATACTACTAGAGCTAGAGACCCTAACTAGAAATATGCCTATCAAGGACCGGTCCCTGAGTCAGTTATTTGCCTTAGATGCACAAATTTATATCATGGAGGCATAAATGACTCAAATACCATCTTGTGGGCATTACTCATTGTGATGCCAAACCCTGTGCCAACACCACCAAATAGATAAAAAGAGAGATGAATGCCCTACTTGCAGCCACAGAAGAGAAAATTTTGCAAAAGGAGAGGGCAAGGGCAATCATAGTAGCATCCATAGCTAGTGGTCATGGTGCTCAAGTCCAACCAGAATCAAATAAAGATACGACATGTCAAGGCATAGTGGGCTCTCTTTGTGGTCCACGCATCTGAAGTACATCCACCACCACTTCATCTACTTCTACTAGAGTGCCAACAACAACACCTACACCTACACACATGCCACATAGCTTTTTTGTGACCAAAAACACACCTAGAGCACAACCATCATTGGAAGCTACAAGGTGGAACAGGGAGGTGCATAAACATGCAGATATGGCATGTGTAGATTTTTGGTACTTCAACAACATTCCTTTCAATGCGGTGAGTAGTCTTTATTGAGAGAACTTGATAACTGCATTGGCAGTTGCAGGAAAAGGCTACAAGGTGCCTTCTCACAAAGACTTGAGTGGGAGGTTAGTTAATTTTAATTTTTTATGCTAATTTATACTTATAGTAATTTATGTCGAGTTTTAGGCTAAATTTATGGTTTTTTTGTGTTTAAAAATTAAAATTTTGTACGTTCACTTTGTACTTGTAGGTTGCTCGTCAATGCAACTAAAAGGGCAAGGCTAATAGTGGAACAAAACAAGGAATGGGAAAAATATGGCTCCACCATTCTTTCAGATGGGTGGACAGATGGGAAAATACGCACCATTCTCAGATTTTGATAGCCTCAAATGGCGAGGTTTTTTTTTAAATCAATGGATGCCTCAAACAAAGTCAAAAATGTTGAAACATTGTATTTAATGTTGGATTAAGTTGTCATGGAGGCGAGCATAGAAAATGTGGTGCAAACCATAACTGATAATGTAGTAGCATATGTGGCAGCTGGGAGATTGCTCCAAGACAAAAACATAACACACTTTTTTGGACACCTTGTGCAGCACATTTCCTTGACCTTCTTTTGGAGGACATAGGTAAACTTGATTAGGTGATACCGGTTGTAGGTGATCCAAGCAATATCACAAAATTTATCTACAATCACCCTTGGGTTCTTCATTTGATTAGAGATCACACACAAGGGAAAGAGTTGGTAAGATCGGGTGTCACAAGGTTTGCAACGGTTTTCCTAACATTGCAAAGCATTATTGGTTCATTGATTGCTTTAAAATAGATGTTTGTGAGTCGAGCATGACTAGACTCATCTTATTCGAAGAAGCTTGAAGGAGAGAGGGTTGCAAGCATAGTCTTTGACAAACTTTTTGCACAAAAAGCTACAAAGATTGTGAAGGTAACATCAAAACTTTGAATATAAATTCCAAATTGAATATTTTATTTTATTTCATTATAAATTTGTAACTTTAATCTTTTTGTATTTGTAAATTGTAGGTGTCGGAGCCCTTGGTTAGAATTCTCCATTTCATAGATGGGGATCAAAACCCAATGGGGTATATTTATGAGGCCATGGATAGGGCCAAAGAGTCTATCAGAAATTATTACATGGGAGACAGCCTCAAAATTTGATCCCATATGAGAGATCATTGATAGGAGGTGGAACATTCAACTCCACTAACCCATCCATGCAGCTGGGTACTTCGTCAACCATCATTTTTTCTATTCAAACACCTTAGATCCTAATGGAGAGGTTATGGAGGGCCTCGCAACATGCATTCAAAGGATGACACCCAGGTTGAGGTGAAAAACCTCATTATCAAAAATTGGAAAGTTAAAAGGTTGGAAGGGGTAGGCTCTTTCTTTCGGAGCTATCTATCCGAGGAAGAACCACTCAAACACTAGGTATAAAATTTGGAGTCTTTATTTCACATGCATCTTAAAAGAAATTAATTTCAAATTTACAACTATTGATAATTTGATAAAAGTATGTTTTGACTTTGCTTTCCAACTCTTGAATATTTTATTTTGTAGAGTCTTGGTGGACAAATTGGGGTGCAAATATTCCAAATCTCCAAAGACTTTCCCTTTGCATTCTATGCCAACCTTGTAGTGCATCCAGCTGCGAGCGCAATTGGAGTTTGTTCGAGGCCACCCACACGAAGAAGACGGACAAATCAGCCCAAAAATGCCTCAATGACCTTATCATATCCATCCACCCTAAATCAATCTCAACCCTTCATCTATCATCATCAAATCTATAAATCAAGCAATCCTTTAGCCATTTTCAAGGAAAAAGATTGGATGCAACAAGATTGCATTGCAGAATTGGGCAACCACACTCTACTTCAACAATCAGCACAACACCTAGGTCATCAAAGATTTGTATGGTAAGAGATTTTATGTTTTGTCATTATTTGCATTCCTTTGGTTCTAATCTGAGTTGCATGCTTAATCTAGGGTGGGATTCACATTTTGATGCTTGTTTCTTATTGTTTTACCTTATTTTTAGTGTTCACATTTGGCATAGGAGAACTCAATGAATTGGTGGCAGTTGTATAGGCCTCCATCGTTGATACACATAGAGCCCATTCATCTCTTATGACAATTTTGTAGTTTCTCTGCTGTTAAGAGGAAATAATCTACATATAGCTTTATTTGCTCTATCAAGACAAACAAGCTTAACTCTAAGAAAGTGGAGAAGCTTGCAGCTATGACAGCGTGCTTACAAGGAGAGTCTAGCAATAGGGTGGGATGTATATCCTAAGGAGCCAATGCAGATTGATGAAGATCAGATTGCACACAAAGGGTTTAGTTAGGGTCACATTGCAGAAGCTAAACACGTCTAGCAATTCCAGTTATGAGCAATATGCCATGACATTTACAGCAAACAATGAGTTAGATTAGCCTTTTATTTTGCGTGTAAATTTGTACTTCGTACTTTGTATCTTGCACTTGATGAATATAAATATTGTACTACAAATGCTTATCGTTGATCATTGAATCAATTGGTTGTCAAATTGTCAATGTAACCTTCAGCACTTTGTATAAATTTCAGCTTCTTTAACTTTTTTTTGAAATTACTTTTTCAAATATTATTTTTTATAGAATTTTTTAATAGCCACTGCCCCTGCCCGCTGCTGGTCCCAAAATCCAAAAAGAAATAATCCGTTCTCAAAACTGCACCCCCAAGTCCCCCTGTCCTCAAAACTCAGGGAAACACTCGTGAGAAGCTTTTTGGATTTCAGAGGTGGAACGAAGTGGCCTTCATTTCTACCCTACCTGTTGTGTCATGCACAAGTTTGTAAAGATTTAGGCTCTTCAGGACCTTTAACCTATTTGGTTGAAATTTTGTTCAAGAAGATCTTTATATAGGGTGATAAGCTGAGTAACTTTTTCCTGGAAAGAGAGAAATGAGTTTATTAGGGAGTGGAGGGCTGTATCTCTGCCTTCAGCACATATACAACTCTTCACTTCCTCTTCCCTCTTTCTCCTCTTTATCCAGTTAACCTTTTCTCATTATTTAGATAATTGGAAGGATTAATGTAGGAAAAAATCGAGCTTTTCTGCATGTGATGAAAATTCTGAAGCTTAATGGAATTCTGATGACTAAGGAAGAGAGTAGAAAATAAAATTATGAAGGATGTGTCCAGTCTAATTTCTATTCATTATGCACATTGAAAGAGAAGTATTGTGAAAGGTTAGCACCTGTTGAGAAATATTTGTAGTAGGTTTCGGGCAAGTAATCCATTTATTAGTCTCAATCCTTCTTCTACTCATACTTCTCTATTTCTAAGTATTCACTCTCCAGTACCATAGCTGTATTTGTTTCAAATGGCATCTTTGGCAGGTAGTGAAGGAGATATCCCAAAAGAAGGTAGCAGTGGGGATAACAAAGTAAAGGGCAAAGGAAACATCTTTTTGTCTATCACCCTGAAATTGAGAAAAGAAAGAGAGCAGCCAATGTGAGTATTAAAGAGATGGAACTAAATATTACATCATTCACCAATAACAGAATCCAGAAAACTAGACTCTGCATATAGGTTGACAATACGTTTGAATGTGCTCAAGATTTGGATGAGCTAGAAGGACCGACTTGGAGAAATTCATTAGCGAAAATTGAAATGATGCCTAACCCAAAAGGAACCTTTGACAACAAGAATGTCTTTGAATCTTACGCAAATCTATCTACTACAGGAATCCTTTTTGAAGCAGGAGGTACCTATTTATTGCACCAGCACCACAATGATCTGGAGGAATCCTTACCAAACTAACATAGAGAAATCTGTAATTAACCCTTCAGGGTTCTTGTCTGAATGAGTCCCTTCAGGAGATGATAATTCTATTAGCATGCTGCTTTGACTTTTTAATTTTTCAACTGCCTGATGAAGCACTTCATAGCAAATGCGGGAGAACCCTCAGAAGATGAAGAATTGATCAAAGTTGAATCCTCAGATGACGATTGAAAAGAAGCCTAAGAGGCTTGAAGTTCAGACTTGGATATTCATATAACGCTCAAAACTTAATCTATATGATATACACTTTTTTAGACTTCCCATTAAGGACAAGCAGGTGCTGAATCTATACCGGCATTCGTAGCAGTGCTGAGCCCTGTAGACCTGTTCCTGATTTTATTATATCAGAAATAGATCATATATGAATATCCAGCCTTGTTTCTCCATCCAGGATTTTGGTGGAAGAGAACTTGCATATTGAGATTGCTCTTTCTCTATCCATTTTCTTGTTGTTTATCTTTTTCTTTAAAGATGGAAGGCTTTATGTCAAACCCAGATCAGTTTTGCAGCCTGATTTGGAAGCACAAGTTGAAGCTGAAACCTCTTTGGCTAAGAGCCAAGGACTGAAGAGTATCTATTCCACCAAAGTTGTTTGGGGCACAATTCTGGCCTCATCCCTTATGATGTCAAGGGCCTTGCACTCAGCAAGACTTGATCACTGGCAAGCTCATTCAGAACCATTCAATTTCACGTGAAAACCAAGGGCTCTTTGACATTTATCTTATTTTGTGTAGAAAGCAGATATGAAAAACAAATAAAGGTGTGCAATGTTGAGAGAAAATAGCAATGTCTGTTTAGATCATGACAGAGAAGCGGGATGCAGAAGGCATTTCAGTTTACCCTCTTCCTTTCAGGTTTTTTAGTTTTTAGCTATGGATATGAATCTGAGAGCAAAATGCAGTCCAGAATGTAAGAAGTTTGTGAGCTTTATGGGGTTTGTTGGCGCACAAGACCCAAAATTTGGAGTATGTTATAATATTGTCAGTTTCTGAGTGCATGAGAGAGTATAAATAATGCATATTCAGTTTTGTCTTTTTCATACTGTAGTTTTGGGCTGTTTCTGTTAGGCAACAGTGTTAGAAAAAGGAGGATTGAAAATTATATGTTACCAGGGACACGTACCTGGCAAAATCCAGGGCGTCCCCGGCTGGAAACATCCCGGAGATGCGGGGACGCCTCGGAAACGTCCCCGGGCTGTCCCCAATTCGCTATAAATTTCGGAAACATTTCTGGGACGCCTGAGAAAAAATCGGAAACGCCAGGGGACAGCTAGCCATCCCCAGTACAGACGGGGGACACCTAGACGTCCCCCGACTGTACCGGGGATAACTAGCCATCCCCTACAATTTTTTAATATTTTTTTAAAGGAAAATCTCATAATTAAAAGTTCAATTTTTAAAGCTTTAATTTAAAACAGCATGATTATTATAAAATTGGGCATTCCCTTTGCTATGGGAATTAAAGTCTTAAAATCGCCGCCATGAATGAAAGCTTCAGCTCACACACGTGAGGATTAGAGAACACAGTCGCAGCAAAACAAAAAAGACAAGGGAATCGCTGCTTATTTTAACTTCTTGCTCCCACGCAATTCAGGTATCACAGGGTTTGAAACTTTATTCTTTTTATGTTTGTGTTTCACTTTCTGCATTTGTTTGATTCTTCTGTTTACTCCTGTATTTTAAAATATACTTACAGCCGGTATAAGTTTAAGGTTGAGTTGAAACTTGTGCTATTTTCAGTAATTTGTGCCTGGGATAAACCATGTCATTGTATGGTGTATATTTTGAATTTTAACTGCACAGTTAACCACAATACATCTACAATCGTACTGTTTCTCAATACCTGATGTCTTTTCCCTCACATTCCATATTCAGGATTTTATTAACTGACAGATCAACAAAGCGAAAATAATATAACAGCCAACAAATTAGTACATACCCATATCATATCAATAAGCAATTTGACATAAGTTTCGAATCTATGATGTATATGATTGCTTTCTATGTTGCTTTCTATGAAATGAAAATATCAATTGAACTCTAATATTATGTGTTAAGGTTCTATGATGTATATGATGATTGCTTTATCATATGAATATTTGAAATTTTCTATATTTTTAAAATTTTCCTATTTTTTAATAGCCATCCCCTCCTGTCCCAGTCCCCGATACGCAACCGCTCATCCCCTGCTGTCCCCATCCTGGAAACTTGGGGTAACATAGAAAATTACTTGTAGATTTTCATAAGCTTGATGAGAATTAGAAATGTTGTTGTATTTGGGGAATACGCTACACTATTAGGTTTCATAGAAGCCTTCTCGTTTGCTGTTAACTGTTAGACCTTTTCATTCCATAAGCATTTTGACTGAGAAAAGTAAATGTATGAGTTCAGAAAAAAATCTGATTTACTTTAGGCATTGTCCAGCCATTTTATCTGTATTATTTAAATAGATAAGGGTGTCTTTCTTTGGGCCTTGGTTTTGTGGGAGCTTTGGAGCCTTTAGGCTTTTAAAATAAGGTATACTAAGCTAAAATACATAGTAGATACTAGATATTATCTCATTAAGTCCAAGAAAATTGATTCAGCTCACATTAACATCTGTTTACAAATTTGTTTGTATCACAGTATTTATCTATCTTCTCGTAACATTGCATTTTAGGGCTTGTTCAATGGCTAATATCACCCTGAATTGTTGGTAGGCCAGTTGCACCATAAAAATAATATGGCTTAGTTCTAATTGTTAATGCTAATTTAAAAGTAAGAACTTCTGGAAAAAACTGCATTTTTTTGTTTACATCAAAGTTTTGGGATCACACTCTATGATCCATCATCAAGACGATAGCATATGATAATAGGATTGTAAAAGCAGCCCCTTAAAAATGCTAAGGAATAAACAGAATGTAATTCAAAACATTGATGTAAAAAAAATAAAAAGCCCTTAATCCCAATCTAATGGACTGTGAAAACCTCATGTACATTAATGCTGGTCTGCTGTTTTGGGCTTGCAATATCCTACAAATATACTAATGTTGGATGCTTCTATGAGGAAACAAGAGATCCTTTTTTCTGCATAGAAAATGTAGAAAGAAAATATCCTCAAACAAAATTCCGGAAAAAAAAAGAGCCAGTAATTACAGTTTATGATATTATATCATTAAGTTCGAAATATCAAAAAGTGTGCATATCTGCATTCAGGTTTTGTCTGATGGAAATAACCTATCAAAGTTGTATTTTTTACCATCCAAGTTTTCTATTTTTGAGTTGCGATATTCTACAAATAAGTTTGGTCTAACAAATCAGGATTCATTACCAAGTCCAATCTTCTTTGAATAAGCACATTTTAACAAAAATTATAAAATTATAAAAGATTCCCCCTTTTTTTCCCTAGTAATGAAGGAGGATAGAAAATGCCTATGTAGATGCCTACCTCATTACATTAACTCGTAAATGTGCTCTGAGCTCCATAAAAAGATCGTACATCTGACCCAAATCAGCAGCATTACCATGGGAATAAAGCAATGTGAAGTGAGCATAAGGATGACGCCAATAAGTTGCCACTACTTTATTCCCTGCCTTAGTATCCAGCACAGTAACATCCATGTTGTTAACTGGAGGAATCCCAGTAACGTAAAATCTGTTGCCATCTTTATACACCTGATAAGTAGGCGGTTTGGGAGGAAAAAATGCAAATCTTGCAGCCACACTAGATGTAACATTGCCCATTATATAGACATCCAAAAATTTCTCAAAGCTCGCTATTCCACCACAATTTCCAGTGCTCAAATTCACCCCCTCAATTCAAATTCTTCACCACTCTTTATCCCAGCTAAATTAAAATATTCACATCAAAAATTCAAACACATATCCTGAATTCCCCCTGTTGATAAAATACACAATCATAACCTAAAAGGTTCCCATGAACGCAGCCTAACCTTAACCAAACCAAGAAAACAAAAAGTATATTGCAAGATTTCTCGTGACAGCAAAAGACAGAAACTCCTGTATAACGCTGGGAGACTGGAACATATAAAAAAATGTAACTTTCCTAAAATAGAATAAGATAAAAATCCTGGCCTATAATGTTGCCAACAATTTACAGTTCTAAACTGACCTTAACATCCCTAAAACCAAAATCAATATCATTAAAAGCCATTGCAAGCATGGAAGATGAACTCCTAAAACATACCTAAACAGTACATTACTTACAATTTCGAACTCTAAACACATAATATCGAAATCATGTACATGTAAACGCAAATCCACGCCAAAAGACCAAACCGAGTCCTTTAGCTACACAAAGGCATTGTTTTAAACGATTGCGACCTGTCTCAAACGAAGGTTTAACTCCAAAAACACACTCTGGAAAACAACATACTTTCAATTTCTAAACATAGGCTTCAATAATTTTATATACAAATAAAATCCACATAAAAACACCTAATGACAGTCTTCGCTTACAAATTTCTTTATAATTTTACTTGTAATTTTTCGGAGAGTGGATTGTCCTTAGAATCAAGAGATTCTTTATAGCTAGCTTCCATTAAACCATAGAAAATCTCAGTTAATTGTAATGGTACTCGTCATCATTCGTCTGAGCAAATTCTGCCCTGGAGAATTCAGATATACCTAAACTAAAATGTGCATTTGCTTTCAATCAGGTACATGGATCGATTCCCAAGGCTGATTATATCAGATTCAAGGATTACGGCATTTTTTGTTCTTTGGGCCTTCTTCAGTATCTAAGAAGACAAAAAATTTCACAAAAGTGCATCGGACGGCCACGATGTAATTGAATATATTTGACGGCTACGATCTATCTGTGCGTTACATAATATTCGGGAAAGGTATACTGTCGCTGGGGTCTTTTTCCATACTTTCTTCCATATCAAGAAAATCCATTATTTACCAAATTTTTTTTTTAATTTTCATTTGTCTGACTCGGTACCAATCAATACTTCTTTTATTTATGCGTAAACTAAAATAATATTATATTATCCTTTATTAGTGTTTAAATCATCATCATTCCCTTATGTTTTAGGCATATTTATATTTATGTTGTTTTATGTAGAATTTCTTAGTCAAATTTTGGCCCCTAAGGTGATTTTTTTGGTTGACTCTTGTTTTTATGTCATTGTTCTTCTTTCATATTCAAATATATATATATATATATATGTAAATTATCATTAATTTTTATATTTTTATTTTTAATCTTTATTTTTATTATTTATTGAATTTACAAGTGTGAAGTGGATTTAGGTCAATTTTGCAAGCACAAATCTAAATCTTTTATTTTTAAAAATTTAATATTTATTATTCAAATTATTGTTTTTGTGAATTGATTTAACACGTGTTATGTTGATTTGTGTGTTTGGATGTTATATTTTAATAAAGACATTCACTTATTCAATTGAAAAGAATGCAAAGGCAACCTAGGATTTATGGAGGACATCTAGATCATAATTTATGAAGATGGATAAAAATAATTTAGTGCATGAGTGCATGTTGTCCTTGATTGTTTCGCTTAGAGTCATAACATGTATCCATCTTAAGGTCTAACCTAGGAGAGCATAAACCTTGTGGTCTAGTAGATTCCTCAAACGTGCTTATAAACATTGGCAACCCCTATATCATTTCAAATAACGAGATTAAGGCAAGTGAATAAAATTAGGTGAGATTCTATCACATTATATATGTGCACATAAAATTAGGTCCAAATAAAAGATGAGGTCTACAAGTGTAGAGGTGAATTGGGTGAAAGATGAACATTTTTTGGAATTTAAAATATTCATCATAGGGAGTCCTAAAATTTTACTATCAAGTTGACTTAGTTGCTAGCATATGACACATCATTCCTTGTCATTAATTATCAAGCTAAGTATCGCATTCAATTATTTAAATTTCTCCATTATTTACAGTTATGCTAATGATCAATCGCAGCTCCTTCATCTAGATTAATTTACACTTAATTGAATGCATTTATTTCGATTAGCCTAGATAAAATTATTAGGATGTGATAAATCCCTTAAAAAAAATAGTTCGCCCATAAGTATCTTGAATGTAAGTAAATTGTTTGTCCTACTTTGATATAGATTTAATTAAATAATAAACCAATGCAAGTAATTGAAATTATATTAAATACATCAAGTTTGAAAAATATGGGGAAGGATGAGAATGTTTAGTTTTTTGAGTTGGTGTGTTGATATGAGGTTTTTGTTGATGATTTATTATTCTATTGCTATTAATGACTAAGATGTGGAATCTAGTTTTGGATCTAGTATGTGGAAATTTTCATAAAATCTTCATTTGATACTACTTCAACATAGGATTGGGTTGCACCACTCAACCTAGTTTAGCACTAAATCACATCACATTGTCTAACTTGAAGATGTGGCTCTACCTACAATTAATGTGACATTTTTGTAATGCAACACTCCTACATTTTGTGCATATGGTTGAGCAAAGGGTTGTGGTAGTGCACATAATTGTTATAGGTTATAGGGAAGACCTTAGACTTCATTGCCAGTAATCAAACTCATTGGGAGTCATACAAAATCTACAAACACACTTCATGATAATTTAATGCTTAAGGATATTGTAGGTAGTTGAGTATGCCTTAAATTCCCTTTGTTATTTGATTTGCAAATGTGCAAGAGTATTTTCTAAATGATTCCATCATGGGATTTAATGGTCTTGGACTATCTATAAAAATATTATCCTAGTTTCTACTCTATTTCTCCTGAAAAAGAAAGACAACATATAGCAGCCTAACTCCCAAGGTCCTAGGAGTTGGTTCTCAACTGTCTGGTGTCACCCAATTGGTCCATGCAACTGTAATATTCAAGGGGCCTGTGTTGGTAACAAAGAATGCAAGCAATGACTCATTTTACCGAATTGTTTTTAGTAAATCAAGGGGTTTCAAACAAAAGAAAAAGATAGATCAGAGGATAAACCAGTAAACATGAACAAAACTCATCTAGCATCCGGACATATATCTTCAACAATGAATGTTTTCCAATAGATCAAGAAAACCAAAGCATGATACAATTTATAGAATAATCTATACCAATGTATACATCTAAGGTGCTTATTTTAATTCGCCTATCACAACTATTTCAAAGATGTTTAAAAGAACACGCATTCATTCATTGCCAAGATCATAGATCAACAGACTTCAATAAATTTAATTCAATGACAATCTAACAAGATAATCCTTAAATTCGGCTTCTTCTAATGAATTTCATCACATAAGAAACAATCATGCTTCAGCACAATCACTGGCATACAAATAAATTATAACTTATCAGCCTTATCAAGTAAAACTTAATTCTAACACCATATTGCATAAACCTGTAATTTTATTTAACTATAAAAATCAAGTAACAATGTGTCCCTGTAATCACTACAAAAAAATTCTATCTCCTAATATCAGGTGGCCAATTCTATTCTCTATCAACCGACCCTTACAATATGATACCCAAAGGGTATTTATAGATATACAAAATTTGAACTCCACTTCTATTTTAAGTTGATCCACCTTTTTAGGAACTAAAACTCTCTTGGAAACTCAGATCAATTTGATCTTGAGATCTTACATTAAACATTCAATTAAACTAGAGAACAAAAAATAGAAGAGAAAAGGAAGTCATGCGCTTCAAGAACTGCCAGTGATGCATGCAACATGCAAAGAAGAAGAAAGCCATGCATGCAGGAGATTTATGCATGTGAATTTGGTTCTGCAATAAACTCACCATAACTGGCAAAGACTTGTTGTAATACATCTAATTCTGGCCCATCAACCCAATTGTCTTCAAACTTAATTCGCTCCAATTCTACTACAGCAAACCCTCTCATATCCTTTATCTTTGTCAACTCTCTTTCAGCAGCCTTTATCTCTTCTTTGATGTCCATCAGTCTATCTATCAGTAGATCTTCACCATCATCTCCTTTCTGCATGAGTCCTTTAAACCTTTCACCCCATTTCTCTTTTATCTGGCTCAAAGGCAAGCCTTCCTTTGTTAGTATATTAACATCTACTATGATAGTGATGACCGCCTCCAACTCCTCAAATTGTTCAGTTAGATCCTTGACAGCATCTTGGACTTCATTTCTATGTTTGCACAAGAAATTTGTTCTGAATCGGAATATACGAGAGGTCTTTTCCACAAAATCTTTATTATCCTCCTCAAGTATTGACTGTTCAAGAAGAGTAGTCAAAGGCAATGTACTAACCTTCTTCAATTTCTGACTATATTCTTTATATTCCTCTTCTTGCTTCTCCAATGCCTCAATATATTGATGCATTTCCCCTATCAACTCTTCTATCCCTTTGTGAACCTCAAAAATTTTGACCAAAAGTTCACCTACTTCTTGATTTAACTTGTCAACCACCTATCTAACATCTCCGCTTTTCCCCTTACTTGTACTAAATCATCTACCTCCTTTTTGCTCAACAAAATTGGAGTCTTAATAGCAGCTACCTGTTGTGATCTTGGAGAAGAGACACTTTTCAAAAAGGAATGCAATTGATCTAACTGAGCCTTAAGCTCATCTTTCTTCTGCTTATCCTTTAACATCCTTGACTTGGTTGTCAAAGCTACCACATCAATTAGATTCATCTGTTGATCTCTGATAGGCCTTCCCAAGTTAACATTACTTAATTGATAATTCGTTAATTGCATTTCTCCTACCTCCTTTTCTATCATTGGTATGGCACACTCAGCAACAATTTATCCCTTGTCTGTGAGCTTGGTGGAGTGTAGGATCTTGGCCTTCTTTTTAGGCCTTTCTTGTTCAATCTCCTTCATCATATCCTCCCAATTGAGAGGTTATGAAGGTGTTTCTGTTCTTTTCTGTAGGTCCAATTTCAACCAAGTGGGAGCATATGGAGCAGTAGTCATCATAGTGGAAGAAGAAGAAATAGTAGTAGTAGAAGGTGGTTGCACATTTACTTGGGGTTGAGAATCAACCCTTGGTTCCTCTTGTTGTTCTTGCACCACATGCATCTGTACAAGCTTTTCAGCCTCTTCCCTATCTTTTTGCTCTTGTACTCTCTTGTCTTCTTCTTCCTTCAACCTCTCTTCCTCCAATCGTTCTCTCTCTAGTTTTTCTTTCTCCAATCTTTCCTTTTCTAAAGCTTCTTTTTCCATTTTTTCCTTATCCAATTTTTCTTTCTCTAGAGCTTCTTTTTCCAGTTTCTCTTTCTCTAAAGCTTCTTATTTTTCCTTCTTTAATCTTTTTGTCTCTAAAGCTTTAAGCTTTTCTACCTTTTCTTCTTGTTGTTGTTGCTTTCTAACCAGCTCTTCGGTGTCCTTCTCCTTTCGTAATCGTTCTGCTTCTTCTTCCTTTCGGTGAGCTTCCTCAGGAAGTTTTAACTTGGCAACCAGGACTTCTTTCTCCCTTCGGTGTCTTGCCTTCTCTTCCTCAAGGTCATGAATCTTTTGTATTAATTCTAACTTATCATTTTCCTCTTTAACCTTGAGTTCATGATCCTGTTGCCTTTTCTGCCTCTCTACTTCATCGGCTCTTGACTTAGCTTCAATTTGTTGTTGTTGTAGTATGGCATTAGCTTGTGTCTTGGCATCCATTAACTTTTTATTTTCTATTTCTGCAGCTCACTCCTCAGTAGCCTTCTTGACTTCTTCAAACAATGCCCACTGATCCTCTTGTGTCATTACCTATTCAGTATCCTCCTCTAGAGGCATATTTTCTTGTATTCCTTTATCTGTCAAAGTTTCGTCTGAATTTGTTCCAACATCATGAATTTCCATCTCCACTTCTTTTCCCTTCATAGTTTCAACCATACCATGAAGAGTCCCCTTTTGAACTTCTTCACTCTGTTGTTTTGCAAGTGGGACTTGTGTAGAAAATTCACCTAATGTGGGTGTTGAAACAACCGATCCCATTTGAGCATCTCATTCTTGTGCTTCTGCTTCATCAACTGTTGCTTTATGTTCTATTTCTTCAATGTCTGGAGGAAGGAACTCCAAAGGCTCCTTGGGAGGTGTCTTTCTTTTGAGCCTTTTATATCCTTTCCCCTTTCTAGGAGTTGGTCCTTGAGGAGCTTTGGTTCTTAGAACCAACCATTGAACGCTTTTATCCAAGACTAATCTTCCTATCTACTTAATATCAATAGTTTCCTCACTATCCCAGTCAATTGGATCCAAACTTTTAGTTCCAATGTTTAAAGCTTCATAAGATAGATCCAATACAACTCCATCATCCACCAATGTGTCAGGAATGTCATTCTTGACCCCAAACTCTGACATGAGTGCGATAGGTAATCTTTCATAATTATTCTTCCTCAAATCATACTCATCCTGTCGGTCACTCCAGAAATATTCTAATAAATTGAAATGCTTGTCAGACACAAAAGGCAACAAGGCATTCATCTTACCCTTCGGGTAAAAATACTTACAAGCTATATATAAACCTAGCTTTAACTATATCAGCTCATTGCAGACCACCTTTGCTCCTACCAAATGCTGACAGCTATACTCACCCAACTTCATGGGGAACTTGTGACATCCTATCTTATGTTTTAATCCAAACTGGGCATTAACCCCAAGAGCCTGATATACAAACTCCATTAACACTATCTTGTTGTTGCAACACCTTGGCAGCAAATGTGGATGGCCTTCAAAACCAGCTAGCCTGAAATATGTAAACTTGGGGTATTGAATATACCAACATCCCCATTCAGCAATAAATGCCATAGCCTCTTGACTCAGTCTGTACCCTACATCTCCATTGAGCTGGTTAATGACCACATATATGAATGCATCATTAACCCTTCTGAATTGAGTCTCAACAACCTATAGAGACAGCTGGTTATAATCCTCCCACACCTTCTTTTGTCCATCTAATACTCCCATTATCACCACTTTGTTCAGACCTAGGAAGATACCTAATCTTGTTGTTGCATACACAATGTAAGAAGTCATAAAAAAGCATTTAGTCTCCCTGATACTGATCAATTGATCATGAATAGCATTTGATACAATCATCGGCCAATCAAACTGATGGGTGCCATTTAAAATTGTTTGGATGAAGGGAAACATCCACTCCTTGAAATGAAAGGTATCTCTCTTCCCAAAAGCCCTAGATAGCATCATTATTAAATCTGATACCTCCTTATAGAAATTTGCCCTCTTTGGTTGGTCTGCAAGCTTGGTTAGAGACTTCTTCTCTGTCTTCAACCATTTTTTGTTCAAGTGAGACTTATTAGATTCCTTATACTTTCTATATTTCTCTAAGGCCTCTGCCTCATCCAACTGCACCAAGTTCTTGGGATCCGAGACATTAAATATACTTTGAAACATATGAGGAGTAAGATCAATGATTACATTATCTTGGGAATCCATGCATTGTTGGGTAGCTAGATTGTAAGCTCTTGCAACTATCAAGATCAACTCTGGGCATTGGATTGATAAAGGAAACAGAGTGATATGGGCCAAGCTGAAATCAACAATTCTTTGTGTCCTCCCTGTTATATCTTCAATAAAGGTTTCTAAATACATCTCCTCAAAATTTTATTGGCCCAAATTTGTGTCGGTGATGTCTAAACAATCTGATTCTACTTTTCTTACTTTGACAACAGGACTTTTGTGATTATACCTCAAGGTATAAGGCAACTATTCTAGCTTGATCTTCTTTGGTTTAGGTGTTTCCTTTGATGTTCCTGCAGGCCGATTCCTTTGGGAGGCTTCTCCTGATGTTATCGTCATCCTCTTAGCTTTCTTGCAACAAAACCTCTAGTTAGATCCTTGAATAAACATCTCAAAATGTGTTTTTTAAAATCATACCTTTCAAACATACATCAGAGGTGGAACCAGGTGGAAAACATCTTAAATAATCCTCTTTTAACATACTGTCAGGATCGGAGAAAAAATTGTTATTGACATTCTACTGACAAGAAGCGGGCTCGGAGTCGGAAGTAAAATAGTGATCGGAACCAAAATCGGAATGGAAACTGATTCGGTTTCCTTCAGATTTTCTATTTTCATATTTTGTTTCGGTTCCGCTTCCGCTTCCGCTAAGGTTAACTTTTTTTATGAAATAAAAACTTCTTACTATAAGCAGAGTCGGAGACGGGATGGAAAATGGAATTGACACTAATCATAAAACATATCCAAAACTCTAAATCAATTATGTTCCCGCTTCCGCCTATGTTGACCATGACATCATCAATGATTTTAACAACTTAATACATAACTTAATGATTAAAAACTAAGGTCATATTAAATGAGATGAGGCTTAAAATATATCATGAAAGGACCATGCCCATATGACCGTGGGGACGACTTTATTTTTAGGGCATCATATTTAATCATTTTAAACGTGATCACAAAAATGCATAAAACCCTAACCTAGAAAACGCGATATAAAACTAGGGCATGGATTTAACCCCTCTATTTTAACCAAATGAATGCGTAAATAAAAATCCTAAGTAAAAACAAGATCTTACAAACCCTAACTCACTGTAAAACATAATTTAATCTACATTATTGGTGAACCCTAATTAAACCTATGTGTTTAAAACCTAACGCAACACGATGCGATCATGACAAAACGTGAAAACGACCGTGCCCCAACTCACTGAAAATCAAAACGCAAGCACAAAATGAAATCAAGAACAACAAACACGCCATCCTACTAAGACGACAAACTTTCCCAAAATCAAAATGATCAAACAAACACAAACAGAGAACACAAAAATAAAAGAAAAGAAAAACGAGAATAGGAACCCTACCTCGAACATAAAACTTGGCAAACCTTTTGAAGAAATTCACAAGCAACTATCTCCTCCTCCTTCAATCGATTCACTCAGATGAACTCCACAGGTGCTCTATTTTGCTCTTTGATTTCTTAACAATGATAATAATAACGCATTTAATCCCTAATCAAGGTAAAAATCAGAGTTTCTACCTATGCATGGCAGCTTTCATTAACGCATTAAATGCAGTTAAGCGGAGTCAGAACTGGAGAAGAACAAACACTTCACTATAGTGTGACTTCAGTAAAAAGTCAATGACCAAGAAATGATGAGAGCAGAATCGAAATGGAAATTGATTCAGAAACTTAAGGAATTTCCCAACTTCGTTCCCATTCCGGGTCTGGTTCCGCTGACAGAGCACAAAACGAAACCAAACACAAAAGTAAAATAAAAAACCGACATAATAAAACTTAACACAAGGACTTAGTCCAAAACCAAAGTTCAAAAAGCGGAGGCGAAGACGGGATGGATTTTGATTTTGCAATTTCCAATAAACACCAACTTAACGTCCACTCTGGTTCCGGCTCCGATAAAGAAAAAACAAAAGGCCAAAAAGAAAGACTGTCAGGGTAGGGATCGGAACGAGTTTTGAAAGAAGTTTCAAAATCCGATTTGGTTCCGATTCCAATTCCAACAGACTAAACCAAAGAAAAACAAAGTGTTGGAAACAAAAGACTCCAGACTTTGTTTGAAAATCAACAAAAGATAAAAATAACAAAGGGGGACCCATTTTGACCAAGGCAAAAGATGGGGTGGTTATGCAAGGCATAACAGGTAGTTTGCACACTATTCAATAAAAATGGTTAAAGTTCTAGAAAATTTTGCTTGAAGAGTAAGAGATTTGAATTTGATATTGAATAAACTAGGTCATGCAACATTCCATATTCTAAGGATAAAGTCATAATGTGTGGCCTATTCTAGGGATGACAAGTAATATGTTAATTTGACATCCAAATTTTTGTGTCTAGATCATTCAAAAATTTCCTTTTTCATAATTAATAAAGCATTTCACATTCATTTGAATGCTTAATATACATCATATTAAATGAGTAAGAGGTATTTGAAAGAATAATTCATGTCAATAGACATGAAACATATACATAAAATAGAGGATTATAAAAGACTTAAGTCTCTCTTCCTACATAAATAACTTATACAAAGTAACAACTATTTTAGTTTTTTTCTATTATTAGTTTGCATATTTGTTATAATTATACATTTTATCACTAATAAGGGCATTTGTCCCAAAAATCATACTTGAATGGTTGATTTCCATCCAAAAATTATGTTTAGGTATCAAGAAATAAGAAACAAATGAAAATCTATTTTTTTTAGCAAATTGTGTCCGATAAAATATATTTCATCAATCAATATGTATTTTATATGTTAGATCTCTTCTTGAAAGCTTGCACAAGTCTTATGTCTTCTTGTGTGGATAAGAATGGAAGGAACAAAAATAAAATACTCAAAAAGAAAATTCAAACATTTATTCCATGCATTATTGCCACCTCTTCTTGAGCCTAAGAGACTAGTGTACACAAGATAAAAGACTAGAACAAGTATCTCACCAAAACCTCTTGTTGCACACAAAGAGTGTGGATGTGTTCAAGGATTTAGATGAGAGACATAGGATTTTAGTGCTCAATGTAATAGCATAACCCTATATTCAAGTGATTCTTAAAAATAGATCATATTGTGAGACCCCTCCTTTAGTGACTCTTGAGTTGTGTTATATTTTGATATTATTATGAATTTTGTATGGATGGTTTCATGACTTTGTATGCTTGGATATTATCATGATGAGAAATATTGATTGTGTTTTATGTTGTGGATTTGATACGATTCATGTTATATTATGGATGAATTGTGATATCATATGGTTTTATTATGGGATTTACAAACATAAAATTATTGTGAACTCATAGATGGTGAAACTCATGAATTGTCCTATTTCAAATGTAGCTCAAAAGATAAGTGACACATATATGGATTTCAAATATATTAGAAAAAATAAATTAGAAATTGTTAGATTACTTTTGTTTGCTTCAGCTATGATTAATGTGTATAATGAACTAATAGTTATGTTTAAGTTTACAAGTGAAGTGTCGATGGGAATTGGGGTTGCGTGGAAAATCCAAATTTATGTTCTAGTACATCTATAAAATACAATCTTAGTTCATTTGGAAGAATTAGGTCATGTGTAGTATGTGTGGTGTTGTGATGTGAATATGTTATAATGTGAAATCAATGTGCTTATTGGTGTGAATTTATTTGGCTATGAGAAAATTGTATAAAAATTGGTTTTAAAAAAAAAATATATAGGGTAGTCCTTTTCTAGTGAATTTAAGAGGGTTTTCAAAGGTTAAATTAAGTGTTTTCATTTAAATAAAGTCCCTAGATGTTAAGACTCGAGATAAAGGGTATTTTAAAATATAGAAAATCTTTTTAAATGAACTTTTAACCACTTAAAATCACCAATTAAAAAATGCGATAAAATTTGAAAGTGGTTGGATAAGGATAGGAGAGGTGGCGTCATCTCATCCCATCCTCTAAATAGGTTATAAGGTTGAAAGGGCCATTTTACAAGACCAAAAATTCATTTTTTGGATTTACATGAAGGGTGAAGATCTTGATCAAATGGATGGGCAACATTATATGAGAGGACTTTTTAGAGAAGTGGGAAGCATAGGTAAATCCACATGTAAAGTTCTTTTTGGACACATATCAAGATTTATCATGATTAATCATGTTTTGGCTCATGCAAATGATTAGTTAATTAAATAATTGATTTTAGTGTATAATAATGTGAGTAAAAAGGGGAATTAAATAAATAGATTTTTTTTAGAATGGGATTGATGAACTTAAATAAATTAATGTTGAATTTATTTATTTAAGGTTGGCATTAGAAAATGATTGATTAATTGAATAAATCATCCTAATTTGTTTAATTAATGCTAGAAAAAATATTTGTTAAATATTTTATATGAATTGATTAATTTTGGTAGCTAAATTGAGATAATTAATCAAATAAATATAATTTATTTAATTAATTCATTTAGGTGATATGTGAAGTGTATGAGTGATAATAGAATTGTTGAGAATCAATTTTAGTTGTCTACACTTTTTATCTAGTAAAATGTGTGATTGTCATTCAAAGAGTTGAGTGTATTATCAATACACAAATATTGAATGTCACTAGTCCATTTTGTGCAAGTAATAGTAGTATAAAAGATTGTGGTGATGATTCGACTTGAAGAGCTTGAAAATGATATTAATTAGATATGGATTCCTTATCCCTAATTTTCCTTGAATTTTTATTTGTAGGGCATTCTCACCTTGATGTTAAGGTGCCATGATTCTATTTTTTTGTTTTTGTTTTTCTAACATCTAATTTTTCCATAGGATACAAGTAATGGTGTATCATATAACATGAGAAATCCATTCTCTTTCATTCTTCTTATGAATTTTACTACTCTAGTTGTGTATTTTTCCTTGATGTCCATTCTTCCATGATTTTGTTTATCAATATCTTTCATTTCCAACATATCTATTCTAGTTACTTACATGATTTTCCCTTGATGTGTCCTAGAGATGATTTTCCACATGCCACAAGCATCATCATCTTTATAATCACTATAAATTTGAATGTAATATGAAATATTACTCCACTCTATATGTCAAGGATTAGAATTAAATAACTCTCAATTTGATATTAATGTATTATCATCAAAAAGTGAACCCTTTCAATGGCATATATTATATTCTTGTATCCATTAATGAAATAATTTGCATGTTTTGTGGTCATGTTTATCAGTTTGTGCTACAATTTTGAATGCCTCTTATGAAAGATTCAATGTGACAAACACTTGACTACATTCTACCAATATAAGCCCTTACAATATATGACATGTTTCTTGAGCTTCAATGTCTCTTTTGACAAGTTTTTTAGTTCAATATCACATCAATGCTTCTATTACTAATTCATTAAGGTTTTCAATATTTTCAAGCTACATCAACATTTGATTATATATTTTAGAAATCTTCTTATATTTTGCTACATAGGTGTTAATGTAGTTGATTACAATATGTTTAGAAAAAAAAAATTCCATCTCTATTTTCCCTTCATAATAAATAGGACGTAGCAATTGTGTGTATTTACTCAATCACCATTTATTGTAGATTTAAATTTTATCTCTATTGTCTTGGTATTGAAATAATATTGATCCCTTTAGATTCAATAACTAGTTAGATTGAACCTATAAGAAATATACATTGTCTTTTATTTGTGTGTACAACTATTTAAATGCTAGAACATCTTACCTACAAACCCCTTCTTCTTTTCATACATAAGCAACACCCTCTCTATATAATGCATATGACATTCTAAAAAAATTATAACTCTTTGTAGGCATGATACATACCCTATTATGCTATAGATGTTGCATAAAATTTTCCAATACCTAACTTCATTCATGTATCATAGTTTATCCATTCAATTGAGAAATTTTAATTATTATGTAGCTTCATACATGTGGGGCCTAAATGACCTAAATAGATTCTATTTGATCCTATAAATACAAGTCATCAAACTTTTAACGTTCTAGGTATAATTAATATCCTAAAGTTATCACTATCCTCTCTATGAGGGATCGATGCAATTCAATATGTTAAAAGTACTTCCAATCATTAAAAGTGTGGTTAATATGTTTGATTACATTTTACTATCCAAAGTGTATATTGAAATATTTATATTGTAGGAGCCATGTAATATTCCTACATATTAAATCTATATGATTCTTGTAAAATTTAGGAGCAAATTTTGCAATAATTTGTGGCAATTATAGTGGTTGTGGTACACTAGGTTGAAAAAACTAAAATGGTTATGGACACTACAACATGTTGCAACATTAAAGTGAGTTGTGACCACTACAAAGTGTTCATGATTCATTGTGGATTTATTTACCACTATTTAGTGGTCATGTGGCCACTTCAATAGGTTGTAACCAATGTATTTAATCATTATTTAGTGGTTGTAGACATAAAATATACTAGGTAAAACAATAATTTGGGCTCACATATAGGAGAAGTTTTGAGCTTGTAAAAAATCTCAATAGAAACGAGTACTTGTTTCATAAAAAAATAGGTACTCGTTTAGGCTCGAACTCCCAAACCTAGATTTTGAAAACACATACCCATTTTTAATTACATAATATTTTAGAATGGGTACACATTTTAGAGGGGGCACACATTTCATAAAATTTGAAATTCGAAATCCATGCCTTTGATTTTTTTTAGGCTTGGAAACCCACCCTTTAGCCTTGGACCTACACATAAAATGTCAAGAAAATATCAAAAGAAAAAACCAACTTTGGCAATATGGCTAATGACTTTTTTTTTCAAAAAAAAATTATAAAATTAAAACTCATTATAGATGACGATGTCTAATTTTCAAATATGTAAATTTTTAATGATTGACTTTTTTCTAATTTTTAATTTATTTTTGAGGAAACCAGTCCATTAACTTGAAATGTCAAGTTTTTTTTCGTTATTTTTTAATAACTTCTATTTTATTTTTTTTAATAAAAAATATATGAAATCAATCTACACACAATTATTTACATTAAAAAATGATTAGTTTAGCTCAAATTATGGTGGTTGTACATAAGGGGTTTTAAAAAATAGTAATTAGGACCAATAAAAAATTATGAAAAAATATCCTCATCTATATTCAGTATAATACAAATATTTCCCCAAAATAAATTAGAAAAATAATTTTATTTAGGTCAAATTACAGTGGTTGTACGTGTGCACGGTATGGTCCTAAAAATGACTTTTAAAAAGTGATTTTTATGTACAACCTATTAAAACATAATTTATATCATCTGGGTATTAGAATAAATTACATATAGACTCAAAATTCTATATTTCATATTATTCAATTTTCTAAGATGTTATGTGTAAGTGGTTCAAATTTTTAGTCCAATTGTGACAAAATTTAAATATCAAGAAAAACACTTCCACTTTTTGAACATTTTGTGGACCCAATTTCTTGCAGCTGCCCTACTAACATCATTCCATACTAATATTTTTTCACCACTAATTAATTAAATAATTATATTATTACCTCAATTTTCACCTCACATATAATTAAATAATATTATATAATTACTTTAGTTTCCACCTCACATGGATAATTAAATTATATTATTTAATTAAATGCCTATATTCAATCCACCATATCCATAAATAAACCACCATCTAATTCCCCTTACCTCACATTTTTTGTTGTAACAAATTATTATTTTTAGTAAATGCAATCTTAGCCATCCAATTTAAACAAATAAACTCCAAACTCTTTATTTTCTCCTATATCCAAGAAAACATTCGCATTCAATCTCTGGACTATATATTTCATCCTTAAATCTTGACCATTCATCCTCCCTATCAAAATCTATAAGTTAGCACATTATACAACATAAATCAATCGACTATCTTCAATAGACCTACTTGTTATAGAGATTTTGAGTAACCACATCCACTTGAGCATATCTATCTTATCAATGGAATTCATTTGGTACTTTTTTTGTTTTATTATTTGAATTTTCATTATGAATTTTATTTTTGCTTGATCATGAGGTTTGCATGTGCTTTAGAATAAAAGCTATATTTTAATTTTGTTCCCAATTCTAAAATTTATGCTTACATTTTGATGACCATTGTAAGATTTTAGAACCCACAATCTCCCACTTCATAGGAATATGTATAAAAAAAATTGAGATTTTTTGGTGGAAAAAATATTGATCCTTTTATCTTGTTTGGCTTGTCTTTTCATATATTACTCTTAGATTTTCTATTTCAAGTTTGTGTAGAGTATGAAAAGTAAGTATGAAGGATAATCAAATCCTTTGAGAATCCAAGTTTCAACCCTCCACTCTGTCACATCTCAATTTCATTGCTTGCATTTAATAATGTTAAGTTAAATGAAATATTTGAAAAAATAGAATTTATCATTTAGTATTTATGGATTTGATAAATGTAATAGAATTTGAAAAATGATTATCTTGCAATTTTATGATTTAAAAGAGTTTCGTAATGATTATCGGTTAAAGGTTATTAATGAAGTTGGAAAGTGCAAGAACTTGTGTGTGCAAGAACAGGTTGAAAACAAGAACTTGGTTGAGGTAGGAATGCTTAGTCAAAAGACGAACGGTAAGCAAGATTGGAAATTGGAATCTCACACACCACATTAGACCATGACATCTGCATTTGTCTTGCAAATAGAAAATATCATTCTTGTTTGTGTGAATCATGAATGAATAAATAGGTAGCTTAAATGAAAGAAACAAATTCATGGAACTATTTGTCTTACTTTGTCTGTTCTAAATCTAATTTCATGATGGAAACATAAATGCATCTAATTGTACTTAACTATCATGAGAAAAATGATTATGTTGTTTGGTTCTTTAAAATAATTTGAAAAAATAAATCCCTGATAAGAGAAATAATTACAAATACATATAATATATATGCATTACAAATAAATGCACATATACATATATATATATGCAACTATATTATACCAAATTCAGATAATAATTTTTCCTTTTTTATTTCATTTCAAACTCCTTGATAAAATTGTAAGGTAGGATCGATAACAATGATTAATCTCATAAACCCTTCAAAATGCCAACCCCTTCCATATTGGAATGGATGGATAATTCCAACGACAGGGGAGTGGGTGGCTAGATAATGGAAGAACATGGAGAGTAAATACCATTCCAAGAATAGAATACAAAAATTGAGGGACAAATATAGTGGAAATTTGAATGAGGGTAGTCAATCAAGCAAAAGCATAGAGGAGGATTTGGAAAAAATGGAAGAAAAAGGAAAAAGCACAAAATTTAGGGGAGATAGTCGAATTCATTGATAGAGGAAAAGCATTTATCTTGCAGTCACAGGTAAGAACGATGCCTTCTTAGAATGTTTCCTTCAAAGTATATCAATTTTTCCTTTTCTCTTGAGCAAATCTTAGCTTAATAGCAATCGAGCACCATGTCATTTTTATGTGTTTCATACCTGTGGCTTGTTTCCATTTTATTTGTTGTGAAAATTTTAGAATCCACGTTGGGGAAATGAAAACCCCATTTTTTTCCTTTGCTATGTAATGACATGCTAAGCATGATCGGTTGGAAGGACTATATTCAGGCTTTATCTTGGATGTTATTAAGTCTTAAAATTTGAGAACATTGATATGTTTTATGTGGTGGAAAAGACACTTTTTGGTGTCGACCACCCATGATATCTATTCGAACAATTTCTACATTCACAGCAAAATGTATGTATATTATTTTATGGGGCCAAATGGTATGGACCATTCAAGAGTAAATATCGACTCAGAATGATCCATATCATTTTGCTCCATGCTCATATTAATGGGCGGATAATATTGTCAACCTTGTTGAAGGTTGATGGGCGATATACCTCGTCCTATTCAAGCATAGTGGGAATAAATGTTATCAACCTAGTATAAATCTGTATAGACTAAAATCAATCTTTAAACATGTAAATGTGTATTAGGGAATGTATCCCTCTGTCATACTATTATTTTCTTTTGAACCGAATGAACAAGCTTTGTTCAGAATATCGATGGGAACAATGCTATTGTTCCATTATGAATATAGTTATATTGTTTTTTGCATTTAATAATGCATGTGTTATATCATTTTATGGTAGATAACATATCAGCCATTAAAGGCCAAGGGTATATGAAAACCCTCCCAACATATGAATGTCTTCTCTTTTACTTCTTGACGACACACACATACACACATATATATGTCTGTGCATGTGTGTGTGTATGCTCGTCGACAATGTGTAAGAATCATACAAATTTGAGTAGTAGCATATACTTTGTAACTCTTCAAGTGATAAATTGTGCCTCGGACATGAGGCCGACAATACCATAAAAATATTATGTGAAGAATTTTAAGTTGATAGTATAGATAATGCAGATCGGCCCCAATATTTTCTTTGATAAGCATATGTGAACAAAATGTAGCCACTACAATGTTCTAAATAGACATAGAGAAATAAATGTTTGTTTCCCATCTAGAATAGAATGATCGGAGAATACTATTATGTTTTTCCAAGCAATTCAAACTGTTAATTAGCAAAGATTAATACTGATTTTTTAGTTGTGCTTCTGATGATGATTTGTCTTTTCATTGTGATGTTAGTGGAACATAGTTGATAAGACCAAAATTTATGTTTTTGAAATAAAACCAATTATATTTGGTCTGTAAATCTGCTTGTTGAACAAGTTTTACTTTTAATATTCTTATAAAATGTATATGCATATACAAACTGTGAATAATATGCATATATGTGCTCATGCATAAACTCATCATTTATGCATGTGCACATACATGTGTTATACCTTCTTATTCATCTCATTTTACTCATTTGAATATGATTGTTTGATTTCATTTGGAATGGAAATAACTATAGAAATGGAACAATGTTGAATTGCAATATGAATCTTAAGGAAAGATAGTTATATGATGAATAGAAGAATGTCTATACCAAATTTTAGATGGATTACATGTTAGATTAAATTGAAATAGAATAATACAAAAGTACTATAATAGACTGCAACACACTATAATATGATGCTAATAGATAGTATAAAAGGGAGGAATACCCCTTTATTATGAAAGCTTTTCTTTTGGGAATGGGTGCCAGAGAATGTAGATTTTCTTTTCCAAATCTAACCTAAGTTGCATTTTATGCAGCATGAGCTTGGCCAAGCTTTGCAATCATTTTTTTATTACAAAATAGACTGTTTATTATTTATCCTCTCCTTGTTATTTATTTTATTTACCTAACATATAACTTGCATGTTCTAACAGTTGATAGAAATGCATGTAGTTAGGCATGCACAAATTCCACCTTGCAAACTGTATATCTTGCTAAGTGTTCCATGCATTTGTATCTCTTGCTAAGTGTTCCATGTAGGGTTGAGTATTCTTCGATGGACTGAAGAATTCTAGGGAAGCATTGCTTCGTAGTTGGGTGGAAAAGCACCTCAACCATTTTCTCGTCCACCAATGGAGGTGATTTGTCACAAAGAAATTTCAATGGAATTCTATTTTATGTACTTGTATCATTAATATAATTATTATATTGACTATGTGGTGATTGAATGCCAAGTCAAAGTTGTATATTGATTATCGGCATTTGGAAACGAATATATTTAGATTTTTTATTTCTTTTAATTTATGGACATGAAATTCCTACGTTGCAAAATAGCTATGGAATTTTATGTCTTAAATTTATATTCATAATGTCAATTAATAATTTATTGAGGTAATTTAGTTGGGCATGTTACACACTTAAGTAAGCCTTTAGGTAACCGCAGCCTTCAATTTTACCTATTAATTAATTAAATGTGTGTTTTAACAAAGTTCAAAAATTATTTAGACTCTTTAGACTTCAAAAACCAAAAGTACAGAGCATAGAGGTTTTTTGGATAGCTCCTCAAGCTCTCTACCTAGGACTAACATGTGTCTATTGGATGACAACACATCACACTAGTGTCTCATATAGATAGAAAATAGAAATATAGAGTGTCTTGTATAGTGTTCTAGTCGTGAAAGGATACAAAATACAAATACATAATGAGTACGAAATAATAGAAATGGAGATGCTAAGTCAACTTGAATGAAAATAGAAAGAAATAATTAAGAACATCACCAAAGACATTAGACGAGATCCAAGCTCTCTCGAAACAACTCCTTCACCTATACCTATGCGCATAAGACCAAAGAGAGGGGTTGGTGGCTGTATAGGAGTTTGCCTCAGTCAAACCCCCATTTTGGTGTTCCCACCTCCATGAACTACCTTAGAAAAGATGATAGAAATAGACATAAAACCATGGAAAGAATAATATGCTAACATGATAAAGTTAGTACACTCAATATAAAATCTTGAAAGAGTTACCATTCCCAAGAATAGAAGTAGAGTATCTTGATGATGCAATGAAGAAACAACAAGAAACCTTAATATGGGAAAGACTTCCTCGAATGATAACCATAGAGCTTTGCAAGATACCACTATGATTCTAACAGGTGGAACAATGGAGTTCTCTCTTAAAGTTGTCAATGAGAGAGAGATAGAGTTCTTTGAAAGATGTGTATGAGAGAGATGGAGATTGATGTGAATTAGAGATGAAGGGAAAAAGAGTGTTGTAGAATTCTCAAGAATTGTGTCTCCTTTCAAAAGATCAAGATTATATGGAAAGGAGGGTTTTTGGTTCAAAATTGCATGCTTGAGTGATCCTCGATGAGAGTGCAGGTTGGCAATGGCATTACACCACCAAAATTGTTGAAATTGTAACATCCTAATGACTAACATCATGTCAAATATTTTTATGGGACATGAGCACAACATGCAAACATCTTCGCGACACACACCTGTCTAAGTGAAAATCAGACTTTAACCATCAAGGATTTGGACACGCCAAGTGTTAAAAGATGGTCTAGATTGAAATTAGGATTAAAGAGTACAATTATATTAATTGTAACTAAAGGAGAAGGCACATGTGATGTGAAATTATACAGGATGCAATTTACAATATTACATTTTTTCCCCACTTTACCGAGCATATATGTTCAAGAGAAAATACGAGCTAAAGTAGAAAGAGGGGAGTATTTTACCCAAGATGTGAATGGGAAGCAAAGTCTTCTATTTGTGTGAGTTCACCCCTAGGGAAGAGACCTAAGTTGATCCTACATAGAATGGTTATGTTACATCACCATAAGCATGTTAGCTACAAACAAACATGTTAGGTGAAAATAAAAAATTAGACATCAAAAATTATATAGACACGAGATTACACTGATATGTATGGGTAGCAAGTTGTGTTATGCTAGGGACCATACGATAATTCAATTGGCATGTGACTGCTACAAACCATGTTGTAGGATAGCCATAGAAAAGAGACATATAAATTCATAAATACAAAGTCTAGTAGATTTCCCCCACGGTAGATGACAAATAAGACAACTGGATGCAAATATATTTTGAAAAGAGCCATAAAATAAGAGATCTATAATATGAATATGATAGCCCCCCTTAGAATGACTTGTGCTATGCAAAGGGGCACAAAAACAATTCTAATGAGAAGAAAGAGATATTTTGTGTCATGAAACATAACAATATGTATTCATGGAATGCTACCTAGCAATAGATAGTACAAGGAGCCTACAAAATCAAAGATAAATGCATAAGAAAGACAAGGGGATCTTAATATTTTATGTCAATAGGATTCATATCAATGAAAATTGTATATAAATATGCATGAATTATCATCATATCCCAAAATAGTTTAAATCGTGAAGCAATAGCACATAAAGAAAAATTGAAAATAAAGATTAGGGTCAAAATGGAAGAAGGCCTAAATGCCCCAACGCTTTGCATCATCCCCTAATTTTGAAAATCAAAGTACGAAAAATAGAAGAATGATGATGCAAACAAAGGAAGTGTATGATAGTTTGTCTCACCTGTATCCAAGTACCTACAAGGGTATCTTGGTCCTCCAAGAGAGACCACAAAAATATACAAACAAGTACAAGGAAACACAAACAAACAAGAAAATTATAATCTAAGACATAACGGATATTGTTCTAGTCGATCATTCCCATCAAGTCATCCTCTTCCCAATCTAGGTCATAGGGGAAAGGAGGTTGAGCTCACAAAGGGATAATTGCTAATATAGTACTAGGCATATCACCTATAGCAAGGGCTAGAGATGAGGATACCTCAATATTCCCACCTACCAGTTCTTGTGAGTCAAGTATCAGTGACCTTGTAAAGATAGTTAACAAAGTTGGAATCTCCTCCAAAGAGTCAAAAATATAATTCTTCAAAGAGGATTCTAGTGACTCGACTATATGCTACAAAAGAATAGGATCCTTAGAACCAACCTTTGGAAGAGGAGAAATTACAACCTCTAGTGAAAAAGGAATTTCCTCAATGAAAAGAACAAAAGAAGAAAGAAAAGTTGAAGGAGTGGACTTCTTATGGAGGATCTCAGGGATGAGGCCTTGCTCAATTTTGCGCTTAGATAGAAGGCTAGAGTGTTGAGAGAAAAGAGCAATAGATAGGGCTCCACTAGACATGACCTTAATATGAGGATGTCTATGAGCTACACAAGTGGATGAATATCAAGAAAATAAGTGATAAGAGGTGGTTTTAAAGAGGGAGAAATAAATAACTGTACCTTTTTGGGTAAGGTCCATCCACATCTCTCAAAGGGACCAAAAGTAAGACAAAAATAGGGGTGGGAATAGAAAAGGAATCAAGAGCTAAAACAAAAGACTTATCCTTAGTCTTTTATGTGGCATCACGTTCCCTTACCATTGTGTGTCGAGGATGCTTACACTCACATGTAATTTGGTTTCAAAAAATATTGGGATCAGGAACATAGGCCTAAGAAGATGTTGGGGCATCTTGTTTAACTAGTGAAGATGTATTTGTAGCCATTATCAATGAAAGGGTAGGCCCCATAGGTGGGAAAAGAGATGTCAGGGGTATAGAAACCTTAGCCTCAACCACGAATGCCTTTCCTCTTTATTCCTTTTGGCTAAGAGGAGGAACGGGAGGAACCCTTGGGGTTCGAGATGTCAGAGTTTCACATGAAGGATCATTTGAAGATGACTACTTGCCCTTGCCATGAATAGTAGGGTGAGGGATATCAAGAAGAATTAGAAGCTCAAAGATATGGGACTTCAAATCCGATAATGCAGGGACATTTCCTTTTCCTATGTTAGGCACAATCAAATGGATAGAAGGCACTATTGAAGGTTGTGACATCTTAGAAGAATAGGGAGGTCTACTTGAGGGAGCATGATTGTCCTTAGACCTTGATGAATAAGGTCTAGAGGATGAGGTACGTTGGTGCATAGGAGTAGACTAAAAATAGATTACAGAGGAAGGAGGAGGTGGAATTGAATCAGATGCTAAGCCTCCAATCTTATAATTATAGTATGATTTGTATAATAAATCAATATGGGGTAGTATGGGTCCTATCGGAGCTAGCCAAAAATAATGAAGAGAAAATCCCCCATGTGACACTAGTGGATTATATCTACTATCCTAAATAGTCTACACAATGCCTTCATGAGGAAACTTCAGACACTTGTGGATAACAAAAGTGATAAAATTCATGGAAACTAGCCAAGGAATGCCTAGTCTCGTTCTAAATAAGTCTTGTCCTAAATAAGTCTTATTCTAGTATCACAACAAACATTGTAGAAATAGTCTTAGGTCCTACAAGGATCGATAAAGAAATAGATCCTAGAGGGGAAAGAGAAAGACCATCATGTCTATGAATGGTAGCCTTACACTCACCATATCTTACACTATATAGGCAATTAACAAAGAGCATATCCTCTATTATAATATTGATCCTACTAGCAGGGTCAACCATAATGTCGATGATGATAGTACCATTGACCTGAGCAAGAATGTAAAGGGGGGAGTACTCTCTATGATAAGGTAAGTAAATTAGGTGTGAAAGATAGGAATCTTGACCTTTTGAGATCAAAGTGATGAATACCATGTTCACATATGCAAAATCATCAGATCAAGCAGAAGAAGTAGCGATAAAATTAGAAGAATGCGGTGAAAAAGGGTCTATGTAAATCTGCAGCTAATTATTGGCCTTAGCAACAATATTTTTTGAGTTCTACTTCTTACTATTAAGTAAAATGTTACCGTTATCTATGTGATCTTGAATTACATGCCTCAGGTGCACACAATGTCCAGTGTCATGCCTAAGCACTCAATATTGAAAAAAATTAGAAGCATCATACCAACTAGGGTATGGATTGTTATCAGGGAGTAGTCCTATCTCTAAGAGGGTGATCAAATTATCTTTTAGTAACCTTTGAAGTACACTTAATTAATAATTTGATAATTTTGTGAAAACCTGGTTATGTTGTGATCCAAGTGAATTATTTTTAGTTGCTTGGGGTATGGTCACCACATTAGCTATCGCCTTGTTTTTATTTGACCCTTTGGAAGATGACACACTCCAAAAATATCAAGACATGAGGATGATGTGGAAGCCCCATACTAGGCTATCATCTATTGATAATCTCATAGTGCAGTACATAGATGAGAAAAAGGATATTTCATTAAGGACACTCATTCCCTCGAATTTGACTAGAGACTTCCTATGACCATTCTATGAATCATGATTGGTCAGGGCATAGGGAATTTATGAAGATATAGATTGATAACAAGAAATAATTTTAGTTATCTTCTCATTAGGTTATTGCTTACAATGGACAAGATCAACAATAGTGACCTTGGAGCCAATGTTCACCTAAAAATGCCACAAGAATTGATTCATGAGTTGATTGAAAGAAAAGATAAAATTATCCAGAAATGTACAAAACTATTCCAACATGGTATCCTTAAGGGATTGTGGGAACAATTTTTCTAACAAGTGGTCTTGATGTAATAAACCACTACATAGAGCAGTAAAGGAATTAGCATGTATATTTGGGTCTCCCTTACCACTGCACTTGTCAAATTTATGTCTCTCAATCCCTTGGGGCATAGGAGCATTTAGGATGTTCAAAGTAAGAGAATTGAAATGATATTAGGGAGTAAGCATTGATTGTGTAGCAATTTTGGTTATATCAACAAGTTAAGACTATATTTGACCCATGTTTTACAACAAGGTGTTCAGAATGGGATTAGATGACAAAGGAGGTGGATTAGCCATTACAACATAAGCTTGCACTGTGGAGTTTGAAGTGCAAAACTAGGTGGAAAAGGGATGTTGTATCCCAAAGGATTCTGAGACACATTAACTCTAGGCTTATTGGGAGGCACAAACATGGTGTTTATATTATTGGTAGAAGACATAGGAGTTATAGTAGTATTACCATTTAGAATGTGCATAGACACCTCAGTCATCAAAGTATTCAACTGGGTACTGCTGACATCTGATTGAGCATCGTGAGGCTGGCTCAAGACTGACATGTATGAAGGTACATGAGTCTCAACTATGTTTTTTAATGCAAAAAGCAACTCAAGGCCCTTACAATTTAAGATGAGAAAGTCTCAAATTTCCAACGATAGGAGCAGCTTCAACAAACAAGTTGTCGAGGTTAATGAAATCTTCAAAGTGCTTCAAATTATCCTCCAAAGATTGAACCTACTCAAAGGGGACCCTAAGAGTAGTCTCATAATCTATAGGAGGATACCCAAGAGGAGAATTTGGTTGAGAGTTTGAATTAGAAGAATTCCCAAAGATCGGTTGAGAGTCAAAAGGATTGAGATTTTCAAAGAAAATTGGGCTAGGTCTAGGAGGACTATATCGGTTTGGAGGTATGGTAGCTCTTGAGCTCCTAAATCTGTATCTAGAAGTCAAAGATTGGGTCATCAAGCTCATAGAAGAGTATTCACAAATGTGTAGCCTTGCAAACTCCAAACAACAAGAGAAGAAAATGCAAGAGAAAACAAAAGGATTTGAAGATTTTAAATATTGTTTTGAGAAATATTTGCAAAGGGTGAGTTCACATCAGGTTCACCAAAATGTAGAGTATGAAAAGTGAACTATTACGAAGGATAATCAAATCCTTCGAGGATCCAAGCTTCAACCCTCCTCTTAGGTAAGCCTTCGGGTAACTATGACCTTCAATTTTACCTATTAATTAATTAAATGTGTGTGTTAATATAGTACATAAATTATTGGACTCTTTAGACTTCAAAAATTGAAAGTACAGAGCACAAAGGTTTTTTGGGCAACTCGACAAGCTCTTTGTTTAGGACTAACGTGTGTTTATCAGATGACAATGCATTGTGCTAGTGTCTCGTACAAACATAAAATAGAAATTGTCATGGAGAAACATAAAGTGTCTTATATAGTGTTTTGGTCGTGAAAGGATTCAAAAATAAAAACACAAAGTAAATACAAAATGATAGAAATGGAGATGCTAACCGAACTTGAATGAAAATACCAAGAAAGAGTTTAGAACATCATGAAAGACATCTGATGAGATCAAAGCTCTCTCCAAAGAACTCCTTCACCTGTACCTACACACATAAGACCAAAGAGAGGGGTTGGGTGGTTGTATAGGAGTTCGCCTCAGTCAAACCCTCATTTTGGTATTCCCACCTACACGAACAACCTTAGATTGTAAGATGATAGAAATAGACATAAAACCATGGAAATAATAATATGTTAACAAGATAAGAATAGTATGCTCAATATAAAATCTTGAAGAGTTACCACTCCCAAGTGTTGAAGCATAGTAGCTTGATGGTTCAATGAAGAAGCAACAAGAATCATCGAGATGGGAAATACTTCCTTGAGAGATAACCACAAAGCTTTGCAAGATATTATTGTGATTCTAACAATGGTGAAATAATGGAGTTTTCTTTGAAAGTTTTCAATGAGAGAGAGATAGAGTTCTTTAAAAGATATGCATATGAGAGAGATGGAGATTGATGTGAATTAAAGGGAAAAAGAGAGTTATAAAATTCTTAAGAATTGTGTCTCCTTCCAAAAGATTGAGGTTCTATGGAAAAGAGGGTTCTTGGTTCAAAATTGCATTCCTAAGTGGTCATTGACGAGAGTGCAGGTTGGAAAAGGGTTTACACTACCAAATCATGACAAGTGTAATGTTTTAATGACTAACACAATCACATTTTTTTGTGGAATGCAAGCACGACGCATGAACATCTCCATGAAACACACCTGATTGAGTGGAAATTAGACTTTAACCATCAAGGAGTTGGACATGGCAAGTCCTGAAAGATGGTTTGGATAGAAATTGGGATTAAAGAGCACACATATCCTACTTGTAACTAAAGGGGGAGGTGCATGCGATGTGAAATTGCATAGGATGAAATTTATGACATTATAGTTTGTTAGCTTGTAGTGTTTAATTTTTTATGTAGATAGACTATTCATAATAGTTATCTTAGAAGATGTTTTTTGTTGCACCAAAAGATCAACCTATTAACACCCAATACAAATGCTAGAGATAAATGGATTCACGACAAGCGATTAGTCCATGTCTCAAATTTGAAGGGAGATGCTAGCAATTAGTCCAAAAATCCCCCCTCAATGTCACATGAGGGGATTCAAACTTGCGAACTAGATTTGATACCATTTGTTGGAATACATTTATCGTTGTGCCAAAAGATCGACTTGTTAACATCTGATACAAATGCCAAAGATAAATAGATCCATGGGAGGCAATTAGTTCATGTCCTGAATCCGGAGGGAGACACTAGTGATTAGTTCAACAAGTTACACCTTCCTGCCCCTTCAATTTTATTGATTGAGTAACAAGACATAGAGAAATAGGTGGTAATCCTTCTATATCCTTCTTGTTACATAATATCTTTTCAAATATTTTGCTTGAAAATAATACAATTTCACAAATTTATAGTTAGAGTGTTTCTAACTATTTTTGGCATATAAGGTGTCACTATGAGAATTCCATCCAAAGGGTTTTATCTCAAAGGATTTTCCTTCACTTGTTTCCACATTTTAGTTTGAGTTCCCAATATTAGTATCAAGTGCTCCAATAGAAATTTCCAAATTTGGTGTGCCTACATTAGAGCCTAGTTTAAGATAATCATAATTTCCCTAAGAATACTTTACAACAAGCTCCACAACTACTTCTATTCTCCTTGAGTTCTCAATGATACTGTTGGAGTTGAGAAGATACAACACCATAGAAGCCCAAAAGATCTTTGCAAGCAAATAACCTGTTACAAAGATAAACAAAAAGAAGCAACAAAGGAAATGCTCAAAAATGTGGAGCCATGAATTCACACAAAATGTAAAATGAATTAATTATACAAAAGATAGTTTTCAACTACATATAGATGAAAACCCTAGAAAGGAAAACCCTAGGCTTGCACAATAATAATTAATAAAGTAATTAATTATTATGCACCTAATGTTAGCTTAAGTGAAAAGAGGTAAAAGGGAACTTTACGTAATTAAACAAATATTGTTTAATTAATAAAGTAAATACCCAATTACTCTAACACCCCCCCTTAAGATAGACATAGGGAGAAGCTAAAACCTAGAAGAAGCTACTGAAAGCAAAAGCAATGGGTCCTGGCAACAAGGCCAGATCAGGTACCCATGTACAAAATCAATGCAAACTAAATGAAATGGGGTAAAGGAGAAAACCCAGTGGGAACAAAACTCCTCCCCAAAATAGAATGCAAGGAAGAAATGCAATGCACTAATGAAAGAAGGATAGGAGGTGGATAACATAATACCCCCCATAGACAGCTTCTATCATATAAGTACATGTACAATGATCTCCATAGGAGAGAAAGAGAGAAGAAGGCCCCCCCACAATGAAGAAACTCCTGTCACAATGGTAGATGATGTAGAATCCAAAAGGAGATCCTGAACGGCAAATGATATTCCTGGGAAGAAACGGATCCATGGACAAAGAAACCCTGTGAAGAAGGAAGAACCAATCTGTCTCAAGATGTGTGCCATGATAGGATGCTGAAGAGTCTCACTGTCTGAATGGAAACAAATAATGCCAAATCCAAACTGATGTGGAGAATACTGAAATGCAACCTCTGAATGCACGGATAATGGTGGGCGAACAGTGATAACCTAACTGTCAAGGTAGAGGAGATGAATGTCCTCAAAATAATCCTCCAAATCTGCAATATAGGACTCAACAAACAAGAAAGATATGTCTGCAACATAAGAGTCCAAAGTAGCTATGTCTGGAAGATGTATGATGCCCTGTTGTACTGAATCAAGAACAACAAGAGATGCTGATGAAGTCTCAGTCTGAAGAGTAGGAACTGTGAGACAAACCTCTGATCCATCGGAATAAGTAAGGGTGTCTAAATACTCAAGCTCCTCTAAAGTATCATGATCAAATGGTGTATTTTCTCTCCAAGCAATGGGTATGAGACAATCTGAAGCAGGATCCTCTGGGAATGGAGATAGAATAGGGTCTCCATAGATCTCCCAAAGACGTGTCCAAAGTGGGTGAGGACAATCAATGTCCGATATAACCAACACAGTGTCATGATCAACACTAGACAATATAACTCCTGCAATGTGATTTCTAATAATATCCCATGCTAATCTACCCTCTAAAGTTGTTGGTTCAGGTATGAGATCATACAAATAAGGCAAAATATTAAGCCACCTACAATGTGTAAGTATACCCTTTTCCCATGACTCATAATTACCCCGTTCCAGAAGAATAACTGAAGGGTGAGTAGATAAACTCATGATAACTTTTCAAATGAAAAATTCAGAGACTAATGATCTCAGCAATGATAAAGCATATCAAGATAACCCATCCAACGCAAACAAACCCCATGTAGGAGCCAAGATGACCAAGTAATTGAGCAAAGTGTAAAAACACACAAAGTTGAATAAAAAATACCTGGTAAATATTCTTGTAAAATAGACTGTAGATCTGGAAAGAGCACTGTAACACCTTTCCAACGCCTATTCGTTTGCGTAAAATGGACATCGTGACCAAAAGTTATGAATTTTTCAAAAGCTGAATTTTGCTTACAAGAAACGAATTTTCTAACAAAAAACGTTTATTTCTAACTTGATTTCTGGAAAATCTGTTCACTGTTTGTAAACAAAATTAAAAACCCAGAAATATTTTGATGCTAGAAACAAAACCCATAAATCGTTTCTTGATCCAACAAGTAGAATATGAGAAAATAATATTTTTTTTACTTCCAGCCAGGAAAAAAATGACGCGCGCCGTTTTTTCAATAGTAATTTTCTCCAGATTTGTGCAAGATATGCAAAATCTAAAAAATACCCAGTTCAGATTTCGACGCTAGCTACTCGTTTTTCCTGCAAATGAGTGAAAACTGAATTTTTGAAGCAAAAATGATGACGGCTCCAATAAAAAATGACTTGCAACAAACCCTTGTAGCTCCAAAAATATTCAAAACAAGAACAAGCAGCTGCAAATCTGAAGCTCTGATACCATGTTGGAGTTGAGAAGATACAACACCATAGAAGCCCAAAAGATCTTTGCAAGCAAATAACCTGTTACAAAGAGAAACAAAAAGAAGCAACAAAGGAAATGCTCAAAAATGTAGAGCCATGAATTCACACAAAATGTAAAATGAATTAATTATACAAAAGATAGTTTTCAACTACATATAGATGAAAACCCTAGAAAGGAAAACCCTAGGCTTGCACAATAATAATTAATAAAGTAATTAATTATTATACACCTAATGTTAGCTTAAGTGAAAAGAGGTAAAAGGGAACTTTACGTAATTAAACAAATATTGTTTAATTAATAAAGTAAATACCCAATTACTCTAACAGATACCACTCATAGGTTAATTTTCTAAGTTAGTCAAGCAAGCCACCTTTACGCACTGATGTTTATTTTTAAAGTCTTTAGAAATTTTTTCGTTCCTCATAAGCTCTTAAAAAAATTGCTACAATCCTCAAATTTTTATTTGTAGTAATAGAGGCTAGGAGACAAATTCCCTCATTAATATCCTCGTTTTTTCATATAATTGATCTCAATTTTTATTCTTTGAAGGCTCTTGAGTTGGTTTATTTGTTTTTTGTTCTCCTTGAAATTGTTAAAATTTGGTGTTGTACACCATTGCAGAAATTGATTTATTCTAATGTTGTAATTGTTAGTCTATTTTGTCCCTTGGTCTAAAATAGCCACACTAGGTTTCTAATGTTGTTTAAAGAATCATTTGTTTATTCCTAAGGCCTAAAATTTTGAAGGAGGCTTTCAAAGTAAGAAAATAAAATATTTCTCATATTATAAGTCTTTGGGTGATGAATTTTATCGAAGGAATTTAAGATTGTATCAAAGCTTTAATTCCTTGACTTAGTCAAACCTCACATTACATGAGTCTTGGAGGGAGTTGCATTGGAAAAGATCAATGTTTTTGAAGAATAGTTTTGTTAGGGTTAGGTTCTTTTCTTCCTTGAGAAAAGCACATTGAGGAGGGGGGAAAGATGAATTCAAGCATGACATGTTGCAGATATGGAGAGGTTTTCCAAAATTGAGTTACACCTATCTCATGTATTTATGCATCTTCAAAGTGGCAATTGGCATGGAAACTACATTTGTTTCCTCATATGGAGTTTCTCCATGATTACAAGAGGTTGGAGAAGTTTTGGAGAATTCATACAAGTCTCACCCATGTTACAGAGATCATGGAGAAGACTTGGCATGATGCATGGAAGCAAGATTTTTTCAAGGGGGGGGAGTTTAAACCCACATCGTAGACCTTGCATGTTTAATCTCACAACCAAGTATCCATTTTTCTAGGAAATTCAATAACATTAAAAATTATTTGTAGTTCCTTAAATAGACAACTAAGTTTCTATGCTCAAATCCTTTTTCTTCATAATAATTTGCTAAAACATATAGAGTTAATGGGGTTGGCATCAACAAATGTGTTTTAGCCTTAATAGTAGAAGAGTTAAAGGAGAATTTTGTATCTTATGGTTTTGCATTTAACAATTCCATGACATGTCATATGGGAAATCTTATGAGAAGCATTAAATTTATTGGTGTGCATGAATTTGAAGTAAAAAATTTGGCAATCGTCTCTAGGTGCCCCACTTTGATTGCCTTTGCATCTAGAGCTAGCACAAGCAATGCTATTTTATTTAGAACATCATTCTAGAAATGTTTCATTTATTCCTACTCATAGTTATGAAGAGTACAACTTCATTTGTACCTGTAAATGGGAATCTTAGTACAAGCAATATTATTTATGTGGGTTTAAACAATACCTTAAGCAACACCATTACTAATTCTAGTAGTGTTAAAAGTAGCTCTAGTGGTAAATTAAGTGATGGAATGGGGAAGGAAACTTTTGAGTATAAATTTGCCAGTTGTTTAAATAATGGAGGGTGTTTCTTCAATGAATATGGACATGATGGGTCACCATTATCACAATTGTTTGAAACAATGACACCAATTGTGATGGTGTTTTCAACACCCCTAGTAGAAAAAGCCTTCCAAAAGAACAATTTGATTTTTTTTAAAAAATTTTGCATGCTTTCTATATTTGTGATAAAACTAATGTTCTCATACATACTACAAGTGATCAACCATACATATTACAAAAGTTTAAGTTATGATTGTTTTATGCTTCTAAAAATTTCCAGCCACTTGTTCAGTTTGTAGAAGACCGTCTCACTCATGTTGTGGAGAATGAAAGTCATAAATCATTTTGCTTAGATACAAGAAAATCCCCAAGAACTTGAGGTTGTTCAAGAAATGGAAAAGTTAGACTCTCTCTCATCATGGCTTCAAGTATACAATGAGGAGTTTATTCATACACTCATTTTTAGAGCATAATGCATTGATCACTTTAGGAATAAGTATAACAAAAGAGAAGTTAGAAGTCAATGATATCTATTTTGGAAAATACCATAATGTAAAGGATAGTTTAGACTCACCTAAATATGAATGAAAAGGATTATAGAGTCTTGCAAGTGAAGACATGACATGTCAAATTGAGGAAGCAACCCCACAAGAGAAACCTATATTGTCCCATAATAGTCATTACTAATTGTAATGTCCCCTTTTGGGATCGCCTTCTATTTTTTTTCCCTAAAATCACAATTCTAGATGAAACCAATAGCAGATTATAGGTAAAGATACACTTTCCTACCCAAAATTTAAATGATGTAAGTTAGGTCATGGAAACTTGCAACCATGTTAGATGAATATGATATGAAATACATTTAATTCTAAGTTTAAGAAAGATTATATATAAGAATATAGAAATTCTAAAGGACTATGTGGGATTAAATATGATGAGGAGGACATGATGAGGTGCCCCAAGTATCCTCCCCTTATGATTGAATGCCATCTTCATTTTCTTCAAAAACTGATCCACTCGGGGATAGTTGGGAGGCTACACGTTAGGGTGCCATTCCAACAGTTCTCCCTATCATAGGATTCCTTTTACCAGTTCTCCCTTAATAGGGTGTCATCTTAGTAGTTCTCCCTTAATAGGGTGTCCTCTTAGAAATTCTCCCTAATAGGGTGCCCTCTTAGCAGTTCTCCCTAATAGGGTACCCTCTTAGCAGTTCTCCCTAATAGGGTGCCCTCTTAGCAATTCTCCCTATGGAAACCCTACCTCATCCCTTCATGACTCATTGTCACTAAACCACATGGGGGAGCATGGAAGAGTTAGGGAGTTTGATGGGGTGTCTTGGCCTCCTTGACCCCATCCAGTGCATGTCATTTATATGAGGTTGCCTCCTTTTCCTTATGTGGCACATGCCATTCATATGAGGAGGTCTATTTAGTGAGCCAATTCCCTCATTTTTCCATCCCCTTTCATTTCCTCATGATTGGGCTCCTTATAAACTAATAAAATTTATGTTTGCAAATAATCATATCAACAATACATTAGGAACTATGAAGGTTCCATCATAGAATTGTAATAATATGCATAAAACCTTGATCCTATTTAATAATGCATTATATCCCATAATTATTCCATCATAAACACATTAAATTACAATACAAATTAAATATCTTACTTTTTGGTAGATCTCTAACTTCTTCCCGAAGTCTATCTGTTCTTCAGATTGCTCATTTTTTCCTTTATTATCTTTTTCAAACCTGTTAGTTACTCTTGGATTCATCTATTCTATATCTCTTATGAAACCCTGTACATGATTCGGTTATCATATTTGTTGAGATATCTACCCTTATGTCTAAGATTATTCTTTATTCCCTTTCTTGATCTGCTTGTATATCCCTGATTTTTCTTTTTTTTTTTCTTCCTTGAATTCCCATGTATTTCTCGTTCCATACCTTAATCTCCTTCCTTCTTGCTCCTCTTATCCCATTTGCTGATGATCTTGTTTTGAAAATGATATTCTTTCCCTGCAACTTTTGACTGGGATGTGTCTCCTCATTTAATCGATGTCCCTTGGAAACCGTTGACTAAAGTTTAAACCATATTGAATCGCTACTCCCTTAAAGATAATTAATCTTCCTTTTAATCGATGCTTTTTAGATTCATTTATTTATTTACTAAGCCATAGCCATATTTACATAATATTAGTTTCTTGTAACTATTATTTTTATTATTATGATATTTACAACTAATAATATTCATTGTTTTATTTATTGAGATAATTGTATTATAATTATAATATTATCTAGGATAATTGTAATTATAATGATATTCGTATTGGAATTATTTATATTTTTATATTTATTTATTTAGTTATTTGTATTTCAATACTTCATAGCATTAAATCACTAATATGTATTTTTTTATTTTTTTTATTTTTTTGCATCTTAATGTGTTACGATTTTTGGGGATATGATAATCCTCCCTACCCAAGGTTGCTTGTCCCCAAGCAATCACAATTCCAAATATATTTTCACATTAAGAGCTACATCCTTTCACACCTCCTCACTATTCTTGAGAGCCTAATTTAAGTCTCTTGCAAGGTTAACTAAGGTTCTATTCTTAATTGGATTCTTCAATTGAAATGCTCTCCTTTTGTATCCCAAGTTTGAGGGATTCACACCCTTTCACTTCAATAGTTACAACTCTTCATTATTTCATTTGGATACAAATAATAATAATTTAGTTTTAGATAAATTAATTTTTTTGTGCATGCCACCCCTAGAAGTATTTTGGAAGACAACATTTTTAACATTTTCATAGTCTTTAGGCATAAAGTAATCATAAACACAATGATGAGCTCAACCATACATCACAAATACATAGTGACTAACTCTAACATTCATCACATACAAAATGGCTAACTAACACATGTGAAGAGCACACAGGAACTATTGAGAGGGGGTGTGATTAGTATTTTAAAACTTTATAACTTAAAACCACATGAATAAAAAATTAAAGCAGGCAACCAAGTAGCTCAACTAGGAAAATAAGTAGCTTAAGCAAGCAAGCAACCAGCTCAAGCACATAGGCTAGTAGCTCAAACACATAGGCAAGTGGCTCAACCAAGTAGGAAAGTAGCTCAATCGGCAAACAAGTAGCTCAAGCAAGCAAGCAACCATATCAAGCACACATGCTAGTAGCTCAAACACACAAGAAATTAGCTCAACCAAGTAAGCAAGTAGCTCAACTAGGCAAACAAGTAGCTCAAGCAAGCAAGAAACTAGCTCAAGAACATAGGCGAGTAGCTCAAACACACAAGCAAGTAGCTCAAGCACCTTGACAACAATGACAAAATACTCAACAACATGTCCATAATCCATCCCAAATAAAAATATATGAGTGCATTGTGCACTACACCGTGGGTCTTATTCTTTCCTCTAGTCTTATACACCATTGGACAAATGGGAAGAGGATTCAATGTATCCCATACTACACTATGCGTCCATCCTCAACCCCACAAGGCTAAGTATATAGTTTGATAACTAGGAAGGGGATTCAGTGCATCCTAGACTACACCGTGAGTCCATCCACTATCCCAAGGTATCCATAAGTCACCAAGTATACACATGAGGACACACAAGTCACAATATACACTTGAAGTCACAAATTATATTCAAGGTATACACATAGTCACATAAATACATGTAGGTCACAAAGTATAAACACGAAAGGCACACACATATGGAGATGCATTAGTGGCCTACTTAAGAAGAAGGCTTGAATAGTTCATTATAATTAGAGTTTGGTTATTACAAAAGATAGCAAGAACATGCTCTGATACCAATTGTAATGTCCCATTTTGGGATCACCTTTTGTTTTTTCCCTAAAATCATAATTCTAGATGAAACTAATAGCAAATTATAGGTGAAGATATAATTTCCTACACAAAATTGAAATGATGTAAGTTAGTTCATGGAAACATGCAACCATGTTAGATGAATATGATATAAAATACATTTAATTCTAAGTCTAAGAAAGATTATATATAACAATATAACATGTCCCAAGGACTATGTGGGTTCAACCATGATGAAGGGGACATAATGACGTGCCCCAAGTATCCTCCCCTTATGATTGAATGCCATATTCATTTTATTCAATAATTGATTCACTTAGGAATAGTTGGGAGGTTGCATGATAGGGTGCCCTTCTAGCAGTTTTGCCTATCACAAGGTGCCCTTTTAGTAGTTATCCCTTAATAGTGTGTCCTCTTAGCAGTTATCCCTTAATAGGATGATCTCTTAGTAGTTCTCCCTAATAGGGTGCCCTCTTAGCAGTTCTTCCTAATAGGGTTCCCTTCTAGCAGTTCTCCCTAATAGGGTGCCCTCTTAGCAGTTCTTCCTAATAGGGTGCCCTCTTAGTAGTTCTCTCTATGGCAACCCTACCTCATCCCTTCATGACCCATTGTCAATAAACCACATGGGGGAGCATGGAAGAGGAGGGGAGTTTGGCGGGGTGTCTTAGCCTCCTTGACCCCATGTGACGCATGCCATTCATATGAGGTGGCCTCCTTGTCCTTATGTGGTGCATGCAATTCATATGAGGTGACCTCATGTGGCATATTCCATTCATATGAGGTGGCCTATTTAGTGAGGATTCCAACTCCTCATCATTCTGTTTCCTCATGATTGGGCTCCTTATAAACTAATCAAATTCATCTTTGCAAATAATCATATCAGCAATTCATTAGGAACTATGAAGGTGTTATCATAGAATATGTAATAATATGCATGAAACCTTGATCCTATTTAAAAATTCATTATATCCCATAATTATTCCATCATAAACACATTAACTTACAATTCAATCTTAATATCTTATTTGTTGGCAGATCTCTAACTTCTTCTTCTCCAAGTTGATCTATTCTTCACATTTCTCATTTGTTCCTTTATTATCATTTTCAAACCTATTAGTTACTATTGCATTCATCTATTCTATATCTCCTATACAAGCCTATATATGATTCAGTGATCATATCTATTGAGATATCTTCCCTATCTGCATGTGTTCTGACATGATGCAAGAGATGTTGTGTAATGCCCCACCACGTAACCCTAGAGGAAGTTGCAATTAACTATTCAAACGCACTAATTTTTTTTTGTTTAAGTACAATTAATATGCAAGTTCACTACCCATTGCCAACAACCTCTAAGGTTACGAGACTGAGATTACTTATAAACCCACAACCAACTTAAATGAATCCATAACATTTATCTACTTAATAAATTAAGAACACATACATTCCATACAAGATAAATTACATCATCACAACAAGAGATACAATATGATTTCAAATAACAATAATTTAATAAGGAGATTACATCACTCATTCCCCGAATGAGGTAAATACAATAAGCATGGTTACATATTACATCTTCCACCTCGATTACAAATGAGGGGTAATAAATTACAAGATTCAACTGAAATGAATACAAGCATAAAAAGTAACTAGATCCCATGAGCTCTCCAACTGGAAATCTTGTTAACACGAACAAGGAGAAAACCCAATGGAGTGAGGTGCACGTTCCACCCAACTAAGTGGTACCTGAAGGCCCACCCCCCATGCTAGGAGATAGTAACAAGGATTCCTAGCCAAGACCAACTACCTCTAGACACAGGCTAGTACATAACTGAACCATACTGACACAACAATTCACATGTACAACACAAGTACAACTCTAACATGGTCACATTGCTTCCAGACATAAAATAGATCGAGTATGTTAAGAAAACCATACACACAAAATCACGTACCGACTATTGTCATAGAAAGAGTGTCATCACATAGCTCAACATGGGATATCCACTGGGAATCTTCATAGGCTCCGGCCCCCATTATGGGTTATCCTGGTGGCCTCAACCGAATCTTGGCCCCCATACTCACTCATGCGAAATCAAATACCTTTCGTAAAGACAAGATAGATGACCTTTCCATTCCATGCCTTCACACTCATCCCAAGCCTAAGCAAGCACTTGTGTCTATGAGTGAGGCTAAATTATCTTGATTAGTGTGAAATACTACCCAATATCCTAAGTATATTGTTTTAGTTATCACTTGATTAAACCACCTCCGAAGGTTATCCAGTTTACCTCTTTGGGCTCTGGCGCCTAACAAAAGCCACTCTTCTACTTGACAACATACCAAACAAAATAAAATCACCAAGGGTGCCAAAGTGCATGCAAACTAGATAAAACAACCACTCCAACTCTAGGAGGAAACGTAAGTCAAAACCCTCTCCAAACACTGGAGGTAACAAACATAACAAAGTCACTCTTTATGAGTCACAAATCACATAATCCACTCCTAATCTAAGGAGGCACAAATGCCCATTTGTGATAACTGGGTAAATCATTGACATGACTTCATGCACTACCCATGGGAATTAACAAATGGTTGACATCACAAAACGACAACCCCCATCCTCTAGGGTCCTCTGGAAGACTTACATATTAAAGATACAATTAACCCATTTCCCCAAACATGAACACAGAGGAAATAATCACATAAAGCAATTGTGAGGAAATAAAGTAATTTTAAATATATTAAATCCATTTCCCTTAATAAAACTCAGTAGTTTATTGTCTCAATGAAACTAATTTGATAATGTCTCTTTCATACAAAGATGAAATTTAAACCATATGTTTAATTCCTTAATGGCTCTAAATATTAATAAAATAAATATTTACTCGATCTAAAACATACCACTTTCAAAATCATCTATTTCTTCCTTTCAAAAATAATTCATTTAAAAAAAAACAATTAATTCATTTATTAAACACAATATCTGAAAATCAAATAACTGTTCTTTCCAAATATATTATTTTAAAATAAATCCATTACATCGACTATTGCATATAAAAACATGATATTAATCAAATCAATATTTTAATATATATATATATAAATTTATACATATATTTTAATATTTTAATATTATATGAATATAATATAAAATACTAATATATATATATATATATATATATATACATTAATATTTTAATGTTATATTAATTATAATATTAAATATTATAAATATATATTATTTATTTTAAAAAGTCAAACTGAAGAAGATAAGGGCGCGGATTATTCTTGGGGCACATGCGGATCAGGGTTGGGTGGCTGGCCTAGCACAACCGACCCCATGTTGGGCGGCGACTGGCTCAACACAACCGACCCCAACTATGGTGGCGCGACTATGTTAACCACAACCGACCCTCACTATGGGTGTGACTATGTTAACCACAGTCGACCCTCACTGTGGGCATGACTGTGTTAACACAGCCGACCCACTAAGGTGTGGGCACGACCGTGGGTAGGGCGTGCTGGGCGCAGCTCCCCACAACGCCTCTCATGGGGGTGGTTGTGGGTTGAGCCCCCAACCCCCAATTACTTTGGATCTTTTAAAAATATATATATATATATATATATATATATATATTTATTTTTAAAATGCCTACAGTTTAATCCAAACCAAAAAAAATTCCTTCTTTAGCTTAAACAAACATTTGATACACTAAACATATATAAATATATATGTTTTTTTATATATATATATATTTCAATATATATATATCCAGGTTAATAAAAATTATAAAACTAATAGGGCAATTAACTTTCAAAATGATCAAATATAGTTAGATATACCATTTTTCTTTGAAGGAAAACATTTACCAAGAGAGGTTTCAGGATTTTGAAACAAAATCTAACATGGGTTTATTTTCATCACAGATTTTTTTTTTCCTTTGTTTTTCAAAACATGGATTTGCAACCAGCATATCAAGCTTTGAATTTTATTTTATTTCTTCAAAATCAAAATAAACTAGATAAATGAACCTGGTTTCAAAAGCTTGAGAAGAAGACAAATGGTGCACTGGTTCTTCCTCTGATTCTAGCTCCTCCAAGCAAATCAACAAAGTTTCTTCAAAACAATCCAAATCCAAAACCAAACTAGAACCCTTCCTTCTTCCTCTCCCTTCTTTCTCCTTCTTTTTCCATTTTCTTTTAATTTTATGCTTATAGCCAAAACCCCATGAAAATCCAAAATATCTCATTGAACCACCATAATAAATTTTTGAAAACAGAAAACAAAAAATATCTTCCAATTTCTTTTTTTTGCATTCAAAATTTTCAAGAATGCAAATTAAAAAAACCTTTTTCAATTTTCAAACTTAATTTCTATCAATTCCAAAATAACTTAATTCAATTCAAAATAAATCTAATCCAAGATTAAATTATTTTATTAATTAAATTAAATTAATTAATTAATTAAATAACATCTTCCAACATAATAAACCAGATTAATATAGAAAACAACTCAAATACTTAGTGCAATTAATTACCTTTTCAACTTGCAATTAAATAAAATCAAGGCTAATGAACCACATTAAAACAATCGAACCAAACTTAAAACTGATGACACACTATGACCAGGGTGATGACTTGACACAGGAAACCTAGCTACTATCTCCCAATCAAATGTCGCTGGGCAATTAGACATGCTCAAACCTATGGAACCAGGTGGAGTCGATGTTTTGTACCTGTAATCCTGCAAACAAGGAGTATATCGAACATGTATATATGTATCATATAAAACACACCATGAAGAGGAAATTGCAGAATCACAGGGTGCTCACAAGCAAGTGGTGCAATTATGTCCCCTTCACAAATACAATGTTACAAAACTGACGAATCTAACATCAATAATATAATCGAAGGCATAAAACAACATTAATTCAAATATCCACTATGCTAATCTAAAGCATGCCATAATACTAACATCAAAATAAAATACCATCACATCAAAATTTAACATCACATCACTTTGCAGTTAACGATCAAATAGTAACCGAGTACCATAGTCAAAGTACTAACATCAAACAAAACATAAAGGAGAAGAACATTGTTCGATCAAAAGAGCAAAATGGAGGAGTGTTACACATGGAAGAGGAGGGGAGTTTGGCGGGGTGTCTTAATTGGTGCATGTAATTCATATGAGGTGACCTCACGTGGCACATGCCATTCATATGAGGTGGCCTATTTACTGAGGATTCCAACTCCCTCATCATTCCATTTCCTCATGATTGGGCTCCTTATAAACTAATCAAATTCAACTTTGCAAATAATCATATCAACAATGCATTAGGAACTATGAAGGTGTTATCATAAAATATGTAATAATATGCATGAAACCTTGATCCTATTTAAAAATTCATTATATCCCATAATTATTCCATCATAAACACATTAACTTACAATTCAAACTTAAAATCTTATTTGTTGGCAGATCTCTAACTTCTTCTTCTCCAAGTTGATCTATTCTTCACATTGCTCATTTGTTCCTTTATTATCATTTTCAAACCTATTAGTTACTATTTCATTCATCTATTCTATATCTCCTATACAAACCTATATATGATTCGGTGATCATATCTATTGAGATATCTTCCCTTATGTCTAAGATTATTCTTTATTCCCTTTATCGATCTGCTTGTATATCCTTGTATATCCTTGATTTTTTTTATTTTATTTTCTTCCCTGAATGCCCATGTATATCTCGTTCCATACCTTAATCTCCTTCCTTTTTTCTCCTCTTATCACATTTGTTGATGATCCTGTTTTGAAAATGATCTTCTTAAATACCCCTGATCTGGTGAAAGCGCATAGTCTTTCCTTGCACCTTTTGATTGGGACATGCCTCCTTATTTAATCATTGTCCCTTGGAAATCATTGACTAAAGTTTAAACCATATTGAATCACTAATCCTTTAAAGATAATTAATTTTCCTTTTAATCAATGCTTTTTAGATTCATTTATTTATTTACTAAGGCATAGACATATCTAGATAATATTAGTTTCTTGCGAATATTATTTTTATTATTGTGATATTTACAACTAATAATATTAATTTTTATATTTATTGAGATAATTGTATTATAATTATAATATTATTTGGGATAGTTGTAATTATAATGATATTCAGATTGCCATTATTTATATTTTGATATTTATTTTATTTAGCTATTTGTATTTCAATACTTCATAGCATTAAATCTCTAATATGTATTTTGTTATTTTTCCATTTATTTGCATTTCAATGTGTTATGATTTTGGGGACATGACACTAATGTTATAGAGGAAATAATGTATTATCAAGTACATTTGGTTTGGGTGTTGAAGTAGACTTTTAATTTGATAGCAATCCATGTGATTGTTTCTCAATTGGAAAACCTAAAGATATGACATTTTATTTCACTGTATTGGTTGTAATGGAGATGTCTAGTGCATTAAATGCATTGTCAAAAGGTCATTCAAATGATTATCATTGTCAAAGGAAGAGGATGACTTAGCTAACATATGGTCATTTTTTTCAAAATTCAAGAAGAAACATAGACATTGCATTAAGGAAAAAATCACAACACAAAAGTAGGGAAAGACCATGGAAAAGGACAGTGGTCAATGCTCACTGTGACAAAACATGAAATCAGTGAGAGTCATGAAAGTTAGTAAGGAAAATGATGGATGGGTTCAAAAAAAAGTGTAGATGGTTAGAAAATAGTGTACAATGATGCAAAAAATAAGTATGAAAATTCATGAGTGGACAGTGCTAGTGAAGGGAGTCTTCATCAATGATAGTGATAATTAAGTTCTTAACATAAATGACAAAGGATAGTCTAGTGACTAATCAAAAAAGATCCATCAAAGGATTGAAACATGATATATAAGATAATGAATTACTGTTAAGTCATCTTTTAAGGCTATCTATTGATCACAAAGTGGATAGTACTTCATCAAACAAGGAGACCAAGGAAAGTTGGTGATATCATTAGAAGATAGAGGGGTCACAAAAAGGCATATGATAACAAAGGACAACAAATGCACAATCCAAATGTCTCTGCACAATGATTGGGATAGGTTGAATTTGTGATTCAATCACCACAACATGTAATGTCATAGAGTGAAAAAAACTATGGTGACAGAGCTATGAAAATCCTTCACCAAAGTTGCAGTCAAGAGAGTTCAATTACTGAACAAGTAGATAGAGTAGATAAAAAAATGCATGTTATTAATAATGATAGATAGATTTAGTCTTCACAATGACCATGGGACAACCTTGTGTATCAAAGATTCAAGAGACAAGTGAATGTGCCAAGGTCATGGCAATAAGTAGTAATATTCAAAGCTATGTTTGTTGAAATGGAAAAGGGAGTTTGTCATGACAAGTTGAGAGAACTCACAAACATGATATGATAGTGAAGACACATCAAGATATAGGGAAAGAAGATCAAGAGGAACTATGAACAAGGGGTACAATGAAATTTAATTGTAAATATGATAGTGTGATGTCAATAAAGCTATTATAAACCTAAGACAAAGACATACGAGAGGATAGAGTGGATCAAAAGGGCAGAGATAGGTAGATGCACATTATGATTCTTGCACACTACTTTCAAAGAATGCATAATGGTAAGGGCACACGCACAATGAATATTATGAAGGACGGTTATAATGTCAGAAAGGATAGGAAAATTTTGAGCCCAACTTCATGCAAAAAAGAAACTTCATTTTTAAAGAAGAGTATGATAGTCAGAAAGCAATGCATGAAAAGACACTAAATAAGAGAGCCATGATATAAGACATAGTGAAGGAATGTTAGTGATTTTTTTTATAGCTATTAATGGATATAGGGGATGGATGATAGGAAAATCAAGTATGAACAGGTTCATGGAGATACCTATACCCTACTAGATCCTACTATTGCCAAAATATTATGTTGAAAATAAGGTTTAGGGAAAAGGTTTAAAGCATAGAGTTACAATGAAATTAGATCAGGTTCAGTCTAAGTTTTGATTATGAAGAGTTAGTGTAAGAACTATTATTCAAGAGGTGTCAAACATGAATGCAAACAAAAGTGATAGTCATGACTAGGGTAGTTAAAAATTAAAATTAAGACTCCAAGACACAGGTGGATAAAGTCTAGAGTAATACCAAATACTAATAAGATGACAGCCATCTCATGATAGTAGTAAAAAAATATAGAGAAATGATAGAGATCAGTTTCCCAAAACCTTTTCCACATGTCCTATAAGCTTGGAGAGAAGGTCAATGTAGTTTAAAGAAAGTAATGAATAGTCATAAGTAGGTTGCAAGTGTTTAGGAGGAGGTTGATTGAGCTGTGCAACAAATTGAGAAAATATAGGGGAGTTTGACCCAATTTAGGGTAGTGGAGAGCATCTAGGAGCTACCTAAGGAGTCCTGGTTGATAGATAAGGTCAAAGAATCAAGTTTTCTTCATTCAAGCAACATTTTGGAGCATTTTAGGGAGCTGAAAAGTAGGGATGATAGTTTTGGACATCCAAGAGGTTTGACCTAGCCAACCAAAGCAAACACTTCTCTTTATTTTTCAACACATGTTCCTATTATCTAGAAAGTTTTCAAGTAATAAGCAAGCCAAAGGGTAGTTTTTCAAGTAGTTTTGTCTCTCTCGACATGTATTATAACTTTCTTTTCAGAGTTCTTTCAAGATGGAGCAATAATATAACTCATTTTCAAATATATACAACCACATGTAACACCTTTTTATCAATAATAGATAAGTATTGTTTCCTTCTCTTATCTATATTTTATGTGTAAATACAAATAATTGATGTATTTTTTACGATTTCATACAAATCCTCAATGTATGTCTCATTTTCTTAAGCACCTTTTTGAAAAGATATAAATACCTTGTGTAGGTCATAGGTTGTGACAATAGTTTCAACAACTTCTAATTGTGAAAATACCTATTTTTTCCTTTTAGGATTGAGAAGAATTCATCTTTCCTATGAAATACTGATGTATGAGTATGTAGAAACTTGACTTGTGCATGAAACAACTTGTTCATTTGATCATATTGTGAGTCCAAAAAGTAATGTAGGTTTGAAAGTCATTTTGGTGCATCACATTTTTAGTCTTAGGTTTCATTTCATGTTTCCTTTTCACCCCTTTTCTCAAAATGTAGTAGTAGGATAGGTTAATTAGGTGAAGTCTCAAAGGGGACCAACCCTCTCTAGATGTTGATCTCCACCATCTAAGCCCACACTCGGGGAGATCATCCCATGTTTGACAAGGTGGATGAGTGATTCTATCAGCTCAACAAGGGTACACACTTTAGTGACAATGATAATTAAATAATTATTTAGTTGTGCTACATCTATGAGATGTGTTTGGCCATATTAGGTAATTATTTGGGGCCACTTGTAATGTTGTATTGTAACATTTGGTTTATTATTTTATGTGTGAGATACATAGGATAATGATTTAATATTTGAGGAAAGTATTTAATAATGCAAAAAAATTGTACCCAATATTAATGAGGGGTCAATGGTTTTGTATTCACATGGTCTTACAACACACATTTTTATCTTGCCACTTGGTTGTATTTGTGTGATTTTGAGTCTATATAAGAAAAAACATGTTTGGTGGTTAAGGTTGGTTGGGTGAGTGGTTTGTCATAATATTGACTCTTTTTTAGGAGTGCATATGTGAAGCATGGCATGAAATGTGTGGATTCATGCTTGAACACATGGAGGATGCATTGGAGAGGCTTGATGTTTCAGAAGTGTTCATTGTAATTTTGTAAGTGCATGTTTTATTTTATTATTGAATAATAGATGGAGTATGGATGCTTTTAGAGGCCGAGTTTTTCTATCTTGAGGGTTTTCCTGAGGTATATCTTGTGGCTTATCTATTTGATTTGTGTACTATAGTTATTTTGTAAGCTTGTATGCATGATTTTCTCTCATATGACTATGTATGAAATGGATTAAATGAACTAGGTATTGAATCATTGTTTCCTAACAAGTGGTATTAGATATTTCATGGTTGTGGGATGTGTGATCTCTTAGATTGTGTTATAACCCTTGTTTGAGTAGATCTAGTGTAAAATTGAATCCATGGTAATGTAGGAAATATCAGAGGCATTAAAAGGTATGAAACACATGTGTGAGTGTTAATTTATAGATTTTGGCTTTTGGAGTTTGCAGATTTGTTAGGTTTATTGCATATTTAGGGATTGAAAAATTTGGATCAAAAAGGTTTCTTAGGTTGTGCATTCATATGAGGGTTTTGTAGGGGAAGTTGGATAGATTACCTCTTGAGACAAAACAGACCTCACTGTTAGATCTAGGATGGCTGAGAAATGAAGATTGATATACAACTTACCCTATTTTGGCTATTGTGAAAAGAATGAAATTTTTTTACACCCACAACCTATCTGTATGGTCATATAGGACAAGTGTAGAGGTAAGGTCACAAAAATAATCCTATGAAATAAAAATTAAATTGGAAATATTCAAAATTATTTGAAAATTATTAAAATAAAAGATATATGCTGGGAGGGTGTTCGCAAACCCCACCCTCGTACCCTTTTCCAAGGTACCAATAGACCATAGGACTATCAATCCTAGCTGATGGTTGTTAGCCCCCCGATTGGTGGTCTATCATTGATAGAGGCTTAGCTCCCCTGACATGAGCCCCCAATCCCTCGGGGACCACAACCCAACCCGTAGGGGATTTAGAAACTTCTTAAACAACATTAAAACAAATTTGAAAGACTTTTAGATTTTTCCACCAATCCTTAGCCTAGGCATCACTGATACACCGTTGCTACCACTTCTGGGGCTGCCCAAGGGCTGCTAGCCAACCACTAACAAGGAAAATTAGAAGGATTTTTTTCAAATAGACATACCTTTCACCTAGGATATCATATTTTCAACTTTCAATAGTCAATGGAAAGCTCTCTTTGAGCACTAAATACGGGTATAGGTTTGGTTCCATGTTTTTCTATTTTCATTAGTTTTGGGGTTTGAAAGTTAGATATTCTCAGTTTCACGGTTTTGGTCATAAATTTTGTATACAAAATCATAATTTTGATTTCAAATAAGAATTGGAGAGTATGTGCATTATAAATTACATAGTGGATCAGGTAGATTTTTAGTTTGTGGTGTAGAAAGAGGTTTGTACTTGTTTGATCACTTGTAGGTTCATGAGATTTAGGGTGTGATTGTGTGAGCATCTAGAGGAGTCAAGAGGCAAAACCTTGAGGGATTATATATTTTTATGTGATATTTATGATAGTACAATTGATTATCAGTTTGGTGCTTCATAATACAAGTTTACAAGTGTTTTCAAAGTTGGAATTTGATGGTGACATGTACATAGGTTGTCTTCTAGTTTGAGGACATGGGTTCACATGTGTGGAGACTTGGAGTCTCATATGGATGATAGTTGAGTGTAGGTACATCGATGGTGATGATTATAGTGTCATGGATATTTAGGTACATTTAAGTATTGTCATTACATGATCATGTATGTGGTTGTTTGGTGGTGTTTTGTTTTGGTGTTAGTGTCACACCCCATTGTGTATTTACCTACTTACTATTACTGGGCAAGGGTAAATCATTGCAAGTGTGAATGTACTTTGGATTATAATTGAGAATATATGTGATTGCACTTTGTTATCAATGAATTATGAATGAATGTTTATTTAATTTAATGTTATGCGATGAAATGGATATATGTGAAATGGATGGTTATTGAATTGGATATTCTAACTATGGAAAAATATTATGTAAATGAGTATTTTGATGAAAAAATGACTACCATGGGAGTGTGTTAGTTGGATGAAGGTTCATGTTCAATCCTCCAGGTGCGAGGGGAAGTATCACTCAGGAGAAAAACTTGGTCAGGTAACCAGTAATGAAACCTAACTAAGCTTACACACACACTTACATTAGAATGGTCGAGTCAAGTTATTGTGTTGGGAATTGGTAAGTCATCCTTTAGTATGATGTGTTTGCATTAGTAAGGGTCTTTATTATTGTTGAGTGCATTCTTGGATGATTTTTATATGTTTGGAGCTTATGATTCCTTCCTTATGTTACTATGCTTGATTGATGAGGTGAACATACGTTGAATGTATGTATATGTATGCATATGCATGTCGATGATAGACCATACACATGAACACATACATGAGAGTACATAGGTAGACATACCTATGCACGCTTATGAACGGGTTGCTTATGAGCATGGTGTTATCAAAAATACAATGTGACATGCATGTATATATGTATATATACATCACACGTATATTTCCTATCAATTAGATAGTAATTATATATGTGCTTGATTATGCAATCAAATGTATACATATACGATATATACATATATGCATATGTATACATGTATCGATATATACATATGTGTAACAAATGGAAATGTCCATACAAATATATTAATATATGTATACATATGTATACATGTTAGAGAGGTATATATATACATACAATCGATATTATTATACGAATGTTAACTTGATTTTATATCAAATGTATACATATTTGATTGACATGGAATATATATACATATACATATAATACATAGCATTGAAGCTATTCGTTGAAATATATATATGCAAAAGATAAAGGATGATATGGAGTTGTAAGCCATGGTCAATATCATAAAAAATGCATCACTATTTTGTAGTGGTGCATTACTTCTATATTGGAACAAATTTATCTAGAAGATAAAAGGTGATGGATATAGTTAATATCAAGCTTGTTGTGAAAAGTGATTTAAATTCATGTTAAAATGAAATAACAAACATCAATAAATGTGTTGGTCAAAGCATAGTTTGAGCGCTATTTTGGAGGAGTTGATTCACCCTTCTTCTATCAAATAAATAGACTATGAAAAATTTGACCATGACTATGTGTTACCTGATAATTGAGGATTGTTTCTTTGGATAAACCGCACCAAAGGAATAGGTAAAAGATTGAAACTTGGCACCATTTTATGAATGCTCTATCTCTACATAATTCTTTCATGTTAGCAATTTTATTCTCATTCTTTAAGAATGTGCATATTTGAAATAGTCTTGAGTTGTTGTCAAGCAAAGGAGGTTGATCTATAGAAACCAAGCCGAGTCTGTACTTAGAATTTTTCCACCTTTTTGTTGTGAGAGATGAGTCAACCTCCATGCTTTAGAGCTATTGACTGGAACACCTTTTCTTTAGGCTTCAATGTCTCAATATTTTGTATAAATAGATGAGCCAACTCTCTCATTTGGGACAGCAATTCTACAAGTTTATTCTACTACAAATATTTTGAGAGTTATATTTTGTGAGGGCTTAGAGTTACTTTGTGAGAGCATAGAGTTATCTTGTGTAAGAATATATAGTGAAGTATTGTTTTGAGTAGTTATAGTGAAGCTAGAAAACTACCATTGGAAGGTTGGGAATTAAGTCAGTCAATTGGATCAAGTGTATTACAGCCATGAGGATCTAGTCTTCTTTTAATTATCTTTTATTATGAAAGAATGAGTTTTGATTGCTTGATTTGGAATTGCTTGGGAATAATCGCATTAGTAAATCATAACATTTTCTTATGGAAAGGAAAATAAGTTGTTTTATTCTTTTCTATGAAAGTGTTTGTATATACTCCATAATAGGAGGGTTTGTTTATGATTAGTATAAGTATACTAGGAATGATGAAACAAGGATAGCTTAAGGGTTATTCGTTGCAAAGTTATTTGTTTATATTAGATAGCTTGTAAGTTACACATGGGATTTGATTATCCATTGAAGGGAGGGTAACTTGTATTTATGCTTTGTGGATAAAAATACCAATGAGTTTTGGGGAAATGGAATAGGTTGTTTCTACGGTTAAATGCTACCCATAGAAGGAAATACCTATGCATATTTTATAATGGACTAAAGTCAAATTGAGCTTGAGTAGTGTATGTGAGTAGGATGACTGTCACTCGAAGTACTAAGTGAGAACACTTTGGCCAAAGTAGTGTGATTTCCTTTGGCTCCACTGTCAATTCACCATGATCCATTTATGCATGCTAGTTCAAGATTGTAGGGTTTATAAGTTCTAGTCATGTAGGACACAACACTAAGCTTAGAATGGTTTTCATTACAAGGTTACTCTACCAATCGCATCATCGAAGGGTAGGGCTATCTATCAAATGATAGATGTGCGAGGGACCGCATATGAGTCTATGGTTGGAAAACAAGCACTTGAGTGATGCTTCTCCTCCTCAACAGGTGACAAAAGACCAAGATTTGAAAGGAGATTCCTAGACCATATATATATATTGCTTTCAAGCTTATTTGAGCTATGTATGCACTTTGTACAAAATCTTTAGAATATTGTAATATGTGAAATATTATTTTGGAAATAGAATCAATGTTGATTATTCTTATGAAATCTATGCTCATTTGTTCTCTATTAATAAAAGAAAAATTTAATGGCAATGATTAAGTTGCATAGTTTATTTACTTGAAAGTGAAAAATTAGGAAATTTAACTTGAGTGAATGATTGGCATGTTACATGTGGTATCAGAGCTACCAAGTTTAGCTTTGGAACCTATGCGATCATCATACTTTATGTCCAACATTATCTAAATGTTTGGAAATTCTTGTGCCAGGATGGTGCATCTTAGGCTAACTACAAGAAAGTCAATAATCAGGAATGAGTGTTACCTAAAAGCCAAGAAGGAAAGGGAGGCCATTGTTTGTACAATTAAGGGTACCAACTATGGCAATGCCATCTGGTTAAGCGACACTGAAACCTTCAATCATGCTATTTCTTGAATTAGTGATGTAAAGAGAAAGATGAAGATTTAGGCCAATTATAACTATCTACTTCCAGTCTTACCAACAAATTATGATTCTTTATCACTTTCCAGGGATATGACCTCGGAAGGAAGTGTCAGCCGAGCATTCATATTTAGAGACCCTATAGTCTTTCCTATGTCATAAGTGATTGTAATTTCCTCAAGTAATGAATTAGAGGGTTATGTCCCCCACAACTATGTATCAGATGATAAATCCAAAGGGTAATTTCCATTTTGGGATAGATATGAACAAATGAGAGATGAACAACAATCTGTAGGGTATACCCCATTGAGTTATGTGTTAGAGAGTGAATCTGAGGGATACTCTCCACTTGACTATCTGAATAATCACTATATGTAATCTAAAGGATATTGAGATCCTTGTGAATAATAAAATCATGTGTTCTTATGTGGAATTTATTATGTGTGAAAGAATGCTCATTTAAATGTTTTCCATAAGATAATAAGAACATGATCAAATCTAATATGGATGAACCTTAGGTATAATCCATTCTTGCAAAGATGGTGAGAACACAGGCCAATCTTGGCGGAAGCCAAGAAGTTGGGAAAGGACCAATAGGAGTTGAAGCTAGGCTGGATCAAATCTTGGCAACATTGGGAAATCTAGAGCAAGAAGTAAGGGTAAAGGATAGAGTAGAGAAGGAAGTTCCAAATAATGAGGATGAGGGAGAAAATTCTTCTCACGATCATGAGAAAGATAAATCACCTTCTCTATCTGAGGAAAATAATATGAAGCGTGTGGATTATGAACTTTCTAGAGATATGAAGAAAATAATCCCACCCAAGTTTGAAGGTAGTGCCGACGGCGATGAAGCTAAGGCATGCCTGGTCCAAATGGAGAAACATTTCAAAATTCAAAATTATTTTGAGGTCACAAAAGAGGCATGGGGAGCTTACCAATTAGCAGGAGAAGCCTCTAATTGGTGGATGAATAAGAAAATGGAACTCAATCTTATCTCGTTGAAACATATGTGGAATGAATTTGTTGAAATATTCTAGAAAAGATGGTTACCTCAACTCTATTTTGACCAAAACTCATAGATTTCCAAAATCTGAGACAAGGTGAGATGTCGGTTAATGAGTATTGGGAAACGTTTACCCATCTACTACGTTATGTTCCAATGTATTTAAAGGATGAATGTTTCTACATAAGGAAATTCATCATGGGGCTTAATAGCTCGATTGGAGGAGAGGTAGATGTTCACAGTCCAACCACTATGGATCTAGTGTATGAGAAATCTATTAAACAAGAGCAAAAGCTCAAAGCTATCTCCATCCACCAGGAAAATAGAAATCATAAGAAGATTGTGGGAGCTCAATTAAAACAAAATCCAAAGAAGTTTGAAGTTGTGCAAGATTTACAAAAAAAAGGGGAAAAAGGACCCCAAAATAGTGGAAAAGAATCAAGAAGGGATCACAAGAGGAATAGTTCCAATGGTGGGAATACTAATAATGCTGGTGGAAATGCTAATAAATATAGATAACCCAGAAGGAAGAAAGGACTGGCTACTAGATGCTTCACATGTGGGGGATACCACTATGCTAGTCAATGTCCCAATAAGTCTTCTGGGTCATGATCTTATGGTAACCCACTTTCTACCTACCAAGTGGAATTCTAGCAAAAGATTCATGTTGTTGTGGATGATCGCCAAGCGAAATATAAAGTTACTCCAATAGAGACTCCAAGTATTTTTTTTGGTTCACCCATTTCCATACTTATAGATACTAGAGCAACTAAATTTTTTATTTCACCTAGAATAGCTAAGCACATATCTAGGAAAGTTGGTTATATTGCAAAGTCTTGGGTTGTAGAATATGCAAACCAGACAAGAGCAATGGTGGAACAATGTTTGTTTGAAGGTAGGATTGAGCTACCTTGTTTCTCTACAAAGGTAAACCTTTATGTAGCCCCCTTAGGATCCTATGATGTTATCCTAGGAATGAATTGGCTATGGAGGCATAGAGCCAAGGTAGACTGCAATTCCAAAATAGTAGAATGCTTGGATGATTTTGGTAACCAGTGATGTTACAAGGGATATCTAGGGAGGTCAAGTTGCATCAAATATTTGCTATGCAATTGCTAAGGGTGAAGAAGAAAGGATGAAAGCTCTTTGCAGTCAAGATGGAAAAGCTTGAAGATTATAAGGGATTAAACTCTCAACAAGGTCTTTATAACTTTGGATCACAAAGATTCCAAGAGATGGAAGAAGGTGAAATGGAGGAAACTGGAGTGAGAGATATTTAAAGATATCCTATATTTTGGAAGTTTTTTGATGTGTTTCCAAAGGAACTACCTAGACTACCATCAGAAAGGATATTTGACTTCTCAATTGATATAGAAGCAGGATTTGAACCTATTTCCAAAGTGCCTTATAGAATGACAACAACTAAGTTAATGGAGTTTAAGGCACAGCTAGATGAATTTTTGTCTAAGGGGTTGATAAGACCAAGTGTATCACCTTGGGGAGCACCAATAATATTTATGAAAAAGAAGGATGGTAATTTGCATGTGTGCATAGATTATCGCATGTTTAACAAAGCTACGATAAAGAACACGTATCCATTACCACACATTGATGATCTATTTGATCAAATGAGGGGAGTTGTATTTTCTAAAATTGATCTATGATCTAGATACTACCAGTTGATAATTAAAGATGAGTACATCTTTAAGATTGCATTTAGAACCAGATATGGGCATTATGAGTTTACAGTTCTACCCTTTGGTCTAACTAATGTGCCTACAACATTTATGAACCTCATGAACAATGTATTTAGGGATTTCCTAGATAAGTTTGTCTTGGTTTTTCTAGATGATATCTTGATTTATTCAAGGAATGAGGAGGATCATTGTAGGCATTTAGAGATACTTCTACAATGACTAAGAGAACATAATTTGTATGGTAAACTCTCTACGTGTACCTTCTTTCAAAAGAGAGTGCACTACCTTGGAAATGTGATCTCAATAGATGGTATCTTAGTTGATCCAACTAAGATCAAGGCGGTGCTAGAATGTCCAATGCCCAAAAATGTCTCTGAGGTAAGAAATTTTATGGGTTTGGCGGGATATTATAGAAAGTTTTTTGCAAAATTCTCCAAGATAGCCTTTCCAATTACTTCTTTGCAGAAGAAAGGGAAGAAGTTTGAGTGAACAAAGAAGTGCCAAGTAGCATTTAACCTACTCAAATAGAAGTTAACTACTACATCGATTTTAAAAGTACCTGATCTTGGAGGAGACTTCACTATTATCACAGATGCATCAGGAGAGGGCTTAGGAGGTGTTTTAATGCAAGAAGGGAAAGTAATTTCTTATGAATCAAGGAAGTTGAAACCCTATGATCAAAATTATGCATCACGTGATTTAGAACTAGTAGTCGTGGTTCACACATTGCAAATGTGGAGGCATTACTTGTTGGGGAATCCTTTTGAGATGAAATTGATCATCATAGGTTTAAATATTTATTTACTCAACCTAATTTGAATGCAAGGTAGAGAAGATGGTTGGAGTTAATATTTGATTATGACTTCAATATCAATTATATCAAGGGAAAATAAAATTTGGTTTTTGATGCCTTAAGTCAAAGCTGTCATGTTGCCTCAATAGTGACAATTCAAACCAACTTTAAAGATCAAGTATTGTAGAAATGCAAAGAGGATGAGTACTATATGCAAGTTAAGAAAGCACTCATTAGAAATCCGCAAGATGCTAGGTATGAAGGATTTATTTTTGATCCTAATGGACTATTTAGGTATAAGGGAAGAATGTATGTACTTGACTTGAAATAGTTAAGAAATCTAGTATGGAAAGAAGTACATGAAGCACCATACTCTAGACACCTTGGTGTGACAAAAATGTTGGCCGATGTAAAGCCATTACATTTTTGGAAAGGGATGAAAGGAGATGCTACCGGGTTTGTGGCTAGGTGCCTTGAATGTGAAAGGGTGAAAACAATTCATTACCATCTTGCAGGCTTGTTATACCCACATGGTATTCTAGAGAGCAAGTGGCAAGTCATAAGTATGGACTTTGTGCAAGGATTTCCTATGTCAAGGAAAAGCACAATGTCATTCTTGTGGTTGTGGATAAGCTTACTAAGGTAGCACATTTCATACCTGGGAATCTAACTGATGGAGTTCTTGTCAGAGCTATGAAATTTGTTCAAGAAGCGTTTAGGTTGCATGGAATTTTTAAGAATATAATCTTGAATATAGATGCACGAGTCACCTCAAGGGTTTGGCAAACCTTATTTTCTACACTTGGAACTCAATTGAATATAAGCTCTGCATATCATCCAAAAACGGATGGAAAAATAGAAAGGGTGAATCAAGTACTTGAATACCTACGTAGAATGTATTGCATGGATCAACAATACAAGTGGGAAGATTACTTGCCTTTAGTGGAATGCTCTTATAATGAATCCTACCATTCTATAATAATGATGGTTCCTTTCAAAGTATTATATGGCTGAAAGTGTCAAACCCCTATAAGTTGGGATAAAATTAAGGATAGGGTGAGTCTTGAGGTAGAGATGTTTGTTGAAATGGAAAAACAAGTGAGGATTGTTAAACAAAGGTTGGTTAAAGCTAATGATATACATAAAATCTATGTAGATGCAAAGAGAGTGCCCCAAAATTTTGCAAGAGGTGACAAGGTGTTATTGAGAGTAAAACCTCATAAGATTTCCATCAAGTTTGAGAAGCCTTCCAAATTAGCTTCGTGCTATGTAGGAACTTTTTAGATTCTTGAGGAAGTGAATCATGTGGCTTATCAAAATGCGTTGCCACTAGCTCTTACCAAGATGCATAACGTCTTTGATGTTTCTTGCCTAAAGAAGTATATGCTAGGTGATAATCATGTAATTGATTGGAATTCCTTACATGTACAAGAACCTGGAGTGGTAACAATCGATCCTATCAACCATGTAAGATTTGCTTACGTAATAGGGACTTTCTGCAGTGCAAAGTCTAGTGGGACTAGTATGTGAAAGACTCTGCCACTTGGGAAGACTATGTTGAGATACAACAAAAGTTTCCACATGTTTTAAATTCTTTTGAAAGTACTTGAAAATAATGTTGTTTTTTGTTTCGTTTATGTTGCTATATAAAATTATCGGGGAAGATGATTCACAAAGGGGGGAGTATGTCACACCTCATTGTGTGTTTACCTACTTACTATTACTGTGCTAGGGTAAATTATTTCAAGTGTGAATGTACTTTGATTATGATTAAGAATATATGTGCTTGCACTTTGTTATCAATACATTATGAATGAATTTTTATTTCATTTAATTTTATGTGATGAAATGCATATATGTGAAATGGATGGTTATTGAATTGGATATTCTAACTATGGAAAAATATTATGTCAATAGATATTTTAATGAACAAATGACTACCATGGGAATGTGTTAGTTGGATGCAGGTTCATGTCAATCCTCCAAGTGTGAGGGGAAGTATCACTTAAGAGAAGAAATTGGTTGGGTAACTAGTAACGAAACCTAACTGAGCTTACACATACACTCACAGTAGAATGGTTGAGTCAAGTTATTGTGTTGTGAATTGGTAAGTCATCCTTTAGTATGATTTTTTTGCATTAGTAAGGGTCTTGATTACTGTTGAGTGCATTCTTAGATGATGTTTATGTGTTTGGATCTTATGAGTCCTTCCTTATGTTACTGTGCTTGAATGATGAGGTGAACATACATTGAGTGTATAAATATGTATGTATATGCATGCTGATGATAGACCATACACGTGAAGGAACATGTACATGAGAGTACATAGGTAGACGTACCTATGCACACTTATGAATGGGTTGCTTATGAGCATGGTGTTATCAAATGAAAAATTCAACATGTATGTATATATGTATATATACATCACACGTATATTTCCTATAAATAAGATAGTAATTGCATATGTACTTGATTGTGCAATTGAATGTATATATAAGATATATACATATGTATTCATGTGTCGATATATACATATGTGTGACAAACAAAAATCTCCATACAAATATATCAATATATGTATACGTACGTATACATGTACATAGAGGTATATATACAATCGATATTATTATTGAATGTTAACTTGATTTTATATAAAATGTATACATAATTGATTGACATGGAATATATATATATTCATTAGTAAATATATACATATACATATATAATACGTAGCGTTGAGGCTATTCATTGACATATATATATGTACATGTATATATATAAATATATTTTTATATATATATATATGATTAATAAAGGCCAATCTATATATATTATCCAAAATATTAGAGGTTTATCTATGCAAGTAATTTGCAAAAGATATAGGCTGATATGAGGTTATAAGCCATGGTCGATATCATACAAAATGCATCACTACTTTGTAGTGGCACATTACTTCTATTTTGGAACACATTTATCTAGAAGATAAAAGGTGATGGATATAGTTAATATCAAGCTTGCTATACGAAGTGATTTAAATGCACATTAAAAGGAAATAAAAAACAAAATTAAATGTGTTGGTCAAAACACAGTTTGAACACTATTTTGGAGGAGTTGATTCATCCTTCTTCTGTCGAATAAAATAGACTATGACAAAGTCGACCATGAATATGTGTTGCTTGATAATTGAGGATTGTTTCTTTGGATAAACCACACCAAAGGAATAGGTAAAAGGTTGAAACTTGGCACCATTTTATGAATGCTCTGTCTTTGCATAATTCTATCATGTTAGCAATTTGATTCTCATCCTTTAAGCATGTGCATATTTGAAATAGTCTAGAGTTGCTATCAAGCAAAGGAGGTCGATCTGTAGAAACCAAGCTAAGTCTGTACGTAAAATCCTTCCACCTTTTTGTTGTGAGAGATGAGTTGGCCCACATTCTTTATAGCTGTCGACTGGCATACCTTTTCTTTAGACTTCAATGTTTCAATATTTTGTATAAATAGATGAGCCAACTCTCTCATTTGGGATGCACAATTCTGCAAGTTTATTCTACTGCAAATATCTTGAGTTATATTTTGTGAGGGATTAGAGTTACTTTGTTAGAGCATAGAGTTATCTTGTGTAAGATTATATAGTGAAGTATTTATTTGATTAGTTATAGTGAAGCTAGAAAGCTGCCATTGGAAGGCTAGGAATCAAGTCAGTCAATTGGATCAAGTGTATTACAAGCATGAGGATCTAGTCTTCTTTTAATTATATTTTATTATGAAAGAATGAGTTTTGATTGCTTGATTTGGAAATACTTGGGAATACTTGCATTAGTAAATCATAACATTTGCTTATGGAAAGGAAAATAAGTTGTTTTATACTTTTCTATGAAAGTGTTTGTATATACTCCATAATAGGAGGGTTTGTTTATCATTAGTAAAAGTATACTAGGAATGATGAAACAAGGATAGCTTAAGGATTATTTGTTGCAAATTTATTTGTTTATATTAGATAGCTTGTAAGTTGCACGTGGGATTTGATTATCCATTGAAGGGAGGGTAACTTGTATTTATGCTTTGTGGGTAGAAATACCATTGAGTCTTTGGGAAAGGGAATAGATTGTTTCTAGGGTTAAAGACTACCCATAGAAGGAAATTCCTATGCATAGTTAATAATAGCCTAAAGTAAAAATTGAGCTTGAGTAGTGTATGTGAGTAGGATGACTGTCACTTGAAGTACTAAGTGAGAACACTTTGCCGAAGTAGTGTGATTGCATTTGTCTATACTATCAATTCATTGTGATCCATTTATGCATGCTAGTTTAGGATTGTAGGGTTTATAAGTTCTAGTCATGCAGGACGCAACACTAAGCTCAAAATGGTTGTTGTTATGAGGTTACTCTACCAATCTCTTCATCGAAGGGTAGGCATATATCGAATGATAGATGTGCGAGGGACTGCATATGAGTCTGTGGTTGGCAGAGAAGCGCTTGAGTGATGTTTATCCTCCTCAATAGGTGACAAAAGACCAATATTTGAAAGGAGATTCATGGACTGTCTATATCTATTGCTCTGAAACTCGGTTGAGCTATGTATGTAATTTGTACACAATCTTTGGCATATTTTAATATGTGAAATATTATTTTGGAAATGAAATCAATGTTGATTATTGTTATGACATCTATGTTCATTTGTTCTCTATTAATAAAATAAAAAGTTTATGGAAATGGTTTAGTTAAGTTTATGGCAATGGTTAAGTTACATAGTTTATTTACTTGAAAGTGAAAACTTAGGAAATTTTACTTGTGTGAAAGATTGGCATGTTACAGCTAGGAGGTTGTTCTTATCTCCTAGATGCTTGTTTGGTTCCTTGACTATGGTTACTTGTTTATGGAAATATTTGGTAAATCAAATATGTGGTTGATTTGGTGTTTGATTCTTTTTGTCTATAAGATTATCTTCTTTGATATCTCAATGTTTAGGTTACTAATGTGATGATGAGTTTGCATATTTTAGTGTTTGGGATCTATTAATTATGCAGTTGAGTGGGTTGGTCACCCATTTAGTTGTAGTGGGATGACTCGATTGTGAATTGTCTATATCCATGAGATTGATTTAGTTTTGATATAGACTTTGTGAGTTGGCCTTTTTGTGGCCATTTGTGCATTTGTATGTTGCTTTTAGATGAGAGGATGGATGGTTGGAGTGTTAGGATTGTTAGTGTTTGGGACTTATAGCATGTTTTTTTTATCATGATGTCATGATAGCTTGGTTATATTTCATTGGATACACATTTTAGTGAGATATTTTGATATTGATGACATGATGGTGTAGGATTGATTCCTGATGTTTTGATGGAAGTTGTATCTTCTTGGCTTGGAGATCTTGGTTCTAAGTTGAATCTTTGGAGCTGCTAGGATTGTAGTTGAATGTGTGTGGACCATGGGTGATATTTATTTAGGAGATGGTTGTCAAAATGGCATGTGTAGCTCAGTATCATGATTTAGTGGGAGTTGTTGGAAGTGACATGGATTCATCATTGGTGATGGATGAACTTATTTAGTGTTTGTTGATGTCTTGGAGGATCTCTTAGATCTTTTTACCATAAAATAGTTCTTTCACATTTATAGGTTCATTATTAGGAGATGGTTATCTTCATGTGATTAGAGATGTTGATTCTTGGTTTAGAGTGTGTTTGGTATTGTGTCATGGATTACTCTAGATATCAATTTGAGTATTGAAAAGATACATGTTCTCTTGAGACCAAGATGTATACATTGGTGCATGTGATCTCCTAGGAGGAGATTTTAAATCATGATCATGCCATGTTTTGGTTCTTGATTGTAGAGTTGAAACTTTGACTTTGGTCTTGATGGTTCTCTTGGTATTAAGTACATTGGTCATGTTCTTGAGAGCTTCATGATAGTGTGGTATTGCATTTGGATTTTAGCATGGAGTGATCAATTTTAGGTGATCATAGATACTTGAAGACTTGGGTGAGGTTGGATTTCTCTTTGAATTAGATACATTTGGTTGAGTTAGTTACTCTTTGGAAGTTTCAAAAAGAAGACAAAGGAGCCTTCACTTAGATATGGACATGTGTTCATAATCCAAACCTATAGAGGAGATTGTTCTTGGAGTGAGTCATGATTACTTTGTTATCCTAGAGGAGCATTCTCGCTCCCCACTTTTAGTATACTTAGTGATTTATCATTTGAAAGGTATTTTCCCATTCTTTCTTTTAGATGTTTTAAGTTTTATTTTTTGTCTTTCATTGACATGGATCTTGAGTTATCGATAGTTGGTTCTAGATGATTCATTTTGAGGGATGGTTAGCATGGTTATCTCCCTGTGCATATGATTTTTTTTATGTTATCATGCATTGATGAAGAGGTTTAGGAGATTTTTATTTTGTTAATATCCTATTTCGAGGAAGGGATACTTTGAGTTCAATTTCCTTGGTTAGAGAGGCTTACATACATATGTTTTGTTTAATCTAAGAGATTGAATGTTTGGGTGTTGTTGAGGATTTTTGTTTGGGGTTATAAGGAGATCATACTTGACATGTAACGCAGTACCTTGATGTATTGATAAAAGGACATTTTATGGTTTACTAATTTTCTCTCTTCATTCTTTGGTTCCTTCTTGGAGGTTCATGTTCAAATGATTTGGGAGGATTGTGGTGACATGTAAGAGAGTATGTAGCTATTTGTGTTTCATGTGTGGATAATTGTGATTATTATTGGTACTACATTATTTTGATTATTTACCACACCTTGGTATAGTGTTGATTGTATACTTGATATGCCTTGATCATTTATAGATTTGGTGTTACACATGCAGTGGGAGTTCCTAGATGTGTGTGTTCTTCATTGTCTTGTTTTCTACAAAGAACTTGTGATTGTGGTTTATAGGTTGCATATGATGTTGACATGAATTTATTGATTTTGTTGATACCTAGGAGGTATGGATGGTTGAATGTGCAATGCCACTCCATGATTCACCTTTTCATATGTGTGACAAATGTTGATTTTGGGTTGTTTAAGTTAATTTGTTCGATTAATGTTGTGTTCGGCTAATTGATTCATTGAATTAAATTGTTAAGTAAAGGTATTTAATAAGTAGACATAAATATGCTTATTAATAGTTACTAAAAAATTTAAAAGAGTGAATGATATTAAATGAAATAAAATAAATTAAAAGTGTGGAAAACGTTATAAGATAAAATAAATATTATTATTATTTTGAAATGTTGCAATTATAATCAGTTAAAATAAAATAAAATTATAATGGAGTGTTTTTAATAAATAAATAGTAAAATCGTTTTAAAGAGGGAAATATTTTTGCATGCAACACCTGTATAGCTTTGAGTGGATTTTCTTCTAGGAAACTTGATGTTTTTTTTTGAGATGTTGTACGAAATCTCCCGTTTGGTCTCAGGAAAAAGATGTTTTTGAGGGATTTTTCCTTGGCCTTTATGGAGGGGGCGGAGATATCCATTGGAGGGGAAATATATGTTATTTGCAGAATCAATTCAGAGGGGGGACTCTACTATGTTTGATTGTCAAAATTTCATCTTTTCGGGGTAATGTTTCATTCTCTTTCTTTGGAAAGATAAGAAATCGTATTGTAAATCAATGGGATCGTTTTCAAATCAAAGCAATAGTAGTTCCTCGGGACAATCTTTGGTGGTTAGCGAGGATACAACTAGGAGGGAAGATGGCATTTTCCTCTAGCAAAATTCTCTTGTGTTTTCGAAGCAACGAGTAAGTAGATAACCTTACCATATTTATTTATGCAACCAACATGAGACTGATTATCCAGTTGAATGTTTTGTTTACTTGCAATATTGAATGCATATTTATTTGAGTGGTTGCAATGGATTTTCTAAGCACGTTATTCCCCAACCTATGAGGCCCATATACCTTTGTTATTATCTCTCTTTTTTAATTTGTAATTACCTTGGTACGAATTTATGCAGCCTCTCACTTGACCCTCCAAGTGATAATACATTTGGAAGTATTAATAGATTTTTGACTTATATCCACCAGTTTTGTAGTGTTTACAAGGCCTTGACATGCATATCCTTATATAGTCAAATACCTAGTGTCTTATCAAATGAGATTGCCCTTTAGAGTGGAAATCGATCCCCTAGGATGAATCAACCTTATATTGGTTGTTGCATATTCCTATTCATTGTTTTCGATCTATTCATTGCTAAAAAAAAGTGCGCATTTTACACACATTTCAGGTCATGGGATGATGTCTCATTAAGACTTTATGTCCAAATTTTATCATGCCTCGCCTATTCTTTCACACTTAGCTTTATAATCTACCATTGTGGCATCCACACGAACACCTTTCTTTGAGGCGTATTATCATACAGTTTGCATGCCTCGTCTATGCTTCAAAATTTTGCATGCATTCCTATAGCGTCTTGTTCTAGAGCTCTCATTTAGGCGTGGAAAGTGAGGATTTTGTTTAGAACTGCGGATTATGTCTTACATCTGCCATTTGCTTATGTGTAATTTTATAGTATTTGGGCGGTTGTGTTGTATCAGATTGCAATCTCTCTTATTCTTCAAATGCCCAATATCGTCCCATTTATTTGTTGTCATCTTATCTCTACGAGAGTTTTAGGTGGCAACCCTAATACTCTTCCTACCATGTTGTGCACCTTGAGGGTCTTTCTTAATTCAGATAGGGTTGAAGCCTCTTAGTCTCGATTGATGTATGTCTGCTCATATTGAAGCTTTATTCAAACCATTTTAGATGCATATTTAGCTATCATATCTTATGGGATCATTTTCATTACACTTTAGTATTTTGAGAAAACTATTAACTGTATAGGTAACATTAACTCGCAACTTATGGCTATTTATATCTTATCATAGTATAGGTTTATACATGTTTTATACGAAGGCTCCACATGCAATGTACTTTGGTACTATAATATAATGAGTAGTAAATTATAGGGGGGGAAAGTTTGTTTGTTCTTATAGATTCTAAATGATGGATGGATTTCGAATTGTGTTTCGCCCCGCATTTAGTAATCGATGTAATACTTATGTTTGGCATGATGGTTATGTTTCGGCTTAATAATAGATAAATTTAAGTTGGTATTCGATTAATTACTTATATATATATATATATATATATATATATATATATATATATATATATGTTCCTATATGTACCTTATATGGACAGGTATATGTTGCCTATATTATAATCTATTATTTTGAAAATAGCATTTTGGTTATTATATTTATATATAAATGTGAATATATATAATGGGTTATATGTGGTGGTATTGAAATGAAGGAAAATGTTATTTGATTTAAAGAATTCTAATTGAGAATTTTAATTAGATGGGTATTATGTTAAAGGCTAGCAAGTTGTATTTCTTGTCAAGAATTAGATATCAGATGTAATTATTATGCATTACAATTTATAATATAGATACATATATTTGAGATTAGGGTTCGCTAAATTAGATAAGGGATATTTACACTTTCAGATTTGTCCATCCACAAAAGTTCCTTGCACATTCATTCTCCATAGTAGATAAAATTTATATTTCTATGTTAAATAAAAATATTACATTTTACGTTGTGAGCTTGAAGAAGTATTTAAGTTTAGGATTGTCTTGTTTTTCTTTAGCTCTTATTTGTTTATATATATATATATATATATATATTATTCTTTCTCGATAAAGTTTTCAATTTTAAAGATGTTTAAAGAATTAAATTATGTACATTCTATTTACATAAGTATTAGAGTACAAAATAGTGGTCACTTGAGTTGTTTATAATGTATTATAAATTGGTAGTTGAATTGATAATAAACGTTGATTTTGTGATATTATATTTCCTTGTTTGCTTGTAGTAAATGATGTGTTGAGTTAATTGTTATTGTGGAGATTTTATATGTTGAAATTTCTTGTTGGAACCCATTTTGCTTTGATTTACCCTCGATGGTGAGTTCTTGGGTAGATGGTTTTGAGGTTTCCAGAGGTGGGAAAAAATGTTGCTTTATAATGGGTTCTTTACATTGATTCTTGTGACTGTTGATCTTATACTTGACTTTGTTGGTGTATCCTTGTACTTGGAAGTTGTTTACTATGAAGTTCTAGGGTGAGATGGTGCATGCCTCACTTGGTGTATTTACTTTTGGTTTTGGTATCTTGTGCAAGTTGGCTTGCTCATTTGTGATTTTGTGATTTTGTTGTTAGTAGGGAGAGTGGCTCTCAATGGGGGCCGATGCACAAAGTGGTGTACGGGTAACTCATTGATAGTTTCCATAATCAGTGATAACCTAAGAAGTAATTAGGGGTTTTGGGTAACATTTCATATGAATTTAGATAAGTTAGCCTCACTCATGGCTCAAGTGATCGTTTGGGCTTGGGATGAGTGGGAAGGCCTGGAATGGCGAAGATCAACTGCCTTTTCCTTTCGAAAGGTATGTTGATCCTGCATGAGTGAGAATGGGGGCTGATGATCAGTTTAGGTTGCCAAGGTTTAACTAGGTAGGGGGTCGGTAACCTATAAAGATCCGCATTGGGTAACCCACGTTGAGCTTATGTAATGACACTCCTTCCTTTAGCAACTATGGTTGTTGTTTTTTCCCTTTGTCATTCTTGTGCCTCTGGAAGTGAAGGTTCATTGTGATGGAGTCTTGTTATCCTTGTTTATATTGATTGTTGTTTTTGGTTGTTGGTCTTTCTTGTCATCTCCTAGCAAGGGGGGTGGACCTTAAGGTCCACATGGTCGGGTGGAACGTGCTATGTACCCATTGGGTTCCCCCACCGACAATCGTGATGCTGCAAAGTTGTACCGGTTACAGTGGTTTTTGAGCCTTCCAGTGCTAGTGGCAGTTTTGGTGTTATGTTCTACATTACTTTTTGATGTATCTCATTATGTAAATGTGGATTCCTTCCCGTTGTTATAAGGGAAGATTATTGTATTATGTATTTTTCATCCCATGTATGGGTATGGTGTTGTAATCTTTGATTCACATACAATGCACTTATGAAGCGTTGTATCTATGGAAATATTTATAATCATGTAAACTTTGAATTTGATGTGTATTCTTATGTCAATTGTAATGGATGTATCTTTGATGTTATCATGAGATCACGTATATATGTTTATATATGGAATTATAGATGTATTTTACATTGTTCATTTCATTTATATAAGGATTTTAAATGAATTCTTATGCTTAGTTATCTTTGTATGGGTTTCGTATTTATTTTGAAACATTCACAACATAATGCAGTCATGTCACCTCAGAGGACTAGTTAGAGGTTGTTTATGCATGATTTATGTATTAGAGTTGTATGATGGTTTACTTTTCTTGTTAGTTTTACTTCTTTTTTAAAATTGTGTGGTAGTGTGTTAGATGTTATGTTGTCCTTTGGGGTGTGCATGGCAGGATGTTACAACATGGTATCAGAGCACCGAGTTCATACACTGGGTACTCTGGATACATTGAGCCCATTATCTCAACCTAGTGTGTGTACTCGTGTAGTTATGTATTCCTTTGTTGACCATTCACATTTGACAACCTTGAACGGGTTTGTAGGTGGTGTGTGGTCCAATGGTGCAGAAACCGGTGGAAGGGATAGGACCCTCGATGTAGTGTGCAATGCACCGATATCCTTTCTATCAAGAAACACACCATGGAATTTTGGGTAGCCTTTTTTGCTTTCTGGTATTGTGAATTTTGTGTATGTAAAGAATGTGTTTAAGATCATGAATATAGTGCTTGACTTTTGAGTTTCTGTATTTTTCGTTCTGACACCCTCGCCTATTTGTATGTGACTCTTTTCTTGGGTGGTGTGTGTAGGATGCCTAGGGGTCGTGGTTGAGCTAGAGGTCATGGAGTTATTTGTGTTTGGAATCATTTGATTATGTTTTATCATATGGATTTTGTAGCATGCTTGTTATGCTAAATGATTAGTTATTGCCAAATGATGTTGTTGTGATATAGTTGTTGTTACTTGATGTTATGGTTTTGGTTTGAGGTCTTGGTGAGAGGAATGGGGTAGCATCACTCTTTCACGAGTGTCCTGCTACATTGTGATTTCCTCTCATGATGTGTTTTTTATTATAGGTATATGTTGCTCGACATCTTGTTTTGATGCAGGTTGCAGGTACCAGGCATCGACTCCACCTGCATTGCCAGGTCTGAGCGTGCCTCAAAATCCCAATGGAAATGATGTGGAAAAAGGAGTTGACAAAAAGTTCCTTACCCTAGCTATCATCCTCGAAGAGGATGAGTACCTAGTCTGCCACCTCGTCTGCATTATTGGATGTCTGTGGTTAGTTGGTCCTACTTCTCGACCTTGGTCAAGGTTAGGTAATTGTTTAATATTTGGTTACTTGATTATTCGATGTTTCTTATATTTATGTATGCTTTATTCTACCTTGCAACTTCCCGGAGTAAGTTGAATCTTAGGGGGGGAGGATGTAGTGCCCCTCCATGATTCGCCTTTTCATGTGTGATAAATGTTGATTTTGGGTTGTTTAAGTTAATTTGTTTGATTAATGTTGTGTTCGGCTAATTGATTCATTGAATTAAATTGTTAAGTAAAGGTATTTAATAAATAGACATAAATATGTTTATTAATAGTTACTAAAAAATTTAAAAGAGCAAATAATATTAAATGAAATAAAATAAATTAAAAGTGTGGAAAAGGTGATAAGATAAAATAAATATTATTATTATTTTGAAATGTTGCAATTATAATTAGTTAAAATAAAATAAAATTATAATGGAGTGCTTTTAATAAATAAATAGTAAAATCGTTTTAAAGAGGGAAAGATTTTTGCATGCAACACATGCATAGCTTTGAGTGGATTGTCTTTTAGGAAACTTGATGTTGTTTTTTGAGATGTTGTATGGAATCTCTTATTTGGTCTCAGGAAAAAGATGTTTTTGAGGGATTTTTCCTTGGCCTTTATGGAGGGGGCGTAGATATCCATTAGAGGGGAAATATATTTTATTTGTAGAATCGATTTGGAGGGGGGACTCTATTATTTTTTATTGTCAAAATTTCATCTTTTCGGGGTAATGTTTCATTCTCTTTCTCTGGAAAGATAAGAAATCGTATTGTAAATCAATGGGATCATTTTCAAATCAAAGCAACATTAGTTCCTTGGGACAATCTTTGGTGATTAGCGAGGATACAACTAGGAGGGAAGATGGAGTTTTCCTCTAGCAAAATTATCCTTTGTTTTTGAAGCAGCGAGTAAGTAGATAACCTTACCATAGTTATTTATTTCTGCAACCATCATGAGACTGATTATCCGGTTGAATGTTTTGTTTACTTGCAATATTGAATGCATATTTATTTGAGTGGTTGCAATGGATTTTCTGAGCACGTTATTCCCCAACTTGTGAGGCCCATATACCTTTGTTATTATCTCTTTTTTTTAATTTGTAATTACCTTGGTGCAAATTTATGCAGCCTCTCACTCGACCCTCCAAGTGATAATACATTTGGAAGTATTAATAGATTTTTGACTTATATCCACCAGTTTTGTAGTGTTTACAAGGCCTTGACATGCATATCCTTACATATTCAAATACCTAGTGTCTTATCAAATGAGACTGCCCTTTAGAGTGGAAATCGATCCCCAAGGATGAATCGACCTTATATTGGTTGTTGCATTTTCCTATTCATTTTTTTCGATCTGTTCATTGCTATATATTTTTTTGCGCATTCTACACACATTTCAGGTCATGGGATGATGTCTCATTAAGACTTTATGTCCAACTTTTATCATGCCTTGCCTATTCTTTCACACTTAGCTTTATAATCTACCATTGTGGCATCCACATGACCACCTTTCTTTGAGGTGTATTATCATACAGTTCACATGCCTCGTCTATGCTTCAACATTTTTCATGCATGCCTATAGCGCCCTATTCCAGAGCTCTCATTTAGGTGCAGAAAGTGAGGATTTTGTTTAGACCTACGGATTATGTCTTACATCTTCCATTTTCTTATGTGTAATTTTAAAGTATTTGGGCGGTTGTGTTGTATCAGATTGCAATCCTCTCTTATTCTTCAAATTCCCAATCTCGTCCCATTTATTTGTTGTGTCATCTTATCTCTATGAGAGTTTTAGGTGCCAATCGTAATACTCTGCCTACCTTGTTGTGCGCCTTAAGGGTATTTATGAATCTAGATAGGGTCGAAGCCTCTTAGTCTCGACTGATGTATGTCTGCTTATATTGAAGCTTTATTCAAACCATTTCAAATGCATATTTAGCTATCATATCTTATGGGATCATTTTCATTACACTTTAGTATTTTGAGAAAACTATTAACTGTATATGTAACATTAAGTCACAAGTTATGGCTATTTATATCTTATCATAGTATAGGTCTGTACATGTTGTTTTATACTAAGGCTCCACAAGCAATGCACTTTGGTACTATAATATAATGAGTAGTAAATTATATGGGGGGAAAGTCCGTTTGTTCTTATAGATTCTAAATGATGGATGGATTTTGAATTGTGTTTCACCCTGTCTTTAGTAGTCGATGTAATACTTATGTTTGACATGATGGTTATGTTTCGGCTTAATAATAGATAAGTTTAAGTTGGCATTCGATTAATTACTTATATATGTATATGATCCTATATGTATGTTATATGGATAGATATATGTTGCCTATATTATAATCTATTATTTTGAAAATAACATTTTGGTTATTATATTTATATATAAATGTGAATTTGTATAATGGGTTATATGTGGTCGTTTTGAAATGAAGGAAAATGTTATTTGATTTAAAGAATTCTAATTGGGAATTTAAATTAGATGGGTATTATGTTAAAGGTTAGCGAGTTATATTTCTTGTCAAGAATTATATATCAGATGTAATTATTATGCATTGCAATTTATAATATAGATACATATATTTGAGATTAGGGTTCGCTAAATTAGATAAGGGATATTTACACTTTCAGATTTTTCCATCCACAAAAGTTCCTTGCACATTCATTCTCCATAGTAGATAAAATTTCTATTTCTATGTTAAATAAAAATATTACATTTTACCTTGTGAGCTTGAAAAAGTATTTAAGTTTAGGATTGTCTTGTTTTTCTTTAAATTTTATTTATATATATATATAATTCTTTCTCTATAAAATTTTCAATTTTAAAGATGTTTAAAGAATTAAATTACGTACATTCTATTTACATAAGTATTGGAGTACAAAATAATGGTCACTTGAGTTTTCTATAATGTATTATAAATTGGTAGTTGAATTGATAATAGACGTTGATATTGTGATATTATGTTTCCTCATTTGCTTGTAGTAAATGATGTGTTGAGTTAATTGTTATTGTGGAGATTTTATATGTTGAAATTTTGTGTTGGAACCCATTTTGCTTTGATTTAACCTCGATGGTGAGTTCTTGGGTAGAAATTTTTGAGGTTTCCAGAGGTGGAGAATTTTTTTGCTTTATAATGGGTTCTTTACGTTGATTCTTGTGACTATTGATCTTATACTTGAATTTGTAGGTTTAGCCTTGTACTTGGAAGTTGTTTACTATGAAGTTCTAGGGTGAGATGGTGCATGCCTCACTTAGTGTATTTACTTTTGGTTTTGGTATCTTGTGCAAGTTGGCTTGCCCGTTTGTGATTTTGTGATTTTGTGATTTTGTTGTTAGTAGGGGGAGTGGATCTCAATGGGGGCTGACACACAAAGTGGCATACAAGTAACTCATTGAGATTTTCCATAATCAGTGATAACCTAACAAGTAATTGGGGGTTTTGGGTAGCATCTCATATTAATTCAGATAAGTTAGCCTCACTCATGGTTCAAGTGATCGTTTGGGCTTGGGATGAGTGGGAAGGCCTGGAATGGTGAAGATCAACTACCTTGTCCTTTCAAAATGTATGTTGATCCCGCATGAGTGAGAATGGGGGTCGGGGATTGGTTGAGGTTGCCAGGGTTTAACCAGGTAGGGTGTCCGTATCCTATGAAGATTCACATTGGGTAACCCATGTCAAGCTTATGCGATAACACTCCTTCCTTTAGCAACCATGGTTGTTGTTGTTTCCCTTTGTCATTCTTGTGCCTCTAGAAGTGAAGGTTCCTTGTGATTGCTTTATGAGTTGATTGTTGCATTGTGATGGAGTCTTGTTAGCCTTATGTATCTTGATTATTGTTTTTTGTCGTGGATCTTTCTTGTCATATCCTAGCACGGGGGGTGGACCTTAGGGTCCACATGGTCGGTTGGAATGTGCTACGTACCCATTGGGCTCCCCCACCGATGATCATGATGTTGCAGAGTTGTACCAGTTATAGTGGTTTCTGAGCTTTCTAGTGTTGGTGGCAATTTTTGTGTTATGTTCTACATTCCTTTTTGATGTATCTCATTATGTAAATGTGGATTCCTTCCCGTTGTTATAAGGGAAGATTATTGTATTATGTATTGTTCATCCCATGTATGGGTATGGTGTTGTAATCTTTGATTCACATACATTGCACTTATGAAGCGTTGTATCTTGGAAATATTTATAATCATGTAAACTTTGGATTTGATGTGTATTCTTATGTCAAGTGTAATGGATGTATCTTTGATGTTATCATGAGATCACGTATATATGTTTATGTATGGAATTATAGATGTATTTTACATTGTTCATTTCATTTATATAAGGATTTTAAATGAATGCATGTGCTTAGTTATCTTCTTATGGGTTTCGTATTTATTTTGAAATGTTCACAACGTAATGCAGTCATGTCACCCCGTAGGACTAGTTAGAGGTTGTTTATGCATGCTTTATGTATTAGAGTTGTATCATGGTTTACTTTTCTTGTTAGTTTTACTTTTTTTTTAAAATTGTGCGGTAGTGTGTTAGATGTTATGTTGTCCTTTGGGGTGTGCGTGGTGAGGCATTACAGAATGCATTATCATGTGTTGTGTATGCTATTTTTGATCATATGTGGTTTTACCTTTGACAATAACTTGGATATTTTTTAGCACTTCGGTTTGATGCTTGTGTTCTTTGGATTGGTGCATATTCACCTTGAAATGTTCATTTTCTTCCATAGGTGGCATGTTGGAGGATGAGAGGAATTCTTGTTTGAGATGGTTTTCACTTTGGTTTTACTGCAGGTATCTTGATGGAGCATCAGAGTATGTTGGAGATTCATGTGGTTTCATGTATGGATATGATGATATATTTCATGTATTGAACCTTAAGCAATGTATACAACAAGTGGGATAATGTTAGAATTTGGTGTTGTACACCATTGCATAAATTGATTTATTATAATGTTATAATTATTTAGTTGCAGTACATCTAGGAGATGTGTTTGGCCACACTAGGTAATTATTTGGAGCCACTTGTAATGTTGTATTGTAACATTTGGTTTTTTATTTTATGTGTGGGAGACATAGGATAATGATTTAATATTTAGGGAAAGTATTTAATAATGTGAAAAATTAGTACTCAATATTAAATGAGGGGTCAATGGTTTTGTTTTCACATGGTTTTGTGGCACATGGTTTTTTCTTAGCAATTGGTTTTATTTGTGTGAGCTTGAGTCTATTTAAGTAAACACATGTTTAATGGTAAAGGTTGACTAGGTGAGTGTGATGTCATAATATTGAGTCTTTTTGAGTGCATATGGGAAGAATGGCATGGCATGTTTGGATTCTTTCTTGGACACATGGAGGATGCATTCGAGAGGCTTGATGTTTCAAAAGTGTTCATTGTAATTTATAAGTGCACGTATTGTTTTATTATTGAGTAATAGATGTAGTATGGATGTTTTTAGAGGTTGGGTTTTTCAATGATATATCTTATGTTATCTTATGGTGTGTCTATTTAATTTATTCATTATGGTTAATTTATAAGCTTGTCTGTATGTTTTCTCTCATGGAGTTATATAGGAAATGGATTAAATCAATTGTGTATTGATTTTTTATTTCCTAACAAAAACTAGTGGATTTTATTATAATCAAGAGTGTAGCATTTAGTGGAAATGAATAACATGTAAGATTTAGATAAGTGATCATCGATTTAATTTCTTCTTTTAGACAAATCTCCATGATTTTTGACATCATCATGTCTAGAAGATGAAGTTTCCATACCAATATTATGTAACCTAATCTTTTATATTTTAATTATAAAGTCCATTTGTACAAACCACCATTTAGCTTTATTTTTTGTGTAGATTTGTTGAATTTAATCTTGGAGGTACGAGGATCAAGTTTGGTTAAAGATTATGTATATTTTTTGTCATGGATTTATTGATCCTAAATGATGCGCAACTTGTTTTGATTTTTTTAATTTCTAAAACATTTGAAGATGAGTCATAAAATCATGCAACAATAATAGTTACTTGAGTCTTGTAATTTATTGTTATTGGAATTTTATAGGATGTTGGAGTCAATTTTCATGTTTGGTTTTAAACCAACATCTAATATTATATGATCTAAAAGTGTAGGTCCATAGCCCTAATTATCTCTTAGGGTAGTCTTCAAAGTAGCTTTATTTCCTCCATTAGATAGCTTGTATAAAGATATATCTGAATATGATCCATGTCCTACAATTTTCTTATGCCCCTTAAAATTGTAATACAAGTATTGAGGTAAGATAACATTTGGACTTTCCCTCTTATAATGTTTTTTTTTTAATTTTCCAACAAGGTTATGTTTTCAATTAAGGAGGGTTTGTAGTTTCTTACAAAAAATATAATTTATCATGTCTCGAGGTTTAACATTAGATCTTTAAACATATTGAATTTGGAGTAGAGTGTTAAAACCAAAAAGTGGTGCTTTGCAATGCACATAGGAATATAGCTATGGAAAAAGGTAATGATGTGGGTATATTTTAATAAATGGTTAAATAATCTAAGAGAAAACATATTCTAGAGGAGATTATCTTCAACTTATTTACATATCATATACTTCTACTAGCCTATTTTTTATACAAAATAATCAAATAAATTTGGTGGAGGGTTTTCACTTGTCATCAAATTATTTGGGTTTACTCATTTGCATAGGGTTTCTAATTATTATCTTAATTTGGATAAATAATTTGTAGAGATAAAATCACTTTTCAAAAACTAAATTCCTCAAGCATTCAACACTTTGTATGCAAGTTCAATTTTTAAGCTTTGAAAATAATATAAACATCACATTTTGTTTTCTAAAGGATTTAATCTTTGTGTGTATTTTATGTATCACATGTTGTATAGGAGTGAATTTGCACCCCCCTTTTAAGTTCCCCTTTTACATCCTTCACCTTAGAAAAATAAAACCTGATCATGTAATTCCATATCATTCATCTATACTTCATCCACTTGGCGCTTATTTTTAGTTTTGATGGGGGGATTTATGTTGGGGATGCACACATGGTGCATGGACGTTTGTGTGGTGTGGTGTCATCCTGACAGGATTCCTGCCTCTAGAATCTATAGAGGCATTACGCTCTCTATTGGGGCTAAATTGCAACGTATCTATGCCTCTTAATCAACCTTTGAATGACACTTTCCCTCTCAAACTCATCTTCAAATTCCTATCTTTCATATTCATTCCATCTTCTTCACACTCTACATATTCTTGACCAACTTCTTGACAATTCTCACACTCTTGAGCTACTGGCTGCACTATTGGATTCACTATTCCAATATCACAACATTCTTCACATCTACCAAATCAGCTGCAACTTGGTGTCTTGTGAGACTCCCCTCAGGATCATTGTGGCCACGTTGACTTTTCCATGGTTGTAGACTTTCATTCCTCTCTCATTGGCCTTGAGCGCCTTTGGTTGAGAGGGTGGTATTGTTCACTCACTCTTACATTGTTGTTGGATTTGAGTAGCATAGTGCTTCTTGTAGTGCTTGGTTTCTTTTCCTTTCCATTATAGTTTCTTTGTCGCTTTTCTACTTTTCTATCTATATGGTTGTCCATGGAGGTGGGAACACCAAAATGGGGGTTTGACTATGGCAAGCCTCAAAACAACCCCAACTTTTTTCCCTTTTTGTTGTGTGTAGGTACTTGTTCGTGTGGAGCTTGCGAGAGAACTATAATTTTCATGAGTTGAATCTCTACCACCTTTGTTCTTATCATTCTTACATCATCTCTCTTGTTATTTCAATTATTTTGTCATTTATCATTTTAGTTTTCACTTTAATCCTCAACTGCTAGACTGTCAGTAGGTTTCTAAGGTCTCTATTTGTACCTTTTCACTATCTATCCATATGAATGATAACACATCATAGAGATGCCATAATTCCATGCTATCATCCTTGTTACATGTTGTTTTCCTCTGGTAGAGAGTTGAAAAAGTTACAACTAGGACTCCAGAAACCTATTCATTTAGCCCCATTAAAACTCTAGGGTTAGCAGAGTGGTAGAAGCACTAAGAGTACTCTTTATTATTTATCCATGGCATCAAATACTTATCCAAATTGAGGAATATTAGGGAAACTTTCAACTCTCAGCTCTCCATGAACTGGATCCATTGAGTGGTCATCCCCCTCTATATTTTGGTGAGCCTGACATGAACCATTTTGGTTCCATTTGGTAGCATTGAAAGACCCTTCCCTCGTATTCTAGGAGTGTTTTAGATGTGAGTGTTGTAGGGCGCATTGCCTTGCAAGCCAACCTACGATCCCTAGTGGCATAGTTGGAGAGGTTTCCTAGGCATTACGGAAAAAAACCTTGAGTGAGTCACCATCTAACTATGAAACCCCTGGGGGATCCTGTGAAAGTTCTATCTAGTGTATGTAAAGATGACTTCCTTTTTACATCTACCCATCCCATTTACAAAACCTACGAGCATATCCCTTGCTATAACATTTACCTCATAGAATTTGTTGATGAACTACAATAGAGAACCATCCACATTGTACATCCCCACACATATCAATGGGAATACCATAATTGGTGTTCTCATTGACCCTACATGCTAGGTGAATGTCATTACAGAGGAGATCATGTTGATTAAATTTTTACATAAGGATGGGTATGATGAGTCTAAAAGCACTATACATACACATGATGGGATTTTCGTTCCTCCCATCAGTTGTATCACCTTGTCAATCCTAGTTAGGCCTAGAACTATGAATGCACTCTTTGACATCATCCTAGGGTCCAATCTATTCTGCGTGAAACTAGGCATCCCCTAGTTGGTTGCCATGAATGTAATTCCCTCGGTAGTCCATAAGTGCTTGAATTTTTCCCTTGAGGTTTCGGTGCATGTAGTCCACAACACTAGTTATAAATTGGTGATTACACATGGGGGATACTCACTTGATCACTTTTGGCCTTCCCTCATTGGTCCACTTCCTCTTAGGACAGACCTCTTGTACCAAAATTATGTGAAGTATAAGAGTGGGGGCATAACTTCAAAGGTGAGATACTCTCCTTCTCCTTATGAAATTTTGCATAGGGCTTGCATAAAGGTGGAACATGAGGCTGATTTAGTCACTTGAAAAAGGGAGGAGAAGTTCGCTCTCAAGGCTAGATTCTTTCTCCTCTTCTACTGTCCCATTTGTAGCTTCTTCTCACCCTATTGTAGCGCCCTCGACTTCCACTCCTATGCATTTGTTGGGGATTCTGATGGTTCCCGCTTGGCAAAAGCCCAGGTGCTTGATGTTTGAACTTCCTATCTTATCCATGGTGCCTCAACCCATTTTGTATGGTAAGGGGAAGGGTCCTCAGGGAGAATATTCTATGTCTTGACCTCTATGGTGTCCTATTGCTCCTACCTATAAGGTAGTGAATGGGAAGATGCCCGCTACTGAGGCACTCGAGCCTACTCCTCCTGCTATTGTTCCATCATCCTATCCATCTCTTCCTCTTATTCTTGTCTAGGAGTCCCTCCCTCCACTAGAAATGACTGTGATGGATACTTTGATGGTTGGACAGGAATCTTCCATCCCTTCTCAGTCTACAGTCTCTAGCTCATGGAGTCACAAAAATTTCCTTGTGCATGAGTGCAAGCGTCGAAGGAAGGCTCTAGCCATTGAGTTGGTTGCCTTGTAGAAGAAGGAAGGGGAACCAATACATCCTTCTTCAACACATTCTATTGCATCCTCCTCTTTCACTCTTCCTACTTTAGTTCCCTCAGCCTCAATCTTGCTCCTGTCTCCCCCTACAAGCGTGAATGATCCTCACCTAAAGAGGGTCAAGGTATTCATTTCTCCTTCGATTGAGCCTCCACTTTTGATGTCCCTTCCAAACATCCCTCTATTTTCAAAACCCGTGGACATGCTAAATACCTCGGTGGTGTGTGCTATAGTTTTCTCCTCTTCCTTTGCACCCTCTACTTCATCTATAGGGATCTTGCATCCCTCAATAAAGAAAAAGATGGAGGATGACCCCACTTGCAATGGGGGTCGAAAGAAGGGTCTGTCTCCTTCAGAGGGTGGTTTTGTATTGGCTTGTGTTTTCCTAGTGATGGAGAAAGCCCCGACATCCTTGGAGTTCGTCACTACTCCCGAGTCATTTGGTGAGCCTAGCAGTAGATCTTAGGCATTTCCCCCATCACCTACTAATTTGATACATGACACTTTGGTAAAGTGCATATTCAACTCTGTGGATGAGGTCCTATCCCTATCAAGGATATTTATGAAATCATTGGCATTCACCCCACATGAATTGAGTGGAGAAGACCTCGAGGGGACTTCTTCCTTGGCTCTTATTGTAAGAGGGTTAGAGGGTCCCCCCTTTGATGTTTTTCCCTTTAGTGCTCATCCGCCCTCCCCTTATAGTGATCTAGATCGGGAGAATGAAAAGCTCTTGGTTGATGAGGACTAAGGGGTGCATCTTCTTTATCTGTGTGAGTATTGTGTTCCCCCATCCTTGGTTTGTATGTTTGTGGATGACCCTTTTCACCCTCGTAGTTGCTTGGATACAAGAGTGTTTTTGTTTCATAAAAATTCTTCTATTTGTCACATCATTCTTCTCTTTGTCATGTATTGATTTTCAACAATTGGGGATGATGCAAAGTGTGGGGGAATTTAGGCCTCCCTTCCATGTTAACCCATTTTTTTGTTTTTATTTTGTCTTCATGTGCCTTCTTCACATGTTCTGATATAGTAGGGGATTGATGACAATTCATTTATATATTATTACTATATCTATCTATCTATATTTATGAGTAGCTCTAACCCTGAAATATCAGATCCCATGTCTCTTGTTTGTTATTTTATTTTCTCTCCTTTTATTGCATCTTTCTCTCTTCTTTTCTTGCCTTGTGATTTTGTGGTGCTCACATGTTTTCCCTCATGTGTGTGAGAAAATTACCATGGTTACATCTCGTCATGTTCCATGGGCCACAAAATCAACTTGTATTCTTGCTTTTCTCTCCTTAGGATGCCATGTGCCTTTGTGTTTGAAACACACCATCCTAAGGGGGGGCTAGCATATCACTTTGATTTTTATAAAATGCATTCGGTGGCCAAAAAATATTTTCTTCAAAATATTTATCTTTAACTTTTCAAAATATTTTTAAAAAATCGCATTCCTCAACAAGGACCCCTAACATAATTCTTTCCTTTCATCATGGGTTCGTAAAGAAAGAATTTGACAATATTTCATCCAAGGAGGGAGCACCTTCTCCTGTGGTCAAATTTATGACTTTCCCCTTGTGAGGAGGTTGTCTTCTTTTTGAATTCCTTGATAAATTGAAATATTTCAAAAGGATTCCTTGATGTTGAATTGATGTATGAAAAACACTATTTCACTTTAAAACAGAGTGTCCCTTGAGTGGACCCGTTTCCTTTTGAAGGGTTCCTAAGGGACCCCTTTGAAAACTCTTCCTTCAATTTTGATTGTCTGTGTGACTATCTATCTTCTTGTCTGCCTATGTGGCTTCTTTTTTATATCTAACATGTTTTGTCTATGGACCAACATGTTGCTTTGCAGGTGTGCTTGTGAAGTTGATTTCCAATCCAGCTCTGTGGAGTCTCGTACATTAGTCTTCCTTTAGGACCGAGCACCTTGGGGCACCTTCTTTGCAAGTCCAAGGACCTGTGAAGCACTTTCATCCTGCGAGATTTGTTCACCATTGGTTTGCAAGCCTTTGACGCACTTTGTTCAATCCTCCTCAAGAGAGAGTACCTATGGAGCCAATTACCTGCCCTACACTTTCAAGCATGCCAGATCATGATCTACTTCCTTGATAGTTTAGGGATATTTTATTGGAACTCTTTTAATCTACTTTATCGAACACTCATTGGCACTCATGTTTGATAAAGTGGGGGAAAAATGTATAGGATTGAACTTGCACCACCCTTGCAAGTTCCCCTTTTACATCCTTCACCTTAGAAAAATCAAACTCTACCATGTAATTCCACATCATTCATCTGTACTCCATCCACTTGGCACTTGTTTTAGTGTCGATGGGGGAATTTTTGTTGGGGGCATGTGCGCGATGTGCGGACATCTATGCGGTACACTACTATCTTGATAGGATTCATGCCTCTGGAATTTGTAGAGGCATTACATTTTCCATTGGGGCTAAAGTGTAACATATCTGTGCCTCCTAACCAACCTTTGAATGACTCTTTCCCTCTCAAACTCATCTTCAAATGCCTATCTTTCACATTCATTCCATCTTCTTCACACTCTATACATTCTTGACCAACTTCCTAACAATTCTCACACTCTTGAGCTATTGGTTGCACTATTGGCTTCACTATTCCAACATCACAACATTCTTCATATCTACCACAGAAGCTGTAACTCGGTGTCTTTCAATATTTTTCAGATAACTCACTTTTTTAGATGGGTGCTAAGACATCTTCTAGTTAAAGTTCTATTGCTTGTGATAATATTAGAGATATTTTTCTTCATGATATATCATGGTTGATTTGTTATCATCATGAGAAGAATCAAAAGAGAGATGAGAGATTTAAAATAAATACTATAAGATTACGGAATCCAAGTAGTAATCTAAGAAACATGAAGATCCAGGTAGAAGCATCACCTACTGTGCTAACTAAACAATTACAAAGGGAAAATATTTAGAAACACACAAAGGTTAGAAATTTTGGGTGTATATATGAAAATGAGAAAGAGTTTGTTGACATATTTATTTCTCGACCATATATGTTTCAAAGAAAACAAGAAGCAAATGATAGTGATTCCCACCATGAAGGATTTAGATTTACTAGAGATATGCTCACCTGTGCTAAAAATCATAGTGCAGATGTATGAGAAAATATAATCCAATTTGAATTGAATAAAGCCAACCACCCAACACTTATCAATTATATTTCTATTGATGTATTTAGTAAAATAGGGAAGCTATGGGGAAATCCATTATACACATGGAGAATTATGGTAGAGGATAAAATTGTACTCACAAGCCAAAAGATTCGTTCAACATTTCAAGAATACCTTGACCAAAGACCTATTTTGTTAGACAAGATGGGGTAATTACTCAAATGGAAATGTTTGAGAAAAATAATTCTTGTCACTTTTTCAATGCTATAGGTTGTGTATAAGAGACAATCCCTTATTACAACTAAATACATGACTTGGTGGTTTAATTCTCGTTACTATGAATTGTGCAAGACCAAATAATTTAAAGGAAAGATGTATGTAAATAATTTGTTTTGTACAAGAATGGTGCCTAGCAAGTTTTTAACACTCCAAGTGTTTATTCTTGTAATGGTCTGCTAGTGTTGGTGTATTCTTAGAGCATGATTATAAAAAACCATAAAACCAATATATTTTCCAATTTATTGCTTGTCACAATTTTTAAGTTTTAGAACTCTAATCATAATGAAAATTTTCATCAAATTTAAAATAAAGGAATTGAGATGCTTTGGATGTATATACAAAGTTATGAGGGTCTTCTAAAAATATAACCTTATTGAATCTCACAAATTCTTCATTTTTTAAAAATAAATTGGCAAGGAGGAGTAAATTTTTCATGTTCTTGATCATCTTAAAAGTATGAAATTATTTGGAGTTCCAAATTTCCCTCCAACAAGACAAACATTGATAATATATATATATATATATATATATATAATTAGGTTTCCTTGTTGAAAATCAGCAGCTATACATGGTAAGGATATGCTTTGGCTATGAGAGAATGGACCAAGGATCAATATGAATCTAGTTTACAACCAAAAATATATTATTCTCAATGTGTGCAGACCACTAGGCTCACTACCCCTTTTGTGCTCTTATGGGGCACTAAATGTCCACTGGATTACTCAACTTCCTTCTTCATCCATAACCTATTTTTAATCATATAAGGATTTTTGGCCACATGGGGAGGATTTTTTGAGCTATTACCATTAAGAAAGCATTCTCATCCAAGACAATGTGTCTTCCAACCTTTACTTCCTTGGTTTTGAGTAAAGGAAATTATTTTTGCAACTAGGATGTTATGTTCCTATCAATCATTTTTATAATTTCATGCTTTGGATTGCTAATATCTTTCAAGACCAGTTACAACTCTATAGGTCAAAGAAACATTTTTTTCTTCATGTTGTGTGTAGAAGATCTCATCTATTAGGATCACTAAGTGCAAGTAATCCAGACTACATATTGTTATTTAGAAATAATTTCTGAGCAACATTTGATTTTTACATTCATATTCTAATTTGCATAATGTTGTCTTCAGAGAAATTTTAAGTAACCTCTTCTCGTTATAGACATTTTCTAACCTTACAATAATATGATTCACACTAATTGTCTGAGGGTAAAATGTGTGTCATCATGGTAAGAATCTTTGGAACACAAGGATATAATCTAGGTAGAAGAGAAAGAAGTGACTCACATTTTGTAGCTAGGTGGCACAAGGAATGGGAATAATATTATTGTCCACATAATTCCCAGCTTTGGAATTTTCATCATCATCATTCCCAACTATTACCTTACATCATTTATAATCACATAGGTGTATCCTATTATGAGATTAATTAAATGATACCATCTAGAGTTAAGAAGGAATTGCGTTGGACATAACCACCCTAATAAGGAAATAATGTGCACCACAAGAGGATATCAAGAAGAATTTAAAATAAACATCAGAGTTGTAAAATAAGAATGTTAGGATATGTAGACACCTAAAAATGTCTAACATATTCTTGTAATTCATCATTTCTCATAATCATCATACATCACATATTCTTTTGATTCATCGTTTTCAGTCATCATCACTCATCACTAGTAATTAAATAATTTCCAATTATTTGATTAAACTAGGCCATTTCTCACATTAATTAAATATTTTCTATTTATTTAATTATTTCATCATTTTCATCCATCACCTTTAATTAAATAATTTTTAATCATTTAATTAATTAAAGCATTTTCCCTCTCCACTTTAATTATTTAATTATTTAACTAATTCCAAATATTCTTCTTATCTACATAATTAAATAATTTTTAATTATGTAATAAAAAAAATCATTATCCTCTTATCCCCATAATTAAATAGTTTCTTAACTATTAATTATTAATTATTTAATTAAAGATCACGCATTCTTTCTTATCCACATAATTAAATAATTTCTTAATTATTTAATTAGCTAATTATTCCTCTAAGATTAAATAAATTATTTAATTTATTTAGTTTGCACATTTCTTTAAATATAAATAAATATTTTATTTATTTCCTAATAATGAAATGTCTTATTTTTATTCTTTCAAATCCTAGATTTAGTGATTATTCCTAAAAATAGTGAGTGAACTTTACTTCACTTCACTTCATCTTTCCATGCAATCTCATGCATTCCTTCTCATCTCTCATAATTAATTAATTTCTTAATTATTTAATCAGCTACTTCTTCCTCCAAAATTAAATAAACTAGCACTTGCACCAGAAGGAGGTGCAAGGGTTGCATTAATAGGAAAGTATATGTAAATATGTTAAGGAGGTAAAAATTATATGTGATGTTAAAAATACATGATTGATGCGATGTTAAAAATACAAGATTCATGTTATGTTAAAAATAATAGTGTAAAAATTCAAGATGTTAAGGGTTGAAAGAAGACATTAAATAATAACATAGTACCATGACAAAGATAATAATAACTAGACAAATTGAACAAGGGAACCAAAGTACCAAGCATTGGTTCCCAAGCAAGTTAATACTATAATGAAATATTATGTTAAATTTAAAAATCTATTGTAAAGATCAAATGTAAGACTAACCAAATGGGAAACTAAAATGAATATCAAAGGCCTATTTGATGAATAGTTATATTACACATTTATACAAGTATAGAAGAGAACGAAGTGGTCAAGGAATGAAAAAAATATTATATGTTCATCTTCTAACAAATGAATTTGAAGGCCAGTCATTTTTTTAGCTATACCTTAGCCAAAATGATCAAGGTTGTGTTCGTGCTCTCTACACTTAGAAGTATCAGATATGAGAATTTAGGATCCACAGTTTAAATCATGAGTGTAAGACCATGAAAAAATCCAATGGTTTATAGTGCACATGGTTTGGACCCTTGGGATAGTGTATAATGATCAGATTTCTAGATCCTCCAAAATCATCAACGTTATCCTATTCAATTGGATAATGGTGCTAATAGACAAATATTAACTGGAAACCAATATTGTTGTTCATTGTGAAGAGATTGAATCAAGAGTTATGGGGAAATTGGTTTTGGTTCCTTTAGATTGTTGAGGTAAGTCACTTATGTCCAACATGGTTATTTTGGCATACTCAAATGTACTAAAATAGACAATAGACAACAAAACAAAAGGGAGAAACATATCCTCATGTAATCTCTCAAGGAAGCAATGTTGGTCATGATACACCCAATGATTTACTACCAAAATATTATAGTTTCTTCCAAGGTGAAACTAATTATATTTATCAATTTTGTTGCAAGTTAGGGCTTAAAACAATTTTAATCCATTGTCTTAAAATAGTAGTAAGAGAAAATGTCTCATCCTTAGAAGAAATTAAAAAAATATTGTAAGATTGATTGGTTGTTGCTCAATGATTTGAGAATTCACTTCTTAGAGGCAATAAAGTTTGGTGAAATTAAGATCTCTGTAGAAAATATATAATTAACTAAACTATACCATACACCATTTGTTCATAATTCTTTCTCTTAGACTCTTGCTAATTTGTGTTCTCATTGTATGGAAATTACTTAAAAATATTTGGAAGATTTTCAAGCTTAATTTTGATGAGAGGTATGATTGAAGTACATTTTTAGAAGTGCTAAAACTAATATTGTTTCAAAATTTCTTCAATACTGGATATAAAACGTATAATCATCATAATCTTGTGAATTTAGATCTAATAAATATGTTACTTAACTTGTCCATATCCAATTCAACACGAGATCAACATATAATGAAATTGAAAAAGACAAAGGTAGATGGTGTTGGATACATTTCATAATTCAAATTTAATGGACAATCAAACTTAATCTATCAAAAAAACCCACTTAGGTGAATGGAGATGGCTCTACAAATAAGGCCATCCTACGTGGTTGATGACTTTATTTTTCCAAAAAATCATCTAGAGGAGCTAGAGAAGATTCCAAAGACATTGAATAATTCAAACAAATAATTCATCCCACATTACAAGCCCCAACTATAATGTAATACACAAAGAGCACACTTTTGGATAGTCTACAACTGTTTTGGATTTATCTGTACATTATGCACTATATCTATAGAAATGATAGGCGGTGATGCCTACATTAAAACCAAAAAATTAGAAGTAACAAATCAAACAAAATCAAATATTTAGCAAGATTGATCTGCATTTATTAGACATACCTCATAGTATGCACGCCAGAAAAATTGATCTACATTTGCTCCAATAGAAAATTAACTCGCTATGTCCATTCTAGAACTAAAAATATTGGGCTTTAAAGCTACTAGATTCTTGAGCTTGAGACAAGATTTTTGCAGCCTTTTTATTGTTGATTATTAATTCAATTGATGATTTTTTGCCAACTTTCTTATTATTGATTATTTTACCACTTTTGTCACTAATTTCCCATGGGACCTACAACTCAAGAACTAATAACATAGAATAATTCATATTTTCTTGATTATTGGTGCATCAAAGAAGTACAACTAAACTAGAAATTTCTTCACAGTGGCAAATAAATTCAACATGGCTGGTAATGCCTTGCATTTTCTTCCACTATCAAAATTCCAAGTATAATTTGATCATCTACATGTAAGAAAATGAAAAGAAAAAACCCTTGTCTTCCCCGATAGAGTGGAAACAAACCATAATTTAACAAAAAAATACACCCATTGTTTATGCTTCCTACACTATTTCCCTCAAAAAGGTGTGTAAAAAAGTAAGAAACAATCTTTGTCAAACACAATATGATTTTGGCCCCTAACAAAATCTTTGGGCAAAGAAAGAACCAATCTTCACAAGGTATACTATTATTTGTCTTGGAAATAAAATATCTATAGATCTTTACACTTGATATTTGTATAACCAAAAAAGAGGTTTGAGGGTGCAATACTCTATTTTATATATTCTTTTCAATCAAAGTGGATTTGGCTAAAATAGAATGGTGACTATTTACAGTGTACAAATCTTATTTTAGGCACCATCCCAAACACAAATATTTAAAATGTTGTGCAAACAAATTCAAATCTCACCCCGGAACTGATGAGCTTCCCATTGTAAAGTATGAAAAAGTGGAGATTGCTTGTTTAACTCTAGGTATCGTAAGCAAGAAAATAAATAAAAATGACTTCAAGTGTTGTCTACCATAGATGATTGAATACAATCCATAACCTCAACAAGATTTTCCAATCAAAAAATAAAAATATCTTATCAATCTAGACAAGCCTCAATCACAAATCTAACAAGTAGACATAACTACCAAAGATCGAGTTTTCAAAAAAGATTAAAAGTAAGGGCAGACTTCAAAGTAAAAAATCTACTTATGCACTCTAACACCATTCATATATCGTGTAGGTATATCTAGACAATTTAAAATGCTTTTGTAATCTAGGGTAAAAATCTAGGTTAATGTAAAATAGCATAAAAACTAACCCTAAACCAACAATAGAGCACAAATAAGTATAAAAACATGAAATATAAATCAATATCACCATAAAGTCTTCATGCCATCATTGCTTCACCTCCATTTCCCTTCTCCTTTTTTCTTGAAATGTACTTGATTCCCTCATATTTGAGTATTCACTACTAGCCTATGATAATGCCTAGCAAAATATTGAAGATTGTCGTCTCACACTAATATCATGTACTTGCATTAGCTCAAGGTGCAGATGTATGAAAATGACAAGACCAGGGTCTTTTATAGAAAAGACAAATTTGAATGAAGGGATGAGATTTAATGTCAATAATATGTGTCAATCAATGGCCAAGAATGAAATTTGTAGTATGAAATAGGGTTAGAGAAAAATTAGGGCAAAAATAATAAATGAATGGCTAAGATTGAATTATAAAATAATTCAATCAAGGGTTGAAAATGAATGAGATGTCAAGAGATAAGATTGGCACGAATAATGAATTTGGCACAAAAAAATAGGTTGTAGGAGAGATTCAAATAATTATAAAATTATTTGTTTTGAGAGGGAAATGAATAATTAAATAATCAAAAGCATTATTTAATTATAGAAGACATGTGATAGGTTGACTTTTTCATTAAAATGGCATTTTAATTCAAAAGTGGGACATGTGACAAGCTGATTTTTGAATTAAATAATAATTTAATTCTAAAATAAGAAGAAGATGCCAAATTAGTAGGCAATTAAACAAATAAAATTTGTTTAATTTAATGACAGAAAAGGCTAGTGAATAATTAAATAATTAAAATAATTATTTAATTATAGTAGAAAGTGATAATAATTAAATAAATAAAATTTATTTAATTATGGATGAAAAGGACCTTAGTAGCATAATTTATCAAAAGAGGAATAAACATAGCAATGAATTAATTGAATAGTTAAAATTATTTAATTAATAGAAGAATTATGACCTTAGAAAAATAATTAAATAATTAAAGATTATTTAATTATCTAATTATTAGAAATAAAGGAGGAATCGATGAAGAAATAGAGTTCGTAGGCCTAAGACAATTTTTAGTGTCTATAGCTCCTTCCCTCGTTCTCCACCTTCTCCATTTCTTTCCCGCTACGTACCTGTCCTTGGCTGCCATTTGAGAGCATCATATTTGAAATTGTTGAACACCCAAAATATTGAGAGGGGGTGAATCAATTTTCCCTAAAATTCAACTAAAAAATGTATTACAAAGCATCTGATTAAACTTGAAAAAATGGAAAGAAACAATTGAACATGCACCACAACAATCAACTCAAGAATACTAGATTTATGTGAAAAACCCTTGAAAGGAAAAAATCACGATGAGGATTAGCTCACAATATATCATACCTGATTACAATAGATTATAGGAGGTTCACTTCTTGAGGGGCTCGCTGCCCGAAGGACTCACTGTCCAAAAAATAGGAGGGATCAATGCCCAAGGAAGATCACTTCTTCCATAATTATAAAAGATATAAAAAAGTATGGCTCACTACCATAATTTGAACTATTAACAATGCATCTACTCTATGTTGAAAGTACAGTTACAGTTAGGCTAAAAACCTAACTTTACAAACTACATTCCTCACTACCACAAAATCACCACTATCACATTTCACACTTCACCACATAGCACATCATGCCATCAATGAATTGACCTTCTATATATGCATATATTTTTTAAACACTTGTATCATCAATTAGGTCAGCCTAATTAGATGAAATGTGTGACCTCATAACTTTTCAGCTCAAAACTCCATCATACATACCTTGCAAAAGTAACTAAAGTGTGTTATTCACCAAGATAGATTGGAATGGCCTATAGATACTCCTATTATTTCGCTCCATACATAATTTAGTTTTGCACAACCCCAAAACCCTTAGGTCAGTATCACACAACAAAATTGGTGAAGCAATAATTGAATGAACCAACTGTTCATCCCAAAACCTGACACATGGACCACCAAACAACCTGACACTCAAAGTGCACACATAGTTTACATCTTCAAACACTTCCTAAAATCCACATAGCATAATGATCATCCATGGTGGAATGCAGAGCATTCCAACATGAACTCTACAATTGTAACTATGTCTCTACTTAGTCCAATACTCTATCATCAATATCTTCTGTTGTGAATATTAAACCATAAAATTTGGATATAGACTCCTTCAACATGTACTATTATCACCTCAAAACCACATGACAGGATATTGCATTGCAGAGTAATGTAAACCACAAAACAATTCCTTTGTGACAAAACTATCTCAATCTAGGACTTAGTCAATTTCCTGAAGAAACACTTGGTCTTGTCCAAACTATATGCATACTGATATACCATCACTTATACAATAGGTTTCCATTAATGACAACACCATACATCATCATGCTCACATTTCCAACAATCTTCTCCTTTGTCATTGATAGCAACACACTTCTTTGCTTCACTCCCCCTTCGACATCAAGGGAAAAGGGTAGTAAATCCACATTACATCCCTTCATTGATATATCTACATAAGAATAAATCCCCCTATCTATATTATCCATCATCAAAAAGACAAAAAAGTACTGCAACACCATCTACTAACTCCACAAATGTACATTGATATCAAAAATTGTCTATATAATTCAAAAAGAAGTATACACCTTTACTGGATAAGGGTAATATACCTTGATATGATACCTTTAGTTTTTCAAGGTGTGCCTCCTAATTCTTCTTGAAAACCTCCCAATATTTCTTGGAACAGGAAAGCATGTAGCTTTGGTTTTTAAATTATACATAAAGGCCTTCTCCTTCTTCCAAAGAGCTAGACACTGTTGTATTTTGCACAACCTTCTTTGCATTGGCCAAAACTCTAGTCAAAGATGTAAGCCTTACACTTACCATATCTCAGAGTTGACTATACTGCATTATGTTTTTCTCTTTTTGTTCCTACAGTAATATGAATTGAGCGTGTATATTTTCAATGACCACTCTAGTTGTTCCATCCCCATCATTCACTAGATCATATAAACTAGATGCTTGAGAAATTTGAGACTCTATTGAGTCCATCTAATACTTTATGCTTTTTGTAGACACCGACCACTTCAAACAAAATTGAAACAATAGTTTGGCTTCCTCTAAACACTTTTGAACATCCTTCAAGTTTCCTTGCAACTTGGCATGTGTAGTAGCACACTTATCTAAGGTATCAACTAGCCTCTCATCATTCAACTTATTTGATGCTTCCCTTTTAATCTTCTCTTCTAGACCAACAAAGTACTCCTTAAAAGAATCTAGTAATAGCTTCAATTGTTGTACACCTGATAAATAAGTATCAATGGATACTTCAGGAAGTCCTTCTTTCAACACCTTGATAGCTTCATCAACCAACTGTGTGCTCTTCTAGTGTGTTTGAAGTATCTCCTTTCTTGCGAAGGTATGGAATACATCACCAAGCCACAACTTATGGAGAGGAGAGATCCTTGTTGGAAACATAGTTGTCGTTACACCAAAAGATCGACTTATTAATGCCTGATACAACTGTGAGAGTTAATGGATCCATAGGAGGTGATTAATCCATGTCACAAATCCCAAGGGGAGTGCTGACCATCTGCCAACAATCTCCCCCTCAGCGTTAACTGAGAGGATTTGAACCCAACACCTTTGGCTCTGATACCAATTGTTTGAAACATAGTTTCCATTGCACCAAAAGATCGACCTGTTAATGCCTGATACAGCTGTGAGAGTTAACGAATCCATGGGAGGCAGTTAAGCCATGTCACGAATTTTGAGGGGAGCGTTGACCATCTACCAACAATCCTATCCATACCCACTTGACCTTGTTGTATAGGAATTTGTAGTAATTGTGCAGACACTATTGGTTGGAACTACAATTGCATATCTAGAAGATCTTTGAATGAATCTCCATAGGATTTGGAGGATTCACAACCTTTTTTTTTCTTTCTTCTTCTTGTGTATCATTCTTGTCCTTCTCCATTTCCAGAACACTCTTTTGTAATCTTCTCAACTTTCGAAGGAGGAATAGTTTGTTCATTTTGAGCTTTAGTCTTCTCCAGGACTCCTTGCTTATCTTCTTTGCTCCTCAATATTTATTTCCACATCCAAAGGGGTGTTATCTTTCAACATATCTTCTTGCTCATGTTTCTAATTAACTATCTCATTGCTTTCCAAGAGGGATGTGTCTTACTGCAACTAATCTTCATCACCCAAAGAATCTCCTAATTCTTTAAGAATATTTTCAACTATTTGTAATGTTTCTCTCCTTAGCTTCTCTATATCATCCTTTGCTTTTCCCTTAAGAGTGTTTACTCTATATCATCATGAATTCTTGACCATACAACTGAGATAACTTAGCTCTTTCCTCATGAGATAATGAGGAACCAATTTTCTCCAAGGAAAAAATTTTCATCTTTGTATCTTTTGCAATTGCCTCTTCTTTCAATCAATACACCTTTTAGATCATCCAACAACTAATCCTCTATCTCACATAGGCCAACATTAAACGTCACCATGTATTTAAAAATGGCCTCTTCAATTGTTGCCTTATTTACATCATTTACATTTGGATACATTTTATTTGTCTCCTTCAAAATTCCAAACTCGGCTATAGCACTGAATAGTGCATCAAACTTCATGGGACTAGGCTCACGAAACAAAGGGATCTCCTATTTCTTCTTTCCCTTTTTTGTACAAGTCTCTTTTTGAGAGACTTTTGATTTCCTCTTCCAGAAAAATTGACGTTCTTCATCTTCCTCTTCCTCTTCTTCTGGATTGATATACCTCACTCTTGTTGCCTTTTCTTTATTTCTTCTCTTTGGATTTTTTTTTTGCTCAAGAAGGTTGGATGTGTCTATCTTCTTAGAACCACTTGATGGTTTTGTTTCAAAGGGATTTGTAGCAGTAGGTGTGGAGGCTGAGGTCCTGTTTGACCTTATTTTTGGTGGATTCTGCGGAGGAGCAGATCTGCCTTTATATTTCTTCGAAGGGTCCATAGGGGTACCAAACTCCCTTTCCAACTCAACTTTCATATTTTCAACCTTTTCTTCAATATCCTTCTTTTTTTCCAGGTTTTCTTTACTTGATTAAATCTCTTGATAAGTACCAAACCTTTCAACTATTGTATCTCTAGGTATTCTCAACACAATCTTTGTAAGCCCAATGCATTCAAACTCAACTACCTCATAAGGTAGCTTTGAAACCCAAATTTTTTGGGTTCAACTACTTCCATGTAGCAGTAATCTCTGCTAGCCATAAATATTAATTCATTCTTATACTTATTCACAACTTTACTTGGAATCCTTTCTCTCTCTTGCATTTGATATTAAAAAGAGTTAAATAATCCATACAACATTGAATCATAAGACTCTCTACTAGGAAATCTTCTTAAATGATCTCTAATTTGAAGAACTATTTAGGAATATTACCTTGCCATACAACATTCTTCATTGTGGGAAACTCATTGGGAAAATAAAACATTAAGCAAATGATAAGATTACCATACCAAAAAGGGTATTTGACTCCTTTTTCTTTTGTAAATTTTCCAAAAACTGTAATCGTAAGATCTCACAAAGATCAAAGTATTTGCCTTCTTTCACCATCTAATAAGTTGTGTGAATCATGGTGGTAGTGACAAAACTCTCTTTGTTTGTGTAAAATATCTTGTAACCAATCATCATTGTAGCATATTTGACTGTTGGATCTTCAATGGCATCCACTGTTAGGGCACACTTGTCAAACTTGGCTTTGGTAAGCATCATCACCACGTCATTCTTCACCGCCTTCAATGTTGAGATAGGTCTTGTGGAGCTCAAATGAGTAAAAATCCTAATTTCATCTTTGGTTATCATATGTGGCATGTCCAACCATATGAATTTATCATGTATTATGCTTAGAAAATACTTCACCCACTCATCATCAAAACATAAATTAGGAATTTTTTCTCTATCAAGCTGGGATACTCTGGTTTCAACTCGAAATCATCTCTAGTTAACACTTTTTCGCTAAAATCTACCAGTTTCAAGTGATCATATTCATCCATCTTCGAATGAATGTAAATTCACACATCTTATGTGTGTAGCACATTTGAAGGAACCCTAGAGAACACCCCTTCTTTATTTGTTTCCATTGATTTGTATGGATGCTTCTTAAATTTAGGCCTCGGCCTCTCAAGCACATCAATAACCTGAGGAGTAAACATTATGAACTTCTTTGAGCTAGGGTTCACAATAAATTGTAAATACCTCGTGGTAATTTTGATAGGATTTTTTTCAATACTTTAGATCATGTTTTCTCTGATCTCCTCTTCAAATGCTCGAACACAAATGTCTTTTAGAATGTGTAAAATGAAATATGAAAACTTTATATATGACCTAAGAAGAACATTAAATGTAGTAGTGAAAATTTAGGTCAATACTGTCAATCCTTCACTGTATCATCACAATCGCCCCCAAACATTCCACAAATCATAGCACCAAGATATTTCTCACTAGATATTTCACAAATGGATCAAGCAAACCAACCTTTACATGCACCGGTATGTTGAGGGCATCAATATCTCATCTTTGGCAGGGGTTTATAAATTTTTCTGTTAAAACTCCCCTGGGCCAAATGCTTTCTATATAGGCTATGGAGGAAACATCTACACTAGAATTTGGCACAAATTCATTCTTCACATTATTCTCTTCCTTTTTCTTCTAGATCTTGTTCATATCCTTCTTTACCTCAACCAAATCAATCTTCTTTTATGGAATAGAGGATTTCACATTCTTTCCTCTACAAAACTTAGCTATATGTCTTGGTTTATTACATTTATATAATATTACACCGTGTTGTGGAACAAACTTCTTACCATTTTAGATTTGCAATCAAAAGCCTTATGTTGAAACCTATTTCTCTTATCATTTTCTTTCTCTAGTCATCCACCTTCCATATATAATGAGAAAGATTTGGATGCAGTTGACCTGCTTTAGGTTGGATCACATGTGACATACTAGTCTTTTCTTTGTCTTCTTTTCATGTTCCTTGTGATTTCATGTGCAAAATATGATCCCCTGAATTGTGTTTCTTGGAATTTCTTTATGTTTGTGAGTCATTTTTGGATGGCCCTTGTTACTCAGTTGGTACAAGGATATAAAGAAAGAGAACCTATTGTGACATTCTTCTATTTGTATATGCATTCTTTTATATGTCATAAATATTATCTTTTCTTTTATCTTGTGTTTTCCTTTTGGGGATGATGCAATCATTGAGATATTTAGGTCTCTTCCATGTTGACTCAAAATCTTTCCTTGTTTTCTATCTCTCTATGAGTCATTCTTCCTTTGTGTTCGTTGTTCTATGAGTATTTGGGGAATGATGACGGCTCTGAGCTCTATTATATCACTATAGCAAAGACATGGGCTGACCCCAAATCCGTAGATCCCTTATGTGTTATCTTTGGGATTTCATTTGGGGGAAACCCCTCTTCATGATGTAGATTTATCCGGTAACATATCATTGACATAGGGCTTTCCAAGTAATCTCACATGTATTCTATTATCATTTTCTAATTTAAAGTAATTACTCACAACATGGTGTTTAGTAATTTCTTTAAAGTGTGGGTATGCATTGGCATTATTTTGTTTTGACATTGATCAATTTTGCACTGGCTTATGGCTACACAATTTTTGTGATGGCTTTCCCATGTGTCGCCTTTTTTTTGAGTGCACACCTTGTAGACCTAGTGTGTGTTTCTCATCCTTTGGGGAAAACCTAGTGAACAATGGATTTTCACTAGCCCTCATGAGTATTTTATTTGTATTGTGGACAAAGGGTTTTCACTTGTGAACATTTTTTTGGACAAATAGTTGAGGCTTGATCCATACCTATTGGACAAACAGTCGAGGATTGATCCATCCTTTTCCTTTCCTTTTCTCTTTGCATTGATTTTGACATTACATGAGTGTGTATCTTGTTTCGATGTTGCATGCATGTGTCTCTTTGTGCCTTTTTTAATTTTCTATGAGATCTTAGATTTTGGGGGCTTGATCATACTCCTTGATCCTAGTCATCTTATCTTTCGAATAGTTGTACAATTGGGCCTCTCTTGACTTATTTGTCTACTTTAGTGTGAGTTTGAGTGTGGGCTCATACTCTCACTAAAGTGGGGGCTAAATATAGTGTAGAAAATTGTATACCTTTATAATTTCACACTTTGTTTGCATCCCATTAATTAATTGGACTTAATTAAGCCTCTAATCGACCAAACTATGCATTCCAAAGCCTTATTATTCCATTTTTCCAAAAGGGAAAACTATATTAAACAATTGCTAACATTAATTAAAATGCATTGGAAATTGAGTGTCCTAGACTTAGGTTCTAGGACCCATTCGCCCAAGGGAGAATGGGTCCCCTTTAAGTCCTAGGACCCAATTTTTAATATTTTTTTGGAGCCATTTTAATTATTCAAATTCAAGTTTCAAGTGTCAACTTTTGGAATCTAATTTTTGAGAAATTAGATAAACACCTATAAATACATAGTTATTTTATCAGTTCAAATCTAAGGAGAATGATCTATCATTAAGGAAACTTTCACGATAGAAAATATTATTGTCAAGAGCATTGAGAGAAGCATTATCAGTCATCTACAACAACAATCAAGATCAAATCATCATGTCAAAATTCATGTGTGTTCATGTCATGTTTTGGATCTAACATTGTGATGTACGTTTCAAGCATTCAAGCATCGAATCAATCAATCAATCAAGAAAATTCATGCAAGATCCAAGCCTTAGAGTGTTGTGTTTGACTTCAGTCCTCTAAGGGCAGCCATTAAGGGTTTGGTGAGTTGTAACAAGCAAGTGTTCATTCATCAATTCCTTTATTTTTTCATTATTTCATTATCAAGGTTTAATTACCAAACATGGGGTTTGACTAAGGCAAACCCCCATTCACCCAAAACAAAAAAAAAATCTTCTTTCTTTGTATGTGCAAATTTACAAGTGAAGAAGGATTAAAACCTTATCAAAGGAGAATTTTTCCAAAGTTATATTTGTTGCATTCATTGTTGTCAAGCTACAAAAACTCACCTACAGGTTTTATTTTCAGCTTTTCGATAGTCAAACCTAGAGAAATCATAAGCTTAGATCCAAGATCTGAGGACTAAAAAAAGTATTTTTGGATCCCTGCACTAGGACCCATTCACCCTAGGGTGAACCAATCCTACTACAGACCCTAAAACTTTCTTTTTATATTAGGTGCAACTAGTTTTCCCTTCTTAGATTTGTTTGTGAATTGTCATTTCTATTTTTGTTATCATAGAATTCTACATTTCAAGTATTAGGTCACATAATTCATTTAGTTAATTCACTTTAAATCATTCCAAAAAATATAAATCGTTCATTATGTCATAAGAAAGTAGAGACCTAAGAGATCCAAAATAGGGTCGACTCACCTCAAAGTTGAAAGTCAATCCTATCCTTTTGTGATCTCCTCTCTTTGTAATGAAATTATGGGATAGGGGTGTTTGAATCCTAGGCCATTTAATCATTCCACTTTGGTTAAATGTATCCCCCTCTTTTCCCTTCTTTTCAATTTCATTCATTATTTTAAAACTAATATTTATATTCTACATTCGCATGGATGCAAAAAAGTAATCGTTTCATGGAAACTGTACCTATTCCAAAATTTCATAAGAATTTCATATGTTTAAATGTATCATCCTATATCAAAAATTAAGTAGTTACTATATTCCTGTTATCATGGAAATTAGCAGTGCTCATTCCACGAATAACCCCCCTATGAAACTTGTTCGTTTCCTAGGTTCATGATGTTTATACATGCAAAATGAGGTGATTTTCAATCCACCTCAAAATGCGTTCCAAAGTCTCAGATAGTCCATTTGAGCATCCCTCTGTGTTCGTCTCGCGAAGACCTTTGAAATGAGTATCTTCACGAACACTCGTTGTTCATACTTCACAAAAATTGCGGAAAGTGCAACTGTTCTGGAAAAAAAAGCGCTCTAACAATCTCCATAAAAAAATTCTAAGTGTTGAAAGTGCACAAGCGGGGTTTTTTAGTGCCACTACACCTAAGTGAAATGATGACTTGGTGCAAGAGCACTGATTTTTCCCGCCCTTACACCAAGTTTCCAGACTTAGTCAAAAATGACCAGAGCCATGATTTTTGACTCAAGTGCACCGTTTCCAGACTTAGTCAAAAATGACTAGAGCGGTGATTTTTGACTCAAGTGCACTATTTCCAGACTTAGTAAAAAAAGACCAGAGCGGTGATTTTTGATTCAAGTGCACCATTTCCAGACTTAGTCAAAAATGACCAGAGCGGTGATTTTTGAAAAAAGTGCATTGTTTCCAGACTTAGTCAAAAATGACTAGAGCGGTGATTTTTGACTCAAGTGCACCGTTTCCAGACTTAGTCAAAATGACCAGAGCAATGATTTTTGACTCAAGTACACTTTTCCCAGTTTTTCACTAAGTGTTGAGCCCAAGTGCTAGGGTGCTGATTTTCAGCACCCTGACATACTTTTTGCCAAACTTACACAAAATGCAAGGGCGTTGATTTTTAGCGCCATTACACTTTTGGTAGTTTTTGCATGAAACTCTCTAGACTTGCTCGTTCTTCACTCCAATCCCCGTTTCTTCGCTCTCGCATCGTTTTTCTTGCCTAGTTCCTCTTTTCATGCTTCCCAATGCTATTTTTTCTGCTAACGCCTGTTGATTCACCACCCTTGCAGTTTCTTTCCAAATTTCATCAAGTGATCTCGAAGGTGACATTTTCTGATCCAGTGAACTATCCCAGATCTACAAAGAAGTTGTCATGCTGCAAGTTGAGGATGCCAATTTTTCAAAAGCCTCAATACATGTCATTTGCAATATACGGCTGACAATTGATAATCTCAAGATGCATCTTCATAGGTGCAAGAAAATCCATTCATCCGCCAGAAGGTCGATCACAAGAATTCACACCATTGTGGATTACACCGTTGGTCCAGATGAAAAGTTCATGCAGGAGACCAGGAAGAAATATGAAGACTCTGTGCCCAAGCAAGGAACCATGAAGATTCCTGATCTCCCAGTGTTGAACATTTTGATGCTTCTCTTTATGCATCTTGTAAATAGTTTTTGACACCTTAGGTGTCTTTTTGTAAAACAAAATTGCACCAAAATATGAGGTGCGATTACGTAGAAATAAATTACACTTAGTTAGATTAGGGTTTCCTATTTTTACTCATCCGATTCCCTAATTTTGCTCTTCCCTCCTTTCTATAAATAAGAAGGATTTCTTTTGTAATAGGAACCTTTTGATATTTTGCAACGAAGTGCTGCTATTTTGAAACAAGCATTGAGACTTTGTGTTCAATATTGTGAATTTAGATCTAATCAATAAAGAAGAAGATTGCATGCCAAACTTTGTGTTGGAATCAATCATTTTTTGTGTTGATTATATCAGTAGTGATTGGTGTATGAGATTGAAAGGGCTTCAAGTGTTTGATGTAAACTTTGTGTTACATTTATCATTTGGATTTGTTTACATTTGAAGATTTTGTTGAAGGATCTACAAGATGTTGTGCTTGTAATTGTTCTTGTTGTTCGAGGAATCATTGTGTCTAAGAAGACTTTGTGCTTCTAATACAACGAATGATATCATCATCGGATTCAACATTGAAGAGGCTACAGAATGACTTTGTGCCTTCGTGAGCCTTCCCTTTTCTCTTTACCTTTTTTGTTATTATAAAACACATCTGGTATTTCTAAGCTTTGCTTTGTCAAGATAGAAATATTGGCATTAATGTTGTTGATTAAGTTTAGGATATTTAGATCTAAAGCTTTTCATAGTGAAGCATTGTAAACATCTTCTCTGAAAAAAGAGAGAAGTATGAATGTAACACACCCCCCCCATTTCATGAGTACAGTGTACATTTTGTAAGTATTCCTTCAAGTTTACTATGGCTTCTAATTAGCAGTAAGAAGGGCGCCTCCCCTTTCCGAGAGGAGAGAGTAATCTCACATAGTTGTGGCTGAAATCTAGGTGGTGTAATCTATTGAAAAGTTGATTACAATATTTTCACCCAACAATGCCAAAATAATTGTTCCAAAAATAGGGTGTAACAATGTGGGTCAAATCAAACTCATGGATCAAACCCACATGTGTGGTTCATTCCTAGGAATAAATCCTACTTATACATGTTCAATCTTGTGTGAGGTGATTAGATCTCAAAAGTCACAAAATAGAACATTAATACCTACATTGTTTTTAATATTTTAAATCATTTTCAAACATTAAAAAAAGAAGAATTTTTAAATGTCAAAAATGGACTAACAACTTATAGAATTTATTGCACTTGATACATACACATACCCTTTTTGCTCAAGTCGGAATGTCTTCTATTGTGCACCATAGTGATCACTCTAGAAGTCTCTCTCACAAGAATGATGGTAAAATATGAAATAAAGGTGCCCCTTTGTACCTCTTCCACATTACTAAACCTAAATTCTTCATTCTTGAAAATCAATGTACTTATGATGACACTTTTTTATTATGGTATACAATATTATCATTTTTTGGAATATTTTGTTGTGCATTTACTACAACAATTACTTTACCAAGATAGCATTTATGTGATATATACCAAGAATGATTAACATATTTTCACATCAAACATATTGACACTATATTGAGTATTATGATACCACATAGCCACTATTATAGATGAGTGTTGCTTACATGTGTCATTTATTAGATGCTTGATTCATGCACCATGCATCATTTTATCCCTTCCAACGTTTATTGCATGACATGGTGGTTATTTTTCTATTGGAAGTATCACTAGGGGCATGTTCTCACCCCTTATCATATGCGCTCACATGATTTGTACTCAATATTAATTGTTCCTTATCACAAAATGCTTACTTATGATAAAATTATTATGTTATATGATTCCATATGTGTTTTTATGCTCATTTATAATTTAATAATCTTATTGTTATTGTCATTATCATTTTCATGTATTATTTTTCCTCTTCTCCAATTTATTACATCTATTGGATGCAATCAATTGAAGGAGGGCATATATTGTTGCTAGAATAATTTTCACAATTAATATTTCAAATAGTGACAAGCTACAAAAAAACTTGTTATTTTCAAATGGAACTTGATCACATTACACGCCCGCATTGCATGGATATCTATCACACCAACATATTGTGTGGATATTCATTGTAATGTATGTCTACATTTGCATGAATATTTATTGCATTTTCCATGTCATGTAGAGATTTCCATAGTGTTGTATTGTAGAGTTTGATAGCATTTCCCACATCGTAAAAGATCTATTGCATTTCCACATTGCATAGATACTTATTGCATCACTACATTGCATGGAATTTTATCACATTCCCATATCATATGAAGGTTTTTCCTATGGATGAATCACATTATCCATATTACATTTCCACATCACATAAAATATTTGGTATCACTTTTATATATTGAAAAAAAATATTTCTCTCTTATTTTCACTTTTTGTAGACAATTAAAGCAATTTATAGTTTGTATTTATTTTGACCATGTGGTAATAATTTCTCATTGCATTTTTTTGTTTTGTAGGTTTTAATGGAGTGTTCATACCAAGGTGAGTACAAGAAGAAGTCAAGAATGATATTATTACTTTATATGGATCATTATTCCTTTTACTTCTCATGTTAGTTGACAATATCCATATACTTTGAAATACATGTAAAAATTTAACATACCCATACCATTTCTCTTATAATCTTGCACCAAAATTGATAGGAACATCTTGTGTTAAGCTTGAATCATGGCCTAATCCCTATTCATCCCTATTTCATGTTTGTTTGCATGTATTCACATACATTTGTTACCTAGTTATTCATATTGAATCCCCAATCACATGTATTTGCATACATTCACCTCACTAGAAGATTATCACCTTATCCATTCATTCATTGAGAATCTTAAGGCATAAAATTCAAATTCCAAGTTTTTCACCCTTTCTACTTGAACCGCAAAATTTTAATGCTTTTGGGGTGATAAAGGGATGGGTCCCCTACAACTTTCTAGGGTTTTCACCTAGAAGGAAGAGGACTTCCCTTTGTGGCAAGCATAAGTTTTGTGATTCATTCAATTGTTAGGAATTGGAATGGGATTGAATGTGCTTATAATGAATTATGCTAAGTGTTGTAATAAATAAAACTAACTATTATATGCAATCTAATGAAATCTATATTGGTGGAAAACACATGATGTAATGCAATAATGATAAAAAATGAAGACTATTCAAAGAAATATAACCTAATAGATCAAATGGGTGCACCTGGAAACTATTGTAGACCAATGGGGAAGTTGTGGAAGTCTCTGAAAACCTAGAAAATCTAATTTTTGAGCCCACTGGGACATTTACGCCAAGTTGGGTGACCTAGTCCCTTTTCAGGAAAACTACTCCAGATTCTATTTTAGCCAACTGGGTGCTCAAATTTGCAACAATCTTTGTCGGAACCTCCAGTGGGACTAGGTTGCCACTATGGGTGACCTAGTCCCTTTCAAATTTTCTAGAAAACTGAAAGTGGACATGGAGGCCTATGATCTATATTTTGTTTCTCCACAGGAATCCGGACTCAGGCCTACAAAATAACCTGCAAAACAGAGTATATTTGGGTTTCTAATGTGCAAACCCCTAGTTTGTATTTAAACTTGTAAATAGAGAAAATATGCATAAACCCTAGCCCTAAGTGTGTCTAGAACTAGGAAAATCTGAAATAAGACAAAACCCTATTCTATTGTGCTAGAATAAGATGCATACAAAAGATTTGGAATGATGCAAGACTTCAATCTAAGAAACCCTAAAACATTATAAATGAGTGTAAAAGGAATGCAAATGGGATGCAAACCTCAAATCTGAAGATGGGCTGAAAATGGAAGATGGAGTCACTTTGAAATAGACTTTAGGTGTGATTTGGTGGCTAGTTGCACCTCCTCAACCTAGATTTCTCCATGAATCTACATAGGAATTTATGTTCCTTTGGAAATGTGTGATCTTGAGTGTGAAGTGAGCTTGAAGACCTGTAAAAATCCCTAGTTTTTTGTCCAAAAGCTTCAACTTTTTTGTGGGAGAGAGATGAAACTTCTTGAGGAAGATGTTTTGCACTTGATTCTTGAAGTTGCTTGTGAAAAATGACCAAGAGAGCCTAGAAAATGACCTAAAAACATCTATTTATAAGCAACACAACCTAATTTTCAGTAATTTTGACCTAAGAGGCCGACACCCATCGAGAATTTTTGGAAAAATGTACATTTTCCTGCTTAAAAATGTAAAATTCCTCAAAAAGGACTAGGTCGCCAACTTGGGCAATCTAGTCCCACCAAGGGATTTTGAAGTGGGACTAGTGATTTTTGAATATTTTTTATATTGCTTGTCGAAGGTTGAATGATTCCTTAGGTATAACAAGCCTCAAAGTAAAAAATAACGAACCTTAGGGGCATATAAATGTTGTTTTAGGGTGATTATTGATGCAAGGGGGCCTAAAGTAGGACCAAAATGGGCACAAAATTGTCCTTTTCTTTAAAGGTATACAATTTTTGGCAACACACTACTACTCATTATGAACCTACCCATCACATGTTTGTGTGAAATGTTTCTAGATCATATATCTAAAGACATTCAATATACACTTAATTAAATCAAGAACACTTAGAGCATGCTTCAATTATAAACAAAAAAAAAGAATCAAATCTACATCCTCATCTTATAAGCCTGAGGATGAGAAAATGAAATGAAGTGAATGAAATAAGATAAATTCATAAACACATAATTTTTTACCCCAAATCAACTTCAAACTCCATGAATGAGCTAAAATAGGATGCACCCAAAGCCTATTGATATTCTCTTTGTAGAGTCCCTACTAATGTGTAGTAAACTTGGTGACAATCACAAAATTCAAAGGGATAACCTAGTTGAACATTCCACTTAAAATTTGGAAATACCTTCATTAAATTATCGACCAAGGCTAGTAGGCTTGTGATGGCACTAGCACTCTATGTGCTTTCAAAGACTTGGAACTACCTAAATCATTCTAGTAAAGATATTACAATTGCTAGAAAATTATAAGACTGCAATATAATAAAGGAAGTAAAGTTGTCTCTATGGCTACAAGTACCTACAGTATAAGACTACAACTAATTGTTATTCGAAAGTGAATGCTGGAAATTAACTGAACTAATAATTAAACCTATTCTACACTCTGAAGTACAACAAAATCTAGCAATTACAGTATAATTATGAAATAGAAATTATTCATGCATTCATCAATGATGAAAACACAAAGAATTTGTTTGACACAATTATAAAGTAACAACTAAAATTGAATTGAAATAACTGGAAAGAAATGAGTGAAGGACAGTTACCTTGAGTGGCCCTTGCTCAAGTAGTTGATTTCACAAACCTAAAACCAAATCTAACTCCTTAGATCTAACATAATCATGATAACTCAAATTCATTCATTGCACAAATCTAGAATATCACATAATATTTTTCTTAAAGATCTTATTCATGAAATCATAATTGCACAATAAACATAGTTTGCATTAAAATTAAAAATTGAAAGTATCTAGTAACTACTAAGAACTGGTTAACTAGCTAACTTAAGACTCAACCACCGAGTTGTACATATAGGCACAAGGGAGCTTATTCAAAACATGACTCTAACCTAAAACCATTAATTACCACTCCTTGGATTCAGAGTGTGATAAAGATCCAATTAAATCTAAATGCAACTGGAAAAGAATAAGAGTCCAAGTTGGATTGTGACTCTATTGTAATAGAACTAAACGTAGAACACTCAAAAATAGTTGTGTTAGAATCCCAATTCTAACAAGGTTCTTCCTTCTCCAACATATTTATTGAACACCATAATGATGCACTATCTCCTTCATTAAATGTCTCCATGTTGTAGTCATCATGTTCAGTTTATTCTAGGAAATCCACTATTTTTTTGTTCAAGAACTCCTTTGGTTGCGGGCTACATCTTGCAGTTGTTGTGGGTTACAATGCCTCCTTTGGCTGCAAGGGGTTAGTTCAAAAAACATGTACACAATACTAAAAAACATGACTCATATATATCCAATCATAATTAATACATATTCACACATAAATCATGCACTAATCATCACATCATAATTATATTTCTATATACTTAAACCAGGTTCAAGGTTTGCATAATAGGTGTCAAAGATAGCATAATGTAACATGTATAGGAGAAATGTCTTAGTAATATCTATAAGCATGCATAAAAGATATAAAATCTAACTAATATTTGGACTCATCATTTCCTCCCGGCTACCCTTTTGTTTGCCCTAAAGCAAATCAACTAGGGTTGGAGGTTGTAGTGCAGTGTAATTTTTCTGAGATCCATGATAGTGTTCACTCTTTTGATCTGATTTTGGTAAAAGCCTCTATAACATGAAAGTCTCCTCATTCTAGTATGTTCATCTTTCTCACATTTCTTCATTTTATCTCTTGTCCAATGTGGCACTGGATAAAGGAGTATTGGTGGTTGGAATGTAAGTGGTACCCATTTAAGTGCTTTATCAACAGTAATATCAATGTACTTGTGCACACTTTCGATCATGGCCATAAAGTTATACACTGAATGGGGCTCTTTCTTCTATAATTCTGGAGTCAAACTATCCCATCTCTCTTGCACATACTTATAACAATGATGAACTAGTCCAACTATCAATATTTGCATTATTTTGTAATCATGTAAACTTAATTTCATTATCTTTCCTCTTACACCCTTGTGATCCATAAGTTGTAACCATTCATCTACGATTGCATCAGGGTTCTTGGATTCTTTTCTTACCAGGAGAGTAACTTATTTTTCTCTCTCCATATACTCCTTCGTGAGTTCACCCCTGAATTTTTCATTTCTGAAGTAGGATGTTAGTGCCCTTACATGTAAATCCCCCAAAAACATTACGGGGTTCCATTTGTCTCCTCTAGAACAACATAATTATGCAAATAATATTCACAAAGTTGGTCATGTTCATCTAGTGTAGCATCAGCAAAAAATTTAAGGAAATCAAATTTCCTACCAACCTACTAAATTGGAGACTTAAAAAAAATTCCTAGAGAAACAAGGTATAATCCTAGGGGGGTCTACATCTAACAATCTAGGCCACTTTGTCTACAACCTCTTCCACTTTAACTACCAACTTTCTCAATTCAATGTCCTTACCGTCTAGTATCTTGGTATGCTTTGCCATCATTTCTTCATTTTCCTTTTTCCAATTTTCCTTTTGTTGAGATAATTCTTGAGTAACCTTCCATAATTGGTACCCAAGGGACAAGTTTAAATGATAAGTTGGGGTTTTTGTAGTAGGGGGTCTCTAATTTTCAGCTACAAGCTCTCTATTCCCTATTTTGACCATGGAAATTTGTGCCAATAGGTCCAATTTTTTCCCATGTCCATATGTTTATAGATTTTCCTCCAACTCATGTATCTTTATCTCCCTTTATTTGTCCCTTTTCTCATAAGTCTTTACTAGTTCCTCTAGCTATTCAATCATTTCTAGAGATTCTTGTAACTCTGTCCTAACATTTATGTCTTCCAAAAATATTTCCTCATCTTTTAAAAATTTCTCTTCACAACCCTTTGTATAATCATAACCCTCCTTATTAGGGCTAGCTAGGGTTTTCTTTCTTATTTTATTGGTAATAAATACATCCTCTTAATCTAACTCAAAAGTGGTAAATATATGCCACTTTCTCTTTAAAGGAAAATGTACATTCTCAGAGGGATTTCCCTTCTTTTTTGAATCAGTTTCAACCATCATAACATCTTCTTGTTGTTGACCTTTGTCCCTTGTTTCCTCCTTTGGTTTCTCCACACTTCCTCTCATAACACCTTTCTTTCTCAAGCAGCTTGAACACCTTGGTGGGGTAGATTTCCTTTCCTGTGTATCCTTCTTTTTCTTTTGTACCTTGGAAGGTGTAGAATAACTACCTCTCCTTTTCTTGGTCTTAGGTGTTTTAGAGGAAGATGGGGTTTCTTTTTCCACAGGCTAGCTAGAGGTTGCATGTGGTAATTCCTACACATTTTGTTCCTCAATTTCACCTTGGTTGTGGGTAGGTGAATCCACAACAGAAATAGGAGTTCCTCTTATATATGTAACAGGTGATTCAAGGGTTTATGGAACTGTTGATTCCTCAAGAATGTGATTAATGTCTTGAAAAATTAAAAAACTCCCCCAAGACACCTAGGGATGTTGAATCCTAAGACTCTTTTTCACTAATAAGGTTGAATCATTTTTCTTCCTCTTATATTTTGACCCCATCCTTTTGAGCAAATTGTAAAGATAATTAGGCACATTGACCAATCTATTATGACTAAGATGACTTAGCAACTTAAAATCCATAATGTACAAAAGAGATAGCCTACCATCACATGTAATGTAATTAATGATATAAGAAGCACAAGAGTCCCATACCCATGGAAGTGATAGTATCTTGGTACCTTGTGATGAGGAGTCAAGGTTTTCTCCTGGCTCTCTAAACTCATCCCTGGCTACAACTGCATTTGCTCAGGCAGAGAATTCATCTCCAACCCTCGATAGACCAGACACTTGTGCAATTGTGACCTCTGAAGCATCCACTTTCAACCCCTTGACTATTGCCTCATCAAATTGTAATGTAGTTGCAAATTACCTCATCATTTCCTCATTGAATTTTATCAATTTTAGGAAGTATTCCAACCATCCAACCCTTATGAAAATGGGATACATAATGTGTCCTAAAATATTTGTTTGTGGGTTGATGGCTTCCTTTGGATAATGTCATCTCCCATGGTGAAATATTTTTCCACTGCTCAAAGCTCTAGAAATTCAGCTCAAATTTAATTCAACAACCCTCAAAACCTCTCTATTTTGATACACTTGCATGCACTTTTCCACTATAACTGCAATTGTTACATCCATTTCTCTTCTGTATTAGCTTAATTCAGCTTGAATTGGTTTTAAATTAGCATAGAATCTAGGGAATTGATAACTAAAATTGACAGCAAAAGGTTGCAAGTCTAAAAGGTAGTAAGGAAAAAAGGGTTCATATGTTTGTTTTTGTATTTGACTTTTGGTGGTAGAAAACTAAAAATTTGGTTGATATATTACCACCCCCAACTTAAGTTTTAAAGTGACCTCACTTCCATTCATGTGAAATGAGTGAAGGGTATGATTGTAAAATATGGAAATAAAAGTAATGCATAGATAGCATGCAAAATTTAATGCAAATATAAACGAAAGCTTTGGAAATCTATGATAATGATGGTAATGTAGTATGTGTACCTGTCGAATGTGAGTAACACAATTTTGCATGTGTGAGGCTGGTTGAAGAGTATTCGTAGTATGATATAGATTTTACAAGAGTTAATTGCAATGTATGGTGAAATGAATGGCAGGTTGGCACATGTAAGGAAATGAAGCAAAATGTATGGATAATGGGATTTGAAGTGATAGTTTGAATACTTGAAATTCGAATTGGCAATGTGGAATGGAATGAACATGCTCGGTGTACTTAATATGATAGGATTAATGTTGCATATGTGGGAAAAAGTGAAATGAAAGGTGATGAAATGCAATTAATTTTTCACAAAATTTGAAACATGTTGTCAGATAGTGTTGTTGGTACCTTCAGAAATAGGTCTCGAACTAAACTGTGATAGATCAAATGTATTAAGCTACAGGTCCCTACTACAATAGGTCCCAAATTGGATTGCATTAGCTTTAATACATTAAGCTACAAGTCCCTTCAGTAGTAGGAAGCATTCTTGGAAGAAGATTGTGAATCATAGTAACTATGTTGTGTGTGCATAAAAAGTGTGGGATAGTAATTTATACTTGAGTAACCTTAGGGGATGAACTATGTAGGTCATCTACTAAGGCACTGTGAGAATCGGTAGTGTCTATTGTTGAGGTGTTATCCTATGATTGATTGTTTGTATCTGAACTATTATTTTGACCATATAGATTCATTAGTGAAAGAAGAAAATCATCTCTCTGATCTGGTTATTTATATATCTTCAATATGTGTCCATTGACCAACAATGTGAATCTAATTACATCTATCATTTGTAACTTGACTGCTCCATTGGGAAATACCTACTGAATTTCATAAGGTCCCAACCATCTAGATTGTAACTTACCCTTGTGGCCTTTGTATCTAGAATCATATAGTAAATCTCAATCACCTATAGTGAACTCTTTGGCCTTTATAAACTAATTATGCCATTTAGTTCTCTATTTTTGAATTATCTCTGTATGATGCATGGACTCCATTCTAATTTCATCTAATTCATTTAGACTATGTAACCTTTCTTTATGTTCTTTTGTCAAATCCATTCCTAAATCCACTATTGTCCTAAGTGTCTTGTAATCAAACTCTATTGGCAAAACTATTGTTCTCCCATAGACTAATTTATAAGGTGTGAAACTTGTATTTGTTTTCCATTTTGTTTTGTAGGCCCACACTACTTCAGGTAATCTTAATTCATAGTCCTTTCTATAAATTTATGTTGTTTTGGTCAAACATTATCAATCTCTTTGTTTGTAACCTTCACCTGCCCATTGGCTTGGGGATGATAAGGTGTTTATTTTCTATATCTTATTGAATATTCTTTAACCAATTGATAAATAAGGTCAGAAGTAAATTCAGAACCCTAATTAGTGACAATTTCTCTAGTTAATCCATACCTAGTAAAGATGTCATCATACAAGAACATAGCTGCATTTCCATCTCTTTCAAATTGTAATGCCTTGACTTCAACCCATTTTTTCAAATAGTCTGTACAAACCAAAATATACTCTTTGTTATTAGAGGTTGGTGAAATTGAGCCAATGAAGTCAAGCCTCTATTTGTCAAATGATGCTAATGCTATTTATAGCTGCAAAGGAATTTCATCCATCCTTGTTAGTTTTCCCATTCTCTGACATTTGTCATAGCTCCTAGTATAATTCATTGAATCCTTGTGGAGATTTCACCAATAGTAATATGTTGCCAAGATCTTAAATGTTGTCCTTTTTGCTACAAACTAACCCCCATAGGGCTCATCATGGAAATCTTTTAGAATTTCAAAGAGCTCATCTTATCTTATACATCTTCTCATGATATTATCTAGACCAATGTAAAATAAGTAACCAATACCCAAGAATATGGATTTTTTTTATGCACCAACTATCTCTTTTCTCTAGGAGAGAAATGTGATGGTATCTACCCTGCCACTAAGTAATTTTCAATATCAGCATACCATGGTGTGTGAACTGTAAGAGAAAAGAAATGCTCATTTGGAAAAGATTCATCCACAACACCTTCTATTTGTTTAGGCAACCTAGATAGAAAATTTTCCACCACATTAGCTTTCCCTGGCTTATCCACTATTCTTATGTCAAAATCCTATAGTAAGAGCAGCCATCTAACTAGTCTCCCCCCAACTATAGGTTTTTTCATTAAGTATCTTATGGTTGTATGATCTGTGTGAATAAATACTTGATAACTAGTGATATAATGCCTAAACTTATTGATAGCATAAGCAACTGCCAACATCTCTTTCTCAATGATAGTGTAGTTAAATTCAACTCCTTGCAAATTCTTATTGATATAGTAGATGGCATATTCTTTGTTACCTTATTTTTTTCCCAAGACTACTCCTATTGCAAATTCTGAAGCATCAGTGTGTATATCAAAAGGCAATGCACAATTTTTCCCCCTTAAGACAGCTGCTTGGAATAAAGTTGTTTTAAGTGCTTTAAAGGAACGTTGACATTCTACAGTCCATTCAAATTCTTTCTTTGGTGAGTAAAATAAATAAGGGTGCTGCAATTTTGTTAAAATATTGGATGAATCTGCTATAGTATCTTGCATGTCCCAAAATTTTCCTAACATCTTTTTGCTTCTGTGGCACGGGAAGTGTAGAAATGATCTCAATCTTCTTGGGATCTACCTAAATTCCTTCACTTGAGATAAAGTTTCCTAAAACAATCCCTTGAGTCATCATCATGAATTATTTTTCATGAATCAATGATAGGTTATGTTCTTTACAACTTTTCAAAACCTTTTCTAGATTTTTGAGTGCATCTTCATAGGTGTCTCCATATGTAGTTAAGTCCATGGAATCATGAGCATAGTCCGAAAAGATACTTAGCACTGCCCTCTAAAATTTTGTTGGGCCATTACATAGTCCAAAGGGAAGAACAAAATAGGCATAGGTACCCTAAGGGCATGTAAATGTAGTCTTATCTTAGTCCTCTGGGGCTATCTTTATCTAGTTATAGCCACTAAACCCATCTAGGAAAGAGAAGTACTTTTTCCCTGCTAAGGAATCAAGCAGTTGATCAATGAAAGGTAGGGGAAGTGGTCCTTTCTAGTGATTGTGTTTAGATCCCTATAGTCTACACATACCCTCCATTTTCCTCCTTTCTTAGGAACAATGACTAATGGTGACACCCATTGACTATCATAAATGGGATAAATGAAGCCTACATCAAGTATCTTTTGAAACTTAGTCTTAACTATTTCTCTTAAGGTAGGGTTCATTCTCCTTTGGGTTTTTCTAATTGGCTTGAAACCACCATTTATGTAGATCATATGCATGTAAAGATCTGGATCAATCCCTTTCATATCATGGTAGCCGCATGCAAAGGCTGATGTGTGTGTTTGCAACACAATGTTTAGGGAGTTCTATTGTTCTTCAGTTAATCCATTGTTGATGTTCAAGATTTTACTTGGCATGATTTTCCAAGTTTTGGATTTTGACTACATAGATGAGAGATCAAGGCCACTAATTTTGGGAACACAATATTATGGAAAAATGGAATGGAATAGTTGAGATACCTCTTCTGATGAATTTGTAGGTATAGTTTTTTGCAGTGGATCTAGCAGACATGAAAGATAGTTTTGTTGTTGTGGGTCCCTATCGCATTTGTTCTATATGATATGGTTAATTAAGTCATCCTCATCTTGGATTCCTAACAGGGGGTTGTGTTCTATTGTCATGAGAGTTTGCAAGGAATAGTGATATTATTCATCCCAAGTAGGCCATATAGTCTACTCTAATTTTTCATGAGGTTGGGCTGGTGGATAGAGAACCAATTTCTTGGTTACAGTCCCATTGGATATTATGATATTCCTAAACCTACAACTTATAAATGCATCAATTATAGCCAACCATGGTTTGCCTAAAACGAGTGGATATCCTTCAAGGTTGACCTTTGGCTACAAGATTATAAAATTTGCAAGATACTCGCATGAATCTAATGCAATGACTAAGTCCTCAATGATCACCTCAGGATTTACTATTGACCTATTTTCCAACTACAAAATAATTGGTGTAGGTCTAAGGTTAGCTAACTAAAGTAGATGCATTGTCTCCTTAGTCATGACATTAATTGTTTCCTCTAAGTCAATCAAGGTGTTCTTGATAAGGGTCCCATTAATCTTAACATCCACTACTGAACTTCCAAGGTATGTGTATTTAGGGATAATTATATTCCCTAGCATAATATTATCAAGGTTCCTTGGGACATGAACTGTTTAAGGGTCCTTCCTCTTTCTCCCTAGTTTCTTATGACATAGGTCCCTTATTGTCTTGGTATAGATTGGGATATCCTTGATAGCTTGGATGAGGGATATATTTATACTGACATCCTTAAGCTGACCCAATAGGTTAGCCTCAGCTTGGGTATGATGTTTTTGAATGGCTAAATACTTAGGGAAAGGAGGCTCTGGACTTGAGGTGGTCTAGTTTACCTAATTTGACCTTGGTTCCAAAGGTGAATTGTCTGAAGCTTTAGCTGTAGGTTCCTCATCCTCCATCTCAATTATTTGAGGGGATGAAGGTCCAAATAGTTTTTTCCTTGACCTGAGGTGGACATAACTCACCTCTACCCCATAAGTGGGGTATTGTATAGCCTCGTTAGTATAAGCTTGTTGGATAGACTTGTTGTTAGGGTTAGGTGCAGGCTAGGTAGGTAATTGTGGTGCTCTTGGTGGTTGAGATGGTGTGCTTGGTGTATTAGGCATAATGGCCTATTGTTATGGCTAAGAAGGTAGCAAAGGTAATTGGTAATTCACATTTTGGTGTTGTCACTATTGACCTTTTTGCCATTGTGGCTACCATTGATTTTACTGAAATGGCCATTATGGGTTATAATTGGCAGCTTAAAAAAATTGTCGTGACCATGCATTTGGTTGCTATTGGTTCCAATTTTTCTGAGGGTTTCACCATTGGTTTGTGTTATTTGGCCAGGGATGAGAATTCCAAGTAGAGAAATTCTAATTACCAACTAGAAAACATGCATTAAAATTTAGAGGGTCTTGCTACATACCTTGTCTTGGGTGACATGACCTTCTTTGAGAAATGTAAAATAGTTGTCCATCCTCTCCTTCAAGTGGTTGAAAATCAGGTTTTTCTAATTTGTCTCCTGTAATATTAGCAACCCTCTTGCACTTGCAGTTTGTTTTTCTTTGTCTGCAATTGGGGTAGTATTCAGTGAGAATTAATTCATCCTCCTCCTGCTTCTTCTTTATATGTAGAGTGTCCAATTGATTATCTAGATGACTTATGATATCCTCCTTCATGTTGGATATTAGGTTACTTAACTCCACTCTTGAAACCCCATTAGATGTCTTTCCAATGGTGCATGTTCTTTCTCCTCTTGATCTTTTGGTAAAGGTCCTAGAATAGTTTTAACAAACCTTGTAAATATCTTCAAAGGGTAATTGAGACACATCCACTTATCCAATAAGATTGACGAAATACATGTAGTCATCATTGACTCCTTTGAAGAACACAATCTTCAAGGATTCTTCTAAGAGCATATTCTATGGGTTTTCTTGAAGAAAAATTGAAACCTTTCTAAAAAATCTTCCAATGGTTCATCCTCTTTTTTATTCATTCTAAAAATATAATCTCTTCTCCTATCAACTCCTCTACAATAATCTTGGTATTTCTCCAAGAATTTTGTTTTCATGGTTTCCCAATTTGGAACAACATCTTTTCCTAGTCACATAAACCATCTCAAGCCAACATCTTTTAGAGTGGTAGGAAATAGCTTGAGCTTATGAGCATTAGTTGTGTAGTCATAGCTCCTGCATAGGACATCAAAATCAAACAAAAATGTGTTTGGATATTCAGTTACCAAACCATAGAAGACTCGTAATGATGAAGGAGGGATATTCTTTATCACAATTACCCTTTCTTGGCTAGTAATTGGAAACTCAAAGGTCACATGTTTGGGTGGATCATCCATTGCTACATCACCCATCATTTGGAAGTTCCCCTTGATGTTTTCAATAGATGTTGGTGAAAGGGAATATTCTTCTTTAGTATTACCCTCACTTTGATCAATGTAGTCACCAATATCTTCTCTAACTTGTTGGTTTGAGGGGAGTAATCTTCCCAAAGAGTCTCTCTACCACTGCATATAATAGATATGACTTTGTATAGCAACGGGTCCTACACAATTTTAGTGAAATGCTCTAGTATTTTGATAAGATTAAACCTAAGATTCCTAATACTAAAAGAAAAATTCTAAACTAAGAAATCCTAGAAATGAAAGAAAATAATCTTTGAAAGTAGCACCATCCCTGGAAACGGTGCCAAAAATGTAGAGTCCCTACAAGTATCTAGTAAACTTGGTGGAAATCACACAATTCAGAGAGATAACCTAGTTGAATAATCCACTTAACATTTGGAAATACCTTAATTGAATTATCAACCAATTCTAGTAGGCTTGTGATGGAACTGGCACTGTATGTACTTTCAAATACTTGGAACTACCTAAATCATTCTAGTAAAGATATGATACTTGGTGGAGAATCATAAGACTGCAAAACAATAAAGGAAGTAAATTTTTCTCTATGGCTATGGGTACCTATAATATAAGAATATAGCTAATTTTTATTTAGAAGTGAATTCTAGGAATTAATTCAACTAATAATTAAACCTATTCTACACTCTATAGTACAACAAACTCTAGCAATTATAGTATAATTATAAAACATAAATTGTTCATGCATTCATCAATGATTAAAACACAAAGAATTTTTTTAACACAATTATAAAGTAACAACTAAAACAAAATTGAAATAACTAAAAAGAAAGGAGTGAAGGATAGTTACCTTGAGTGGCCCTTGCTCAAGTAGTTGACTTCACTAATCCAAAACTAAATCTAACTCCTTATATCCAACACAATCATGATAACTCAAATTCATTCATTGCACGAATCTAGAATATCAAATAAGATTATGCTCAAAAATATTATTCATGAAATCATAATTGTACAATAAACATAGTTTGCATAACAACTGAAAACTAAAAGTATCTTGTAATTGCTAAAAACTGGTTAACTAGCTAACTTAAGACTCAACCACCAAGTTGTACATATAGGCACAGGGGAGATTATTCAAAACAAGACTCTAAATTGAAACCATTAATTACCACTCCATGGATTTGAGATCATGATAAATATTCAATTAAATCTAACTGCAACTAGAAAAGAAGAAGATTCCAAGTTGTATTGTGACTCTATTATAATAGAACTAAACGTGGAATGCTCAAAACTGGTTGTGTTAGAATCCCAATTGTAACAGGGTTCTTCCTTCCCCATGTCTTTATTGAACATCATAATTATTTACTATCTCTTTCACTAAATGTCTTCATATTGTAGTTATTGTGTTCAATTTATTCTAGTACATCCCATTTTTCATTGTCCAAGAACTTATTTGGCTATGGGCTACATCCTATAGTTTTTGTGGGCTACAGTGCCTCCTCTAGCTACAAGGGGTTAGTTCACAAAACATGTACACAATAGTAACAACCATGACTAATAATAGATATCCAATCATAATTCATACACATTCACACATAAATCATACATTAACCATCACATCATAATTATATTTCCATATGCTTAAACCAGATTTAGGGTTTACACAATAGGTATCAAAGATAGCATAATGTATGAACATGTATAGGAGAAATGTCTTGGTAATGTCTATAAGCATGCATAAAAGATATAAAAAATAACTAATATCTAGGCTCGTCACTATTAATAGATGGAATTTGGTTTCTTATCAAACCAACAACATGATGGTATGATCAAAGATGATTCAATGGAAGTTTGGACAGCATAACAATAGCATAAGATTGGATTCTTGCAAATGGGATGAGAGGCCTCTTATTTTTAGAATTTCTATGAGATAAATCAAGGGAAAAGATGGATTTTTTAATGGATGGATAGGATTAAATGAGGATTAGGTTTGGGATCAAAATTTTAGTCATGTGATAGGGATAAGGTCTAGGTTTAGGATCAAGATTAGGGTAAAATCCTTATGTGAATGGCTAGGATTAAGAGGTGTGATATGAAATGAATGGATGATATGGAAAGTTAGTTTGAATTTTTAAAAGTTTCTATATTCAATGGATATATAAAAGGACTTAGCTAGACATGTGAGAGGGAAACTTCTCAGATGATGACAAGTTTAGATTGTGATCCATGTGAATGGAATCAATGGTTAGGATTAAATGGATAAGGATTGAGGAATAAAGTGGAATTAAATAATGGAGGAAAAGGTAATGGGAATTAATTAGATTAAGTTAATTGGTTAATTGAGAATTAATTAATTAATTTAGTTAGAGGATTTTTGGGATAAAAGTGGTTAAATAAATAAATATTATTAATTTAATTAGTGGCTTAAGATAGGTTAAAATTAGGTGTGGCTGGGTAAGGTCATATTTAGGTTTCTATATTTTTTCCCTCTTTGAGATGATGTTGTGATTAAGAGAAGTAACATCATTTCAAAGAAGAATAAAAAATGTTGGATAGGAAGGGATAAGTACTAGTGGCATGATGCTCCAATCACTAGAATTATGGGAGTTAGGTATGCCCCCTTGAGAGGATAGGCAAGTTCAAAGAACACAAGCATGCTCTCGAAATGGATGAGAGGGCTAGAGGAAAATATGGATGGAAAAAGATAGGTATGAGGAATATATTAATGGAGAGGTAGGATTAATGGTCATCATGTTTCAATGATAGAAGAAACATACATTTGATATTGTACTTGATGTTATGCACCACAGTATAAGGAACCAAGGTGACAATGTGCCAAGTATGTGATCAAATGGTGAAATGTAAACATATGCCTTATAACACCATGATATGGAAGACCGTGATGCCATTGTGGAAATAGAATACAAAGACCATGATAAATAAAAACAATGATCAAACATACAATCAACAAGAAACATGCACAAAAAATCAAATGAAAACAAGGACTATGCTCCAAGTCAAGCTGAAAATTGATTGATTGATTGATTGATGATGATAAGGATAACAAAGTTAACAATAAGAAAAATGTGTACCCAAAGGAATGTGTTTTTAATGATAAAAAGAACACTTTAATTGTGAAGGATACATCCTTATGATGATTATTGGATAGTGGATCAATAGATTTCAGTTGATTTGGATCAAAATGATGGATTGATTTTGGATGATGAGATAGATGGAAAGATTGGATTGCATGGATTGGGATTGATTTAATTTTGATGGATTGATTAGGTATTTTGGATTGGAAGTATAGATAGATGATAAATAGATTAGGATAGGATTGAATTGGATGCAGGATAGGATGATTAGGATGGAATAGAGGAACAAATAGGATCCAATTTTGAGGGAGAACCAAGCCTTGGTATAAGGATGAAAGGGTGGATGGATTTATTAGATAGGAGATAGATGGATTGATTGGATGTATATGAGGATGGAGCTCTGAGGATTATATTGTAAAGGATTAATATGACCCATACTATAGGTAGTAAAATTGAGGATGGAAGATGGTGGAAAGGATGCATGAGATGGAAGGATATTGCATAAGGGATATAAATGGTAGAGGAAGTAAGTTGTTCATTGTCCAAAGCATGCATGGATATTTTCCCCCAACTCTCTACTAAGATCAAGGGTGAAAAGAGAAAGATGGATGGAAAAGGGATGAAGGATATGAGATGGAGGATATGGATAAGATATGGAAGCAGGGACAACATGGAGGCTCCTTATCAAGACCAAAGATGGAAAGGGTGGATGGATTTGGATAGGATGGGAGGAAGTAAATAAGATGAGGGGTATGAGATGGCGGATATTGGAATATGTGGATAATATGAGGTGGTAGGTAAAAAAACATGGATGGTGCATGAATATTTGACCCTTAGGCCTCTCATCAATATCAAATATGGGAAGAGATAATGGAGGATGAAGTGGATATGATGGAAGGAAATAGGATGAGGGATATGATATTATTTGGATATGATACATGATATTTATAAATATCCTTAGCCTTGTCAAGATCAAAGGTGGAAAATAGAGGGTCGACTTAGATAGGATGATTGATAGGAGATTAGGGGTAGTAGAGTATGGATAGGGTGTGGTAGTATGGATGAAGCTTTCCCCCAAGTATAGAGTACAAGAGGATAGGAGATTACATATGACATTTTTTTACCAATTTTTCATCATGGTACTTTCCCAAGGTGCCACAAGAAGTGGTTTTCACCATTGGACAAATGATTTCTCTTTAAAAAAAATCATTTTACTATTTTTTTTGAATTTTTTGAAATAATAAGGATGAAGAAGGATGGGGATGAAGATTTGGATAGGTAGATTTGGAAGATAGTGGATTAATGATAGGTAGATGGAGGAAGGACTCAAGCATCTGGCTCCTATGGATGGTATCCCTTGATGATTGTGATATAATTGACCATGGCCATTGGAGGTATGCTCATAGACGTTGGTAGAATGATGATAAGGGGATTAAATGGATGGGAAGATGGAAAGGAATATGGATTTACAAAAAGGATTGGATTAAAGGAGTGTGATTGGGGGATGAATTTTAGATAATTGATGAAGGTATGGAATACTTATGGATGAGTGGATGAAAATGTTTGCTAAATCAATATTGACACACACCTAGAGGGGTGGTGGAGTTGTGGAAGAGAAGTGGATTTTGAATTTGGAGATTCAGAGGGAGAAAGGATATGGATTTTGGGACATACAAACCTAGAATGGAATGAGGAGATGACGAAGGACTTAGTATAATTGATTTTGGGACAAGAGGGCCAAAAAATGAATTATAAAACGAAGGATTATTAAATGGAGTGGTGGAAGCTTTTGGATTGACAATTTGGATGCCAATTGATGTGCATTGATTCTATGAGTTGTTGTGGGATCTACATTATTTTTTACTTTTATTTTTTCTTTATGCGCCTTTGTGGCCTCTTGGATTGTGTTTTTTATTTTGGATCATATTTTTCTTTTCTTTGGCACGTATTTTTTAGGGGACATGTTGAACCTTGGATTTTTGTGGATTTTTATCTTCATGCATTTATATTTGGCATCCAAATTTCTTCCAATAGAAATGGAATTGGTCGATGGAGAGGAATAGTATTGAGTTTTATGGATGATTTTATGTATGTAGGATGTTGAAAGGGATTCAAGGATGTGGGCCTTGGTTGATATTGATTTTTGATAGCATAATAGGATTTTGAGATGGTGGTTAGAGGGGGTGGAATGTAAGGGCCCAAGATAGATGGAAGAGATGAAGGACTTGGATTTGGGTCTGATATTGATTTGGAGAATGGGGAATGTGGCATTTGAAATGAAGTGGAGGGAATTGGGATTTTGGAGGGATGGAAGGAGTACCAATGTCTTGAGCATGAGCTTGGTAGACAAGGCCATGATAATTTGGATTTTATTTGATTTGGATAGGTTCCAATATGCCTTTTTCATGGAGGCATAACCCGTTTCCTTGATAATGCATATTTTGGCAAATCCTTTTCCAATGGGATACTTGTTGTTTTGGAAGCGATACACGAGTCCATTTTGAGGGGGATATGATATGGAAGGGATGATAGGTTCTTGGAGGAAACCATATTAGATGAAGGTGTAAGAACCCATTTGATAAGTTTGGGGATCATTGGTAGCTTGGATAGAGGTGATGAGATATTGTGGAGTATTGGGATCATGACATGGAGATGAAGGGGTGCTTTGATCTTGACTTGGGGTAAGATCAAGGGATGGAGAAGGATCATAAGATGGAGTGGAAGGTGTGCATTGATCTTGATTTAGAGAGGGATCATGATATGGATTGAAGGGGAGGGGATCATGAGATGGAAAGGGATCATCTTGGATGTCCTCAAAAAAAAAAGAATTATGGTCAAAGATTGGAATATCATAGATATAATGATTAAAAATAGGATTATCATGGACATCAAATTTTTTGGATAGAGTGGATAGTGGTGCTTGATCTAAGGTTTTTTGGTCATGTACATGATCTTGATTTAGGCTATGGTACATATGGACATGATTTGGACCAATTTATTGACATGTTTGGATTTATGTGGATGGTGTGATGGAAGAGGAGTGATGGATAAATTATTCTAAATGGGTGGATGGAGGGATAAGATATGGAGGTGAATGCATGACACAGGAATATTGCATAACTTTATTTGTTCTTGGGGGGTTAGGATATTTTACTAATAGCCCTTGGAGAGAATCGTGAAAGCAATGGGATGGAGTGAATTTTTAAGATTGTAGTGATGTAGATTGTAAGGATGTGGATGGGATTTTAAGGGAACTTTGGATGTTGGTTTGGTTTCCCTTCTCAAATTAAGGTTGAGAGTGAGAAATAAGATATGGATTGGAATTTGGTGGAGATAAGTAGGATGGAAGCTTTTCACCAATACCAATAAAATATACAAGCATGGCATCTTTTTTATTGTTAAAGTAGTGGGTGAGGATGAAATCAGTAGTAGTGGATGGGAATGATGTGGATGGTAAGGATGTGGGTAGTATTTGAGGGGAAATTTGGATGGGGGTTTGATTTCCCTTGTCAAAGGAAGGTGTAGGATGAGAAATAAGAGATGGATTAGATTTCAATTGAGATGGGGATGATAGAAGTTTAGCACCAATGCTAAGGAGATATCTAAGCATGGCCTCTTTATCATTATTGAAGTGAGGGAAAAATTAGTGAAGTCTCGGCAATTGGAAAAGGGAAGGGTAAATTCTTGGATATAGGAAGAGGTGGTGGATGGGGAGAGCTAATTTTGGTCCACAAGACTCTCATTATCATCATAGGGATCATATTGAGGTTGACCAACAAGGCTATCCTCACCACCATCATCAATATAATTGGGGTTGACCTTGAGTGTGATATTTGGTCTTGTTGGTTAAGGGTATGGGTTCATGATGTTGGATTGGGTTGGAATAGATGAGGCTGGATTAGAATAGATTAGGTTGTATGGAGGATAGATTAGATAGTTAGACATGGTAGATGATTGATTGGAAGAGGAAAGTTTGGGATTGGTTTTGGATGAGGGTGGAAATTAGGATGATGAATTAGAAGTAGATTGGGATTGGAAGAGTGGGACCTAAGGATGGATATGGAGGATGAGATTATATTTGGATCAAATTTCAAGACCTTAAAATTATTTTATTTGATTAAGGATGATTCTCTATAATTAAGATAGACTAGAGTTCTTAAGCAAGAGTTGATTGGATTTGATTTCTACTTAAGATATGCAAATTTTTTAGTTAGGAATTGATAGTACTTGGTTACTATACTTAAGATAGACTAATTTTCTTAATCAAGTTTGGATTAATAATGGTATCAAATTAATTTCTTGATTTTTATTAGGAGATTGGATTTGAAATGGACAATAGTGGATGAAGGATAGGATCCTTGGATGAAGGATTTTGATTATGATGAAATGATTTTGGATATAAAGCATATTAAGTCCTTAGCCAAATTTTGATGTACAAAGGATTATTTTTTATTAAGGATTTGGGATTGGATAGTTAGTTGAGATAGATAGATAGATAATGGGTGATTGAATTTGAATGAGGGGTAGATGGATTATATTAGGATTTGGTTGGAATGGGATTAGGTTGATGAGGGTATTGGATTAATATGATGATAAAGTGTAGAGTCCCTACTAATGTCTTGTAAACTTGGTGGCAATCACATAATTCAGAGGGAAAAAATAATTGAACAGTCCACTTAAACCTTTGGAAAGAACTCCATATAATTATTAACCAAGGCTAGTAGGGTTGTGATGGTACTAGAACTATATGATATTTCAAAGACTTAATTTTACCTAATTCATCCTATTATAGATGCTACACTTGCTAGAAAATCATAAAACTACAAAACAGTAAAGAAAGTAAAGTTGGCACAATTACTACGAGTACTTACAATATAAGATTGTAACTAACTACTATTCAAAAATGAATACTATAAATTAACAAAATTAATAACTAAACCTATACTAAACTCCAGAGTACAGCATACCCAAGTAATTATAGTATGATTGAGAAAAAGAATTATTCATGAACCCATTAATGACTATAACATAGAATCTATTTAACACAACTTGTATTTATGAAACAACTACTAAAAACAAAAATGAAATAAAATGGAGTGAAGGACAGTTACCTTGAGTGGCCCTTGCTCAAGTGGATGTCTTCACTAATCCAAATCAAATCTAACTTCTTTGATCAATGCAGTTGTGATAACTCAAATCATTCATTGCACAAATCCAAAAGATCACATAAGATTTTGAGATATCTTATTGATTGAAAACCATGAATGAACAATAGCATTGTATGCATAAGGAATAAAAACTAACTAAAAAGTATATGGCAACTATATTTTCTCTAGAATAAAATACAACTAGCTAACTAACTAACTCCTAAAACATCAACCGCCAGGCTATACATATAGGAACGGGGGTTTATTGAAAAAAGACTCTAAACTAAGACCATTAATCACCACTCCCTAGATATCAAAGTGTGATAATGAATCAGTAATCTAAGTTGCAACTAAAAAGGAATAATATTCCTAACGGGATTATAAATCTGTTGTAACATAATTAAAACATTGAATGCTCAAATCGGTTATGTTAGAATCCTAATTGTAACAGGGTTCCTCTCCTCCAGTGTATTTATTGGGCACCATAATGATGCACAACCATCTTCATTAAGTTCCTTCATGTTGTAGTTGTTGCATCCCATTTATTCTGCAACCTCCCATGTTTTGTTGTCCAAGAATTCCTTTTGTTGAGAGTTGTATCTCACAATTGTGGGCTCCAATCCACCTCCTCCAACTGTAAGAGTTAACTCACAAAACATGCACACACTACTAACAACCATAACTAAGAACATATATCAATCACATTTCATACCTATTCACACATAAATTATGCATTAACCATCACATATAACCATATTTCTATATACTTTAAATTATACATGAGTGACCTTAGGAGGTGAGTTGTGTAGCTCATTTGTTGAGTCACTGTGAGAACCGATAGTATTTGTTGTTGAGTTGATATCTTGTGATATATTTTTTGTATTTGAACCATTTTTTATCCATATAGATACATTAAAGAAAGAATAAAATCATCTTTCTGAGTTGGTTGCTTATATATCTTCAATCTATGTCCATTCACCAATAGTGTGAATCTAACTACATCTATAGTTTGTAACTTGACTGCTCCATTAGGAAATACCTATTAAATTTCATTGGGTCCCAACCATCTAAACTATAACTTACCTTTGTGGTCTTTGTATCTAGAGTCATACAGTAAAGCCCAGTCACCTACAGTGAACTCTTTGACCTTTATAAACTGATTATGCCATTTAGTCCTTTGTTTTTTAATGATCTTTATGTGATGCATGCCATCCATTCTAATTTCATTAAATCCATTCAGACTGTGTAACCTTTCTTTTTGTGCTTATATCAAATCCATTCCTAACTCAACTATTTTCCTAAGTGTCTTATACTCAAACTCTATTGGCATAACTATTGTTTTCCCATAGACTAGTTCATAAGGTGTGAAACTTGTAGTTATTTTCAATGTTTTGTAGGCCCACACTGCTTTAGGTAATCTTGATGCCTAGTCCTTTTTTGTGAATTTGCACTATTTTGGTCAGAATATTATCAATCTCTTTGTTTGTAACCTCCACCTTCCCATTGGCTTTGGGATGATAAGGTGTTGATTTTTTATCTCTTATTGAATATTCTTTAACCAATTGATAAAATAAGGTCAGAAGTAAACCGAGGACCTTGATTAGTGACAATTTCTCTAGGTACTCCATACCAGATAAAGATGTCTTCATACAGGAACTTAGCTACATTCCCATCTCTTGCAACTTGTAATGGCTTAACTTCAGCCCATTTTTTCAAATAGTCTATACAAGCCAAAATATACTCTTGTTATTAGAGGCTAGAGAAATTGGGCTAATGAATTCAAGCCCCCATTTTTCAAATGGTGCTAGTGTTATCTATGGCTACAAAGGCATTTCATTTTTCCTTGTTGGTTTGCCAATTCTCTGACATCTATCACAACTCCTTGTGTAATTCACTGAATCCTTGTCGAGAGTAGGCCAATAGTAACCTAGTGTCAAGATCTTAAATTTTGTCCTTTTGACTGCAAAATGACCCCCAGAGGGCTCATCATGGCAATATTTTAGAATTCCAAAGACCTCATCTTCTCTTATACATCTCATGATATTATCTAGACTAGTGTAAAATAAGTAACTATCTACCCAAGAATATGGAAATCTTTTATGCACCAACTATCTCTTTTCTCTAGGAGAGAAATGTGATGGTATCTACCCTACCACTAAGTAGTTTGCAATATCAAAAAACCATGGTGTGTGAATTGTAAGAGAAAACAAATGCTCATCTAGAAAATATTCGTCCACAACACATTCTTATATTTGTGTAGGTAACCTAGATAGAAAATCTTCCACCACATTAGCTTTCCCTAGATTATCCACTATTGTTATGTTAAACTCATGTAGTAAGAGCATCCATCTAACTAGTCTCCCCACAACTATAGGTTTTTTCATTAAGAATCTTATGGGTGTATGATTTTTGTGAATAAATACTTGCTAACCAGTGATATAATTCCTAAACTTATTGATAGCATAAATAATTGCCAACATCTCTTTCTCAGTGATAGTGTAGTTAAGTTCAGATCCTTGCAAATTCTTGCTAATATAGTAGATAGCATATTATTTGTTACCTTATTTTTGTCCCAAGACTACTCCTATTTCAAAATCTAAAGCATCAGTGTGTATGTGGAAAGGTACTGTTGAGTTTGGCCCTCTCAAGATAGGTTCTTGTGTCAAAGTTGTCTTAAGTGCCTTAAAGGAGTGTTGACACTCTACAATCCATTCAAATTCTATGTCTTTGATGAGCAGGACAATTAATCATGCTACAATTTTACTAAGATATTGGATGAACCTCTTATAGTAGCCTGCATGTCCCAAAAATCTCCTGACATCTTTTTTCTTCTATGGCACAAGAAGTGTAGAGATGATCTCAATCTTGTTGGGTCCTCCTAAATTCCTTCACTTGAGATAAAGTGTCCTAGAACAATCCATTGAGTCATCTTCATGACACATTTTTCATGACTCAAAAATAGGTTATGTTCTTTACACCTCTTCAAAACCTTTTCTAGATTGTTGAATGCATCTTCATAGGTAGTGAAGTCATCCATGTAGATTTCCATGGAATCATGAGCATAGTCTAAAAAGATACTTAGCACTAACCTTTGGAAAGTGATTGGGGCATTACATAGACCAAATGGAATAACATAATAGGTGTAATTACCCTAAGGGCATGTAAATGTAGTCTTATCTTGGTCCTCTGAAGCTATCTTTATCTGGTTGTAGCCACTAAACCCATGTAGGAAAGAGAAGTACTTTTTCCCTACTAAGGAATCAAGCACTTGGTTAATGAAAGGTAGGGGAAGTGATCTTTTCTAATGGTTGTGTTCAGATCCCTATAGTCCACACATACCCTCCATTTTACTTCTTTCTTAGAAATAATAACTAATGGTGAAATTCATTAGCTATCAAAAATGGGATAAATGAAGCCTGGATCAAGTAGCTTTTGCAGCTCAGTCTTTTAACTATTTCTCTTAAGGTAGGGTTCATTCTCCTTTGGGGTTGTCTAATTGGCTTGAATCCACCATTTATGTAAATCCTATGCATGAAAAGTTTCAGATGAATCCCTATCATATCAGGATAGTCCCATGCAAAGGTTTTTGTGTGTGCCTGCAGCACAGTGTTTAGGGAATTTTGTTGTTCTTCAGTTAATCCATTATTGATGTTCAGGGTTTTTCCTGGCATGATTTCCCATGTTTTGGATTTTTATTGTACAGATGAGAGACCAATTCCACTAATATGGGAAACACACTATTGTGGAAAAAGAGAATGTAACAATTGAGATACCTCTTCTGATGAATTTTCAGGTATAATGTTCAGGAGTGGATCCTACAAACATGAAAGAAAGTCTTTTTGTTGCGAGTCCCTACCATAGTTATTCTATATGATATGGTCAATTAATTCATCCTTATCTTGGGTTCCTAATAGGGGGTTGTGTTCTATTGTCATGAGAGTTTGCAAGGAATAGTGGTCTTCTTCATCCAAGGTAGGCCATATAGTCTGCTCTAGATTTTCATGAGGTTGGGTTGCTGGATAGAGAACCAATTTATTGGTCACAATCCCATTGGATATTATCATGTTCCTAGACCTACAACCTATGAATGCATCAGTTGTGCTAACCATGGTCTTCCTAAAATAAGTGGATATCCTACAAGGTTGACCTTGGGCTACAAGACTCTAAAATTTGTAGGATATTCCCATGAGTCTAATGCATTGACTAAGTCCTCAATGATCCCCTCAGGTTTCATTGTTGACCTATCTACCAATTGTAAAATAGTTGGTTTAGGTCTAAGGTTAGCTAGTTGAAGTAGCTACATTGTATCCTTATTCATGACATTAATTTTTGCCCCTAAGTCAATCAAGGTATTCTTGATAATAGTCACATTAATCTTAACATCCACTATTGGACTCCCAAGGTCTATGTATTTAGGGATAGTTATATTCCCTAGCATAATATCTACAAGATTCCCTAGGACATGAGTTGTCTGAGGGTCCTTCCTCTTTCTCTTACTATCTTGGTATAGATTGGGATATCTTTGATAGCTTTAATGAGGAGAATTTTGATACTGACATCCTTAAGCTAACCCAATAGGTCCATCTCAACTTGGGTATGATGTTTTTGAATGGATAAACGCTTAGGGAAAGGAGGCTTTGGACTTGAGGTGGTCTGAGTTACCTCATTTGACCTAAGCTTTGAAGGTGAATTGTTTAAAGCTTTAGATGTGGGTTCCTCATCCACCATCTTAGTGATTTGATGGTATGAAGGTCTAGCTAGTGTTTTCCTTCACCTAAGGTGGACATCACTCACCTCTACCCCATAGGTAGGGTATTGTATAACCTCATAAGTATATGCCTATTGGACATGCTTGTTATTGGGGTTAGGTGCTAGTTGGGCAGGTAATTGTGGAGCTCTTGGTGGCTGAGATGTTGGGTTTGATGGAGTGGGCATGATGGCTTGTTTACACGACTAAGAAGGCAACAAAGGTTGTTGGTAATTCACATTTTGTTGTTGCCACTACTGACCTTTTTTTCATTATGTTTGCCACTGATTTTGATGTATTGGCCATTAAGGATTATAATTGGCACCTTAGAAAAAAAATTGTGGCCATGCATTTGGTTGTTGTTGGATCTAGTTTTGCTAAGGTTTTTTCCATTGCTAAGGGTTTTTCCATTGGTTTGGATTATTTGGCCAAGGTTGAGAATTCCAACTAGAGAAATTTTGATTACCAAATGGAAAATATGTATTGAAATTTAGAGGGTCTTGTGGCATACCTTGTCTTAGATTTCATGGCCTTCTTTGAGAAATGTAAAATATTTGTCCATCCTCTCCTTCCAGTGGTTGAAAATCTGGTTTTTTTTATCTGTCTTTTGTAATACTAGCCACCCTTTTGCATTTGTAGTTTTATTTTCTTTGTCTGCAATTAGGGTAGTATTTAGTAAGCATTGCTTCAGCCTCCAATTTCTTCTTTATATAAAGAGTTTCCAATTGAGTAGCTAGATGACTTATCCTCCTTCATGTTGGATAGTAGGTTACTTAGCTCCACTCTTGAAACCCCATTAGATTTTTTTCCAATGGTAGATGTTGTTTCCCCCTTGATCTTTTTCTAAAGGTCCTAGAATATTTTCTACAAACCTTAAAAGTATCTTCAAAGGGTAATTGAGATACATCTCCTTTCCCAATAATATTGAGGGCATCCATGCAATCATCATTGACTCCTCTTAAAAATAAAATCTTCAAGGATTCTTTTGAGAGTCTATTATGTGGGTTTTTCTTCAAGCAAAATTGGAACCTTTCTACATAGTCCTCCAATGGTTCATCCTCTTTTTGAGTCATTCTAAAAATATCATCTCTTCTCTATCAACTCCTTTGCAATAATCTTGTTATTTATCCAAGAATTTTGTTTTCATGGTGTCTCAATCTAGAACAACATCTTTTCCTAGTCACATAAACCATCTTAGGGCTACATCCTTCAAAGTTGCAGGAAATAGCTTGAGCCTATGAGAACAGTTGTGTAGTCATAGTTCCTACATAGGACATCAAACTCGAACAAGATTGTGTTCGGATCTTCAATTACCAAACCATAGAAGACCGGTAATGCTAAAGGAGGGATATTGTTCAATATAGTAGCTCTCTTGGTTGGTAATGGGAAATTCAAAAGTCAAATGTTCTAATGGATCATCCACTACTGCATCATCCATTGTTTGGAAGGTCCCCTAAGTGTTTTTAGTAGATATTGGTGAAAGGGGAGATTCTTCTTCAGTAGTACCCTCACTCTAATAAATTTAGTCACCAATATCTACTCTAGCTTGTTGGTTTGAGGGGAGAAATCTTCCCAAAGAGTCTCTTTGCCTCCGCATATAATAGATACGACTTTGTATAGCAATGGATCCTACAAAATGTTAGTGAAATGCTCTAGTATTTTGAGAAGATTAAACCTAATAGTCCTAATATTCAAAGAAAATTCTAAACTAAGAAATCTTGGAAATAACAAAAACTAATCGTTGAAATTAGCACCATCCCCAAAAATGGCACCAAAAATGTAGTCCCTACTAATGTCTGGTAAACTTGGTGGCAATCACTCAATTCAGAGGGAAAACCTAACTGAACAGTCCACTTAAACCTTTAGAAATACCTTCATTGAATTATCGGTCAAGGCTAGTAGGATTTTGATGGTACTGGCACTTTATGTGCTTTCAAATACTTAAGGTTACCTAATTCATCCTATTACAAAAGCTACACTTGCTATAAAATCATAAAACTGCAAAACAGTAAAGAAATTAAAGTTGGCACTATTGTTATGGGTACCTACAATATAAGACTGTAACTAATTACTATTCAGAAAAGAATACTAGAAATTAATTGAACTGATAACTAAACCTATACTACACTCCAGAGTACAACATACCCAAGTAATTATACTATAATTGAGAAACAAGAATTATCCATGAATCTACTAATGGTCATAACACAAAAATATATTTAACACAACTTATATTTATGAAACAACTACTAAAAATAAAAATTAAATAACAAGAAATGGAGTGAAGGATAGTTACCTTGAGTGGTCCTTGCTCAAGTGGTTGTCTTCATTATTCTAAACCAAATCTAACTTCTTAGATCAGCGTATTCATGATAACTCAAATCATTCATTGTACAAATCCAAAAGATAACATAAGATTCTAAGATATCTTATTCATTGAAAACCATGATTGAACAATAAAATTGTATGCATAAGGAATAACAACTAACTGAAAAGTATATGGAAACTATATTTTCTCTAGAACAAAAACCAACTAACTAACTCTTAAAACCTCAACCATTGAGCTATACATATAGGCACAGGGGAGTTTATTGAAATAGGACTCTAAACTGAAATCATGAATCACCAATCCCTAGATATTGAAGCATGATAATCACTCAGTAATATAAGTTGCAACTGAAAAGGAAGAAGAGTCCTAACAGGATTATAACTCTTTTATAACATAATTAAAATATTGAATGCTCGAATCAGTTATGTTATAATCATAATTATAATAGGGATCCTCTCCTCCAGTGTCTTTATTAGACATCATAATGGTGCACAACCATCTTCATTAAGTTCCTTCATGTTTTATTTGTTGCATCCCATTTATTTTTGAACCTCCCCTATTTTGTTGTCCAAGAATTCCTTTGGTTGTGGGTTGCATCTCACAATTGCTATGGGCTATAGTCCACCTCCTCCAGCTGCAAGAGTTAGTTCACAAAACATGCACACAATACTAACAACCATAGCTAAGCACATATATCAATCACATTTCATACATATTCACACATAAATTATGCATTAACCATCACATATAACCATATTTCCATATACTTTAAAGTAGGTTCAAGATTTCATAATAATATAAAAGATAGCATAATGTATGAACATGTATGGGATAAATGTCTTGGTGATGTTTGGGAACTTGCATAAAAACATAAGAAAACTAACTAATGTTTGGGCTCATCATGAAGGATGTGGATTAAGGATGATAATGGATATAGGATAATTAGAAAAAAGATGAATGATGAAAATGGATTAAGAATAGGGAAATTTGATGTGGATTATGGATGATGCTTGGTTGAGTTAGCTAGATGGTTAACGGGTGATTGAATTTGAATGAGGGGTAGATGGATTAGATTAGGATTTGGTTGGAATGGGATTAGGTTGACAAGGGTATTAAATTGATATGATGAAGGATGTGGATTAAGGATAATAATGGATAGAAGATATTTAGGACAAAGATGAATGATGAAAATGGTTTAAGATTAGGTAAATTTGATGTGGATTACAAAGGATTCTTGGTTGAGTTAGATAGATGGATAATGGGTGATTGAATTTGAATGAGGGGTAGATGGATTAGATTAGGATGGTTGGAATGGGATTAGTTTGACAAGGGTATTGGATTAAGATTATGATGAAGGATGTGGATTAAGGATGATAATGGATAGAGGATAATTAGGACAAAGATGAATGATGGAAATGGATTAAGAATAAGGAAATTTGATGTGGAATATGGAGGATGAATAGGATATGGACTAGGATCTTGATTGGATTAGGAAAATTAATTAGGATTAGGGTCCTAAGTGATGGATTAGGGATAGATTGGAGATAGATTGGGATGATTAGGATAGTTGGGATGATGTGGATGATGTGGATTGAAGAATTGGGGATGATTAGGGAAATATGGAGGATTAGCAAGATGAGGGGGATAATTGGGATGACTATGGATGATTAGGATAAGGTGATTAAGATGAAAAATAATTATTAGGGTGAGATGATAAAGGTGATTAGGAATGATATTATTAGAATGAAAAGGAAATATTATGAGAGATATTTAGAATGATTATGGATGATTAGGATGAGGTGATTGGGATGAAAAGGAATGGTTAGGATGAGAAGGGATGGTTAGGATGGGAAGAAATGATTAAGATGAGAAAGGGGTAAATAGAATGATTAGGGATGATTTGGATAAGGTGATTAATATGATTAGGATAAGAGGATTAGGATGAGTTGATTAGAAAGATTATGGATGATTAGGATGGGATGATTGGGATTATTAGGAATGATTAGGATGTGAGAATCATGATGGTTAAGGATGATTAAGATGGGGTAATGAGGATGGAAATTTTTACTTGAATATTCAATTGATAGCTTGACTTGGAGGAAACCTAGACTTAAGCAAGAAAAGATAAAAGATTTGTTTGGTTTTTGAAAAAAAATGGACTTTTTTTTTGTGGCTTTTTTAATTTTTCTAATTTTTTGGATTTTATGATTAAGGATAAAAGAAAACAAGGAAATAATGAAAAATCAACAATCCTATGGCTCAATTGCATGAGTTTCCACTTTTGGATTAAGTGGGGAAAGTGATCTAAAAATTCAAGAACATAAGACACATGAACAAGCCTAACTCAAGTGGAATTATCAATCCTTGAAAGCACAAGGCACCACAAAAAGAGATGTCCAAAAAGTCTCAACTAGGCTTTGCAAGCTCAACTAGGGGTATCCTCCATATACCACAAGGGTACGTGAGGCCTAATTCGTAGATGAAAGGAAATACTACCAAATAGCTAAGAGGGGAGGGTAACCCACTCTCCACCTTCACTTCTCTAAGGTATAAAGTTCTTAGAGGCTTAGCCCAGATTGACAATATTTCACTTCCAAGAGGTTTCTTTTGATTCATCTCCTGCTCTTTATACTCCATCAAAAACATGGGAGTTGAGGTCATCCCCTAGGGTGATGAAATCCTTAGGTAGGACCCCTAAAAAAAAAAAAAAATATCACTTATTTTTTATCCTCAAGATCACACTAGGGTGCAAGAGGAGAGTATACCTAAGTGAGTCTTAGGGATTAAAAGACACTTGTTTCTTTTAGGGCCCAAATTGAATGTGAAAGGTAAATTTCAAGCCCAATTTCAAGTGTGAGAAAAAAAACACCAAATAAAATATTATAAACAAAAATGGACTTAACTAATCGATTCCTAATGATTTTCTGATAAATTTTTTTAAAAATGTTAAAAAATGATTTTGTATGAAGAAGTTATGAGCATTTGAAGATTAAAAATAAGGGTTGAATTTGACTAAATGCACCTAATTTTTAGAACAAAACTTGAAAAATCCACTTATACCATAAAGAAGAGATCTGAGTTAGCCTTCCAACCTCTTTTAAATTTTGAAAATTCAATTTGTGATAAAAAGTTTATGCCCATTTTCGTAAAACTACTCCTTTAGAGTTTGCATAGGAACATAGGGCCATTTTGAGCAACATAGACACATTTTTATTAAACACAAGCATCATTTTGTGAAACAAAAGAATGAATTTATGAAACAAAGGTTCTTTTCTATATAGAGACTTTAGAAAAACCTTTTTGTGAATCGTAGGCACTTTTTTGTGAAGCGTAGGTGTGATTTGTCACAACGGAAGCACTAAAATTCATCATGGAAGCATAGTTCTATCAAATGCAAGCATCTAAGGTTGTGACAAAAGCATAGTTTTGTTGAACAAAAGCGTTAGAGTCACTGAGTTGAGTGCTAGGCATGGTTTCTCTTAATAGAGGCATCGAAAGTCATCACAAAAGTGCAGGTTTGTTGAATAGAAACATCGAATCATAGATCCAAGTTCCAAGCATGGTTTCTTAGAGAAAAGGCACTGAAAGTCATGATAGAAGCATCAGAACTTGTCAAACGAAAGAATTGAATCATAATTTTGAATGTGGAACTGGAACCTGCAACTCAAATCTCACCAAAAATTCACAAAAAAATAGGTTAAAACAGGGATGTGAATCCCACAAGGCATGCTAAAATAAGAATGAGAAAATGAAATGAAGTGAAAGAAACAAGATAAATGCATAAACACATAAATTTTTACCTGAAATTACCTTCAAACTCCATGATTAAGCTAGAATAGGATGCACCCAAAGCCTATTGATATGCTCTTAATAGATGGAATGTGGTTGCTTATCAAACTAGTAGCATGATAGTATGATCAAGATGATTCAATAGAAATTTGGACATCATAATAGTAGCATAATATTGGATTCTTGCAAATGTGATGGGAGGCCTCTCATTTATAGAACTTCCATGAGAGAAATCAAGGGTCAAGATGGGTTGGTTAATGGATGGATAAGATTAAATGGGGATTAGGGTTTGGATCAAAGTTGTAGTCATGTGATAAGTGTCACATGAGGGATAAGGTCTAGGTTCAAGATTAGGATTAAAGAAACATCCTTATGTGAATGGATACGATTAAGAGGTGTGATATGAAATGAATGGATGATATGGAAAGTTAGTTTGACTTTTGGGAAGTGTTTGAATTCAATTAATCTAAACAAGGTCTTAGCTAGACATGTGAGAGGGACACTTCTCACATATGACAAGTTCAGATTGTGATCTAGTGAATGGAATCAATGGCTAGGATTATGGATAAGGATTGAACAATAAACTGGAATTAAATAACGGAGGAAAAGATAATGGGAATTAATTAACCTTAATTAATTAATTTAGTTAGATGATTTGGGGATAAGGCTAGACTTTATTAAATAAGTGTAAAATTTATTTAAATAAAATGGAGGATAAAGGTGATGGGTAAATTAATTAAATAAATAAATATTATTTATTTAATGAATGACTTAAAAGATAGGCTAAAATTAGGTGTGGTTGGGTATGGTCATATTTTAGGTGTCTACAAAGTCATCTAAATGTGTGTCAATGTTGGGATCAATATTTTACCAGTCTTTAATTCATGCCACCCAAAGGGGCTTGACCTGGGAGAACTTGTTCAACTATTGAATCAACAAATCCCTAAACAATGGTCCTTAGACAACATCTTGATAGATTCAACTATCAAGATGGCAAAGGTGATAAATTTTCTAGTATATGTTTTATCAAATATTTGTCACACATTGCAAATAAATTCAACACAACAAATTAATTTTGTGTCACTTGGGATCGAACTCACAAGACTTGTGATTTAACCATGGAGAAATCTAACAATAAATATTTTCAATTATTTATCAAACCAATGACATTGTAATAACCCCCACAAGGCATTAACCAAAATACACAAAAAAAATTGATCACTCAAATTCAACTCTTTTTTATCACCAAGATCTCAAGGTGGACAAGGTGAGAACATATGAAGGTAGAATGAGGATTACAAGAAAAATATTGGTGGCTAATCTCCCAATTTACAATGACTATGCAAATGGAAAGCCGTCGAAAAATTACAAGAAAAATCTAATCAAACAAAAAAGGTTGATTGAATACAGATCTAATCAATGCCAAGTGAGCTCTCAAATCAATGTCAAATTGACAGACAATGAAATAAAATAGATCTTAATATGAACTAACCAAGACCTTACAATTAAAATGTGAACCACGATCTTGACTTACTACAAGCTCCACTATAATTCGGGTTGGGCATGAATAGAAAGTTCATGGGAATTTGATCCACTCCACATCATAATAGGATTATCACTCGAGGAGTTAATGACGAAGCTTCTCGTCTCCCTACCCCTAATTTGAGTAGAACCGTTAGTGGTACCTTTATGAATTTGGCTAGATAGATAGATAGAAAGATATCTTGTCGCAACTAAAACCTCCTTACAATTAAAATGGGATTTGACAAAGAACCAACCAAGAATTTTCAACAATATTTTTTTAAGCAAATAAGTAATCTTCAAATAATTGTTTAATCTATACCAACAACTTAAATTATTGCTTAAATGGCTAGAAATTAACGAGTGTCTTGCATAATATGATTAATCCAAAGTTGATTGGAAAGAGCAATGTAAACTCTTGTAGTATGTTGATTTTTAAAACCAGAATACAATCAGCTAGGCTACTACATACTTGTTGATAAAAAAAATCACTGAAGAAAGGGAGTACAATCTCAAATAAAACCTTTAAATGCTCCACTATCATCTATGAAACGTAGAACATGGTGGTAACAGCTAGTAAGGGGTTAAACCACTTAGAATATTATCATATTTCCTTGCAAATTTATGGAACTTCATTGAAATTCTTGTAATCATTGCCCAATAATGATTATTACTGACTGTGCACTAATAGCTATAGATAATGATCAATCTAAAGTCTGAAAGATTCACCCTAAATTATGTGAATGAGACTAATTTGAAATGCTCAACCATTTAAAACTTCCCTCGGGTGTTAAAACCAACAGCTAAACAAATTCCCATTAATAAAGCAACCTTATTTTGAAGAAAAATATATATTCATCCTCAAAGTTTTAAAATCTAGAATGCTTTCATTCTCAAGAATGGAAGAAGGTGAACACACATTCATTAAAATTGTATATGTAGTTTTTTTTAATTTTGTTTTGAAAATTAAATAATTTCATTTATTTTTTAAATATTTTTTTAATTTATAAAATTATAATATAAATGAACTATTTTCATTTTTTTATCATGAACACAGTCACACTTAAATTAATTATTTATAATATCTTTTTAAATAATTAATATAAATTATCTTTTAATTTGACTATTTTAACAATTTTAATATTTAATAATTATTTAATTTTCTCTTTTAACCATCTAATTAATCTAAGAGAAAAATACAAATCAAAAAATTATCTTTTAATTTAACTTTTTAACAGTTTGAATATTTAACTATTTAATTAATTTTCTCTTTTAACCATCCTATTAACCTTAAAAAAATACAAATCATAAAGACTCACAACCACATTCATTTTTGGACAATATTGAATTGTCTATATAGTTTTGACATGATTGGTTCATCATTAGATTTAAGGCTAGACCCCTAACCCTTGCGTATAAATTTCATACATTTATTGCAATTCTATCCCAACTCTATTATTTAGGTTTATTGTTTGGTAATTTGATTAAATTTATTTGATTAGACTAAATAGTCCAATGTCGTGTGATTTACTTTCATTACAAAATAACTTATTTGTATAAAAATAGTTATTTAGCCTTCTCAACTTTGTAACATTATATGCATACATATCACATTGGTTTTTTTGTTATTTCTGCACATAACATATTTATATTCCCAGTTTAAGAGTATTAATGTGGCACATTGCTTGGGGAGGTCAAACAAGATATTTTTTGTGCTTTTTTGCAAGTTACTAGTGTCAGCCTTCAAGCAAGGCAGTTAATAAAGGCATGAATAAAACTCTAAATAAGCCCATTTTCCATATAAAATTTGCTTCCATGTGAGCATCCCCCTTTTTGTCATGTTTTCAAAATAGCAACATTAAAAATTCTAACATTGAAATACAAATAAATAAATAAAATGAATAACAATAACCAAAACCTCTTGATGTGGGTAAGCCTAGTAAAGGGGATTTAGGCAATAACTAGAAGGGTTATGAAACCTGTAGTGAAGAAGAGGCTAATGGTAAGCCGAGTAAAACTAAGCATGTCGCTACCTCTACTATTTTGAAGGAAAGGATTGAAATTGCTGAAGATGTTTCTTCGTTGTCCCTTGTTTTGGGGACCAAGGGAAAGAAGGATCTGAAGGAAGGCAACAATAAGAAATTGGCTTTTAGGTCTGCTAGCCAGGTGATGGAGCTACAAGCTACTTCTCCCATGAAGTTGGATGGTGGGCATGGTGCTTTGGATTCTCCAAGTGTGAACTTAGAGATACAAAAGAGGAGGTATGTGGTTGAGGACATTGCTAACTCTATTCGCAAGATTCAAATGTCGGTGGCTGGTGGTAAAGGTAAGGAGGCTTGTGTTAGCCAGGATAGGGTTAGTTCTTCCCAAGAGGATGACGTTGTGGGTAAGGATGTTTTTAACTTTGATCGTGAAGATTTTCCTGATGTTTTGGGGACGGCTAAGGAAGGGTCCATTTCTTTATTTAAAATGTTTAAATGGGAGTTTCATGAGCTCAATTTGACTAATGTTAGGGTTAAGGGTGTAGTGAGTAAAGTGGGTGAATCCTCGGTTCAGATTCAAATTGATGAGCTATTCGATTCCTTGAAGATTGTGGCTGAGGAAACGTTGAAGATGAAGTAGATGTTTGAACAGTGTATTCTAACCCTCGAAGACCAAATGAAAAGGATCAATGTAAAATTGGAGAAGTTTGAGGATGGGACTAAATCTGTTGTGAAGTTTGAGTCCATGGGCATGTCATCTCCTATTGGTATGGCTAAGAAACAAATGGAAATTTCTCTTGGTGAGGATGTTGGTGTTTGTGAAAGGCATGTGGAGGGTGAGGTTTCTGGTGACAAGGTTGTTGGGTCGTAGATTGTTTTAATTAGTGAGGTAAATATGGTTGGGCCTAGTGCTAGATCACGTAATAAGACCAAGTTGCAGGTTGGGGTCCCTACTAAAGATATGTTTGAAGTCAAGGATGATTATTAGAAGACTATAGAGAGCAACATGGAAGTTGTTGATATCCTGAAAAATATGAATTGTTGTTATTTTTTGTCCTTCCTTTTTGGTTGTTGTCATGTTGATGGTTTGTTGTGTTTTGGCTGTTGTCTGCTCTTTTAGTTATCTTTCGCTTCAGCTGTTCTTTTTTGTAAAGGGTTTCGGGGCCCCTTCAAAACCTATTTACCTCTAGTAAAAAATAATATAAATATCGAAAAATATAAATATAAATATTAACAATTTAAATATTATAATCATTATAATATGATATTAAAAGTATTAATAAAATATATAAAAATAAATCTAATAACAATAAATTAAATTTATAAATATAATAGTAAAATAAAAAACATATAATATAAAGTATAAAATATATAAAAGCACAAACTAACACACATATGGTGTTGGAAATTAAGGTAATATTGTAGCTTAAAACTTATAAAATTATGTGACTATAGATCTAATTAAGTATTCTTTGTCACAATTAATTGTGTATGATTAATCTGTTTAGATCAATTTTATCATTTGTAGAAAGAGACAGAAGATTGCAGAAGAATGAGACAGAAGATAGAAGTGACACGGCATATACATGGAGAAACCCTTTCAGGAAAAAACTCCACCAAAATCAATAGTGCTTGTAAGTATTCTTTGTCACAATTAATTGTGTACGATTAATCTATTTAGATCAATTTTATCATTTGTAGAAAGAGACAAAAGATTGTAGAGGAATGAGACAGAAGATAGAAGTGACACATCATATACATGGAGAAACCCTTTCAAGAAAAAACTCCACCATAATCAATAGTGCTTGTATTATTTAACCTTAGAACAAGATTACAATAATACTGTATCAATCCTTGATTGATATGCTTCTTTTCCTTCAACAATCCTTCTTCACAACCTGCAATAAACTCACATTGAACTCTCATACACTTGCTGAAATTTATAGATAATTATAAGCATGTAAACTCACAAGAATTGTACAAATACAAGAGCATAAAACTCCTCTCAAAAACCCACACCTAGATCTGACAAGTAGAGTTCCACAATGTAAACAGAAGTCAAACCAAAGTATTCCTCAATTTAGGCGCCCCAAACTAAACACTTAACTGAACTCTGGTCATGAAGATATCTTGGAAGCTTCACCTCAAAGTTGGCACCCAAGAATGGGCCCACTTGACTGAGCCTTGTAAATATCTTTTCATGCAAAAGGTGTTAACTCAAAGATGCCAACTTGGGCACCCAAGGTGGACCCAAGTCAATCTTAGTTAATTGAAACATATCTCTCCACCAATTCATGCAAACAACATGCATGATTGATCATCCCCACTTAACTAAAAGTATCCACCTATTATCTATCATGCACCTGAAGTCATTAGTCATGCAATTCAAGTCAACTAACATGAAACTCAAAATAACTACATGCAACTTAAGTCAACTAGCATGCAAATCAAAATAACTACATGCAACTCAAGTCAACTAGCATGCAACTCAAAATAACTACATGTAACTAAAGATAATTGAACTGAATTGAACTAAACTGAACTGAATTGGACTGAATTGAACTGAACTGAACTGATATTGAACTAATAGTGCCACTCCACTCTTGTAAATATCAATCCCTATTTTGTAGGAACAATACATGCATTACTGAAGTGTTATCAATCCTCTAAACAGTTAACTAGAGCAAGGTGGGTTCCACCTTCCATGTGGGCACCCCATGTGCTCGTATCTTGTAGGAGCTCTTCTTGGACGTCCCGACATGTTCCTATTATTTAGGAATAATTACAAATGTCAATTTGCATGTTCATTTCATTCACATTTAATCTCTTTCTAATCCTAGTGTTGGGGAATGCTTTTCAAGGACTTAGGAGATACATTAAATATGTTTAGGATTGCAATTAAATGGCATCCTATTCCCAACATATGAAAGACAGTGATTAATAATATTTAAGGAAAAGATTAATTTTAAATAATGGTGGACTTTATAAAGGCAGGAGCGCTACATTAAAAAGGAGGATCGAGTCACAAAGAAGGCAATGCTTAAGTGAGCAGCAATTAAAAATAAATAGAGGTAGCAATTAGAGTTATCAAAGGAAGCGATTGAGTGGAAAAGGATTTGACTATTTGAAAGGTCATTACCTTTCAAAAAAGATGTTTCTTCACTCAGTCATCAGGGTATAAAGAGAATCATATTGAGAAATAAATCTACACTAAGAAAAGCAACAAAAATATAACTAGCAGTTGCACAATTAATATGTGCAATGTAATAGCTGATAGGCACCATGCCGTAAATACCAGCTTGCCGTAAAATTATCCCCGGTGGCATCAAACTGGAGGAGATCCCGGTAGGGTCTCCCCACGTAAATAGCCTATCAACTAATAAGGAGATTTAAAGGAAAATATATGAATGGGGAATAAGGACAAAAATAGAAGTGTTTCTTGAGCATAACAGCAAATACATTAATATGATACAATCAAACTTGGAAGAATAAATACGTGGGAAGGAGAAGATGGTTCAAGAAGAGACATATGAAGACCAATGCCAAATCAATAAGGGAAGTAAGTTAATTATAATAGAATATGAATATATGTGTGTGAGAGAGAATTATATACAATTATGCAATAATGATGCTTGTAGCAATTATTGAGCCTTATAAATAATTATGATTATTTCCTATTTGTTTGATTTATAATAAGAAATATCTTCTAAATGTTAAGAACCGATTGAACCATTGAGAGAAACATATGTATATTTATATTTATATATATACAAATTAGTATATACAATTATTGTAGATCGACCAAAGTAAATCTTCTGCACTGATAAATTACATCTACATACTGAGATATAACAGTAACATAATTTTATAAATATTGTGGTATGTTATTTGATGTCTATGCTTTAAATACATTAATTCCATGCATTTCATGTAGAACAATGAAGATTTCATTTCAAACTAAGTTATTAGTCCAATTGTAAGATATTTATACCTCTACAATTAACCATGGGAAGAAGAGATGGAAGTACAAGGGGATAGCCTTTTCATCCTAAGTATACCACCCCTAATGGATGCCCATGTGTCTACCATTAGTGGGCCAGGGGGTTTCCTATCCACCCTTGGGCTTAGAGAGAAGGAGATTTCATGCTAAGTAGACCACCCCTAATGGATTTGTGTGTGTCTTCCATTAGGGGTGTCCTATCTGCCCTTGGGCTTAAAAAGAGGAAATACTTTGGGCATCCTATTGTGGCTTCATCTCCAAACTTACCAATGGCTAATTATTAGAGTGGATAATAACTTTGAATTCATGTTAATAGTTACTTATATGCTTTAAGATCAATGAACCTTATGTTTGTCAAATAATTCAAGAATGATGCAAATGGTCAAACTAATTGTTTATGCATTATAACATTGGCTAGCATTATTACAAGGTCAAAAGTAGAGTTATTGGAAGTTGTAGTTTGAAGTTTTAATTTAAGATATACTTCTTACTTTTCCATTGAAATTTTGATTTAGGGAAAAATCAAAGTATGTCCAAAAGGGGACATTACAATTGGTATCAGAGCCTTAATCTTGGTAACCTGTAGACAAACTAACTTATGTGTACTCATGTGTATACTTCATGATTTATGTGTATACTAAATGTGACTTGTGTGTATCCATGAGTATACTTTGTGACTTACGTGTATTCAAGTGTATACTTTGCAACTTACATGTATTCATGTAAATACTTTGTGACTTGCGTGTATACTTTGTGACTTACGTGTATTCAAGTGTATACTTTGCAACTTACATGTATTCATGTGAATACTATGTGACTTATGTGTACTCATGTGTATACTTTGTGACAAGTGTATTCATGTGACTAACGTGTATTCAAGTGTATACTTTTCAACTTACATGTATTCACGTGTATATTTTGTGACTTACGTGTATTTATGTGTATACTTCATGACTTATGTGTATTCAAGTGTATACCTTGCAACTTACGTGTATTCATGTGTATACTTTGCAACTTACATGTATTCATGTGTATACTTTGTGACTTATGTGTATTTATGTGTATTTTTCATGCCTTGCGTGAATATACATGTTTGCCTCATGTCGGATGTGCCTTCATCAAGATTACTCCATGTGTGTTTATAGTTACTTTATGTTAAAAAATTATGGAAGTGTTAAAAACATTATCTGTCAAAATTCTTCTTGGGTTGAGAAGCACTAACAAATTATCTAATTTAAAACTGAATTATTATTAGTATCCAAATGCAATAATGAAGATTTGTGAAAGTTGTGACTCCCTCAAACTTGTGAGAGCACTTCATTTGAGAAAGGCATCCATAACATCATTGAAGAATTCAATTGAGAATAGAATCTTAAGAAATTTTACAAATGAATTAATTTACGTCCTCACGAGTAGTGATGATGCGAGGAATGTGTGAATCCTAATGCAAAATATTGTGACTCTTCAAACAAAAGGTTGCGACTTTCCAAAGGCAAAATGTTGTGGCCCTTCAAATGTGAAAGGCTATGACTCTTTTATAAGGAAGGGTGGTGACTCCTTCAAGAAATAAATATTAAGGAATAAATCTATCCAATGGATTCACCCCACCACCAGCATATGCCAAAGTATTAAAACCTAACTAAGTACAAAACATGATTGTACATGATTTGTCACTATGTCAAGCTTCTTGAATAGTCAAAATCATAAATTATGTTAAGGTACAACTTCCACAAAAATAATTAGGATTCAGTAAACATATTCCTAACATCATAAGGACTTTGTTTTATAATAAGCATAGGGTATGCTCGTACCTACTATACATATCATAGCTATTCCATCTATAGCTTCTATTGTAATTAGGGAAAAGAGAATTATTTTACTAAAGCAAATGATATCACTTATAGTGTATCACCATAATGTTCCATGCATTGCATCTTGGGTGAGGTTGAAAGAAGACCAACATTAAACATCACTTTTAAGATCATAGATGTGTGTCATGCTCGTCTTAACATGTGGAAAAATACCAAAGGTTTCTTGAAAAAAATCTAAGATCCTTGGAAATCCATTCATGCATATTCCCTAGCAATCCAGTCCATGAGATCTCTTAAATTATTGAACAAACTAAGCCTCTTCATTAACAACATTTATGCACAACCAAATCCACAGCACATATGGTATATCCCACACTCATAGACACAATGCTAATGCATAACCTACAAACCGATCTCGTGAACTTGTCTTATAAACCAAATTCACTTCTATATGTAATATGTTACACCCCGGAATTTGTATAGTTACTATTCTAGTAATGCTTAGAGCATTCTGATTGTAAGGAAGGTTTTGAATGAATAAATGTGATTGAATTTTGTTGACAATATGAAATCCTGTTTACATGTTATGTTTGGCTCATTCTGTATTCTTGATTGATGTTATTCTTGAATAAAACAATGAATAGAGGAAAATAATTAGTCTTGTTTTATATATTTGATTTATATATACTGCAAATATTGTGAGCATTTGACTGCCATGGTTTTGTGCCATGGATGCAAGAATAGGAGCTATTCCTCTAGGTGGAGGGGAAATATCACTCAGGAAGAGGAACTTGGTCGACTAACCGGTAAAGTTGATCGTATGAGCATACACACACTTCACTAAGGATTTTAGGAACTGAGTCAGATTAAGTTGTCATGATAAGTCATCCTTAGGCTTAGGAGTTATGATTACTTCTTCATGCTTTATGAGTGGTGTTCCTTGATTGACTGACTTACTGTTCTGTGAGCCTTGAATGTGAAATGTGAACTGATAAGTTACTGATGCCTGGAATTTACAGTTAAATGTATAAATACGTGTTTATGCAATTACGTCTATTAGAGGTGCTCTGACTGGCCTATAATACACGTAATTGGAGATTTGAAAATAAACATGTATAGATATATTTAAGTGTAAACTGGGTAAGTTAATTAATATATTTAATAATATATTTAATATCGATGTTATTATAGTTTTATCGATAATATAATATATTAATATATCTAATATAATATTTTGAATATTATATAGATATATTTATATATTTAAAGAAAGGTAAGTTAAAAACTATAATAATATTGTATTGAATATAATATAAAATATATTAATACATTTTAATGAGAATATTAAAATATCTAAAACTTTGGAAAGATTTTATATAAACTATAATCTTTGGCATTTAAATTTACATTTATCTTATAAAGGTATTTGAGTTTATTTACCTTTGGAAATAAAGGTAATAAGACTTTCATAGTCTTTGGTAAATACTTTGCAAATCATACAAAGGAAATTCGAAATATTGAAATACTTGGAAAATATTAAAAGGAAAAAGAATTTCGAAATTTTGTAAAGACCAATGTAAATTTATAAAAATCATTTATGGAAATGTAAGTATGAACTATAGACTTTTTAAAGATTTAAAGTTAATGTTTGAATAAATTGAAAAATCGCGGATTTCTTCATGGGAAGAAATCGCGCGACTGTTTGAACCAGAAAACAGTGGAAAACAATGGAGATTGAACCGCGCCCAGCTCGCGTAGCTTAGACTTGGTCGCGGATGCTTGAACGCCACCGGTCTGGGACGCGTGGGTGGAAGGAGGCCTGAACTGTCTGTGCGTAACCCTTGACGTTTTCAGCAGTAAAATTCAAACGCCATTTGTTCTTTCAGTTCGCCATTTTTGAGGGTTTTTCCCAGTGACTAAACCTGTACATGGTTGATCCACGAAATTGGCATGTGATATGTTGAAACATTCTTGAGAAATTATGTTGAATCATCAACTCTTTTGCTGTGTGTTTGGCTATTCGACTGCCACTGCGGATTTTGACATTTTCAAAATGAGAGGTGTCGAATTCTCATGCCTACAAGGTAGGAAACATGAGAATTCGAAACCTATAAATAGGTTCTCACTCATTGTTGAAAAACACTCAATTTTTCATTCACTCTCCTTGCCTTGGAAAATTCGAAATACAGTGCTGTGGTATTTCTGTGTTTTGAAATTCCATTTTATGAAAGCCATTGTCATTTTATGAGAGCCATTGCCATTTTATGAAAGCCATTGTCATTTTATGAGAGCCATTGCCATTTTATGAAAGCCATTGTCATTTTATGAGAGCCATTGCCATTTTTGTGAAAGCCATTGCCATTTTGTGAAAATCATTTGCAATTGAGACAGTATTGCTGAGAGACAGTATTGCTGAGAACACTTTTTGCATTTACCTGAAAGTAGTTTTTGCTTAAGCTGAGAGAAGGCTGCGAAGGACGGTGGAGCAAGGATTGAAGCTACCGATCAAGCTCATACGCAAAAGGAAATCAGGCATGAGATATATGTTGATAGATTTTCTGTTATTTATTTTAAAATGTATGATTAGATTGCTTGATTATGTCTTGCTTTATGAAAGGAAAAATAATAAGAAACCTCTATGTTCTATGAAATTGCTGAATTGGGAATAGTTTAATTCCTTAGAAAAGGCTTATTGAATTTAAGAGATAGCTTAAAGAGCTGGTCAAATTGGGGAATAGTTTAATTTCCTTAGAAAAGCTTTTGAAATAGCTTAGAGAACTTGATGAATTGGAATAACTTAAAAGCATGTTGAAACGAATCATTTGAAATCATAGATGAATTTGAAAGGGAAATATTTGTTTACTTTTAGTAAAGTACCTTATAATTTGTATTGCTTGAATACTGCTTGAATTCCTTAAGTAAAGGAAAGGGATTAGTTATTAATACTAGGACGAGGGTGGATTCAGAACCAAGGTAGTCTAAAGCTTTAGAGTTAAATAGGTTAACTAGAGAAAGCTACGTACTCCATGGATAAAGATTTCCATGTTGGGAAGTACCAGAGGGACCCCTTGTTGACTGTACTCCATTTCCTGTTTAAGTAGTTGAAGTAGGAAGTCTAGGGTGATTGACTACCCACTGAAGGACTCAACCTACGCGTAGGATAAGGCAGCCTTAAGTCAAACCAAACCTGACTTAGTGCAAGTGATAGATGACCGTCAGTATAAGTACTGCCGAAATGCTTTGGCCAAAGTAGTGTAGTATACCTAACGTCCACTTAGACTGTGAGACGAATTACACTGTCAGTTCACAGTAATCCAGGTTACATGCTAGATTGAGATTGTGAGGACACAAGGATTTAGTTATGTAGGATTACACACTATGCTCAGTTGGTCATACAGAACCGGTTACCCAACCAATCTCCTCGAAGAAGGGAGGGCCGTCTACTTAACAGTAAACGTGCGGGGGACCGCAATATAAGTCCGTGGTTGGTGGAAAAGCACCTGAGTGATGTTTCCCCTCCACCTTAAGACTTCTGATGAACCAAGGTTTGAAAGGGAAGATCCTGGACAGTCTTATTCCTATTTGCTCAAAAGCTTCCGAGCTATGTTTGAAACTTGTAAGATTCTTACCTTGCTTTTTATTTTGAAGAAAAGTAATCATGAAAGCGTACTCTGTTATTTACTTGGAAAATAGAACAATGATGTATCGTGTCTTTTATTTCTTTATGATGAAATGTTCAATTAGAATGAAAAGAAAAGTTATTTACTTTGTCGTTTAATTGTATTTCCTTGTATCTTAATAGTGAAAATAGAAAATTTTTGTTTACCCGGTTTTGGGGTCGTTACATAATATCTAGAGTAGATCAATTCATCCAAGGGTCTTCTTCGCCTAAGTCATTTTCTTGATCAAAGTAATTCTACATTCATGATAAAAGACCAAGGACATCAATATTAGATACCAATCAAGTTACACCCAAAATCGCTACATAAGTTAAGGGCCCATAACCCACAAATCCCAAGATCATTCTCACCTCAAACTTGGTGAAATGAAGTATACTTTATCTAAGGGAAATTGTCACTTGATTGTTTAAAAAGAAAGGATACAACATGTAATAAAGGGCACCTAGACCTTTTCCCTCAAATGTGAAATTGGCTTTGCACAAAGGATCTTAATACTCATAACACTCTTATAATCCATCATGATGAAGGATGTAATATTTTTCTAACATCTTGGATTTCAACAAGGTTGATTTGGGATCTTGGTAAATTCAAGGACATCCTAGATTGTGATTACTTGAGGACAAGCAATCTTGAGAAGGGTGGATTGTCATTGCCCCAAATAGAAACACTAAAAACCCTAATGTTGAAATGCAAATGAATAAATAAAATGAATAACATTATAAATATAAAAAATATAAATATATATATTAACAATTTAACTATAATGATTATAATATGATGCTAAAAATGTTAATAAAATATATTAAAAACATATAAAAATAAATATGATAACAATAAATTAAATTTATAAATATAATAGTAAAATAACAAGCATATAATATATAATATATAATATATATAAACATAAAGTAACACACATATGGAAGGCAATGATTAATAGTACCTAAGACAACGATTCATTTTAAATAATGGTAGACTTTATAAAGGTAGGAGTGATGCATTAAAAAGGAGGATCGGGTCACAAAGAAGGCAGCGCTGAAGTAAGCAACAATTAAAAATAAATTAAGGTAGCACTTAGAGTTATCAAAGGGAGCGATGGAGTGGGAAAGGATATGACCACTTGGAAGGTCATTACCTTCCAAAAAATATGCCTCTTCACTCATCCATGAGGGTATTAAGGGAATAATATTGAGAAATAAATCTACACAGAAATAAGCAAAAGAAATATAATGAGATTTAAAGGTAGATATATGAATGGGGAATAAGGACGGAAATAGGAGTGTTTCTTAAGCATAGCAGAAGATACATTAATATGATACAATCAAACATGGAAGAAGAAATATGTGGGAAGAAGAAGATGGTTCAAGAAGATATATATGGAGACAAATGTCAAATCAATAAGGGAAGACAATCAGACTTGGAAGAAAAAATATGTGGGAAGAAGAAGATGGTTCAAGAAGAGATATATGAAGACAAATGTCAAATCAATAAGGGAAGTAAGTTAAATATGTGTGTGTGTGTTTGTGAATTATATATGATTATGCAATAATGATGCTTGCAACAATTATTGAGCCTTATAAATAATTATGATTCTTTCCTATTTGTTTGATTTACACTAAGCTATATATATATATATATATATATATATACAGATTAGCAACTATTGTAGATCAACGAAAGTAAATATTTTGCACTAATAAATTACATCTACATACTGAGATATAGCAGTAACATATTTTTATAAATATTGTGGTATGTTTTTTGATGTCTATTTTTTAAATACATTAATTTCATGCATTTCATATAGAACAATAAGGATTGCATTTCAAACTACGTTATTAGTTCAATTGTAAGATATTTATGCCTCTAGAATTTAAGCATGAGAAGAATAGATGGAAGTACAAGGGGGGTAGCCTTTTCATCCTAAGTAGACCACTCCCAATGGATGCTTGTGTGTTTTCCATTAGTGGGCTAGGGGGGTTGCCTATCCGCCCTTGGGCTTAGAGAGAGGGAGATTTCATATTAAGTAGACCACCCCTAATGGATGCGCGTTTTTCTACCATTAGTGGGCCAAGGGGGTTGCCTATCCACCCTTGGGCTTAGAAAAAGAAAATACTTCAAGCATCCTATTGCGGCTTCATCTCCAACTTCCCAATGGTTGATTATTAGAGTGGATAATAACTTTGAATTTGTGTTAATACTTACTTATCTGCTTTAAGATCAATGAACCTTATGTATCTCAAATAATTCAAGAATTTTGCAAATGGTCAAACTAATTGTTTATGCATTATAACATTGGCTAACATTATTGTAGGGTCAAAACTAGAGTTATTGAAAGTTGTAATTTGAAGTTCTAATTTAAGATATACTTCTTACTTTTCGATTGAAATTGTGATTTAGGGAAAAATCAAAGTATGTCCAAAAGGGGACATTACACCTTGCCACCTTAAGCTTTGAGGCTTAGATATAGAATTTAACCTTTTTGGATAAATTACGTAAGGTTAGGTTGCCAGGTCACCAACCATGGTTTATGAACTAATTGCATATCACACAAAGATCTTAATTAGCAAAAGATAGTTCAATCAAGCTTCATGTAAAATACTTCCATGCTAGAACCTCTTACCATCATCCAACAGGCTCATCCAAACATTCCTTTTTCATAACAAAAACTCAATTTGTTTTAGTTCAAATCCCAAGAGTTCTTAAATATGTTGCTTCAATACTAGTGATGCATACTTAAACCATAAGGGCCTATCAAATGGAATTTTCTTGCATACACACTTCATGTGCAATGTGTATCACTGGAAGATTGGGAGTGGAAGCAATACATTATGTTAATCTATAAGAGGCTCAAAATACAATAACTCATAGAGTTCAAGATATAATTCCATAGGTGTGCATTTATAGGAATAGTAATGGTAACAATGTTGATCAATCATAACTTCCATTTGCAGTTAATTCTTAGTCAACATAATTTAGGCGATTTCTCAATATTGCAAGGAATAAGTGGGATGAATTAGGTGATTAAACCAGTGAAGAATTAAAGTAAAAATAATAATACCAGTCAAGTGGCCCCTAGGATGATGTTGAATTTTAATGGCTCTCAAAGAGCCCAGTAGGGATCAAATCTTGCTAAGTGCACAGAAGCCCCTTAGTCCTTGAAATGGGTTGTTTACTGACTTCCAAAAAAATGGTAAAAATGAAGGCTAATGGGTTTTTGCATGTATGTTTGGCTATGTTTAAAAAGATTAGAACATGGTATCCATTTTTTCCCAAGAGGGATAAATTCAACAAGGCAATACATTAGTAAAACCAGAGGTAGCTGCCTAATTGTGCTCAGATACCTTAAAGAGGTTAGGGATGCCAGACCATTAGCATATTTTGAAAAGACTAGAGGGTATAATCTTGAAAAAACAAGAGCAATTGGAAGCTACTATTGCACTGAAGTAGAAGGTATTGCTGCCATTTGTCCATTAGACAACTAGCTGCAAGAAAAAATACACAATCTATATGGAATAGAACTAAGTGGCAGAAGAGGATAGGCATACATCGAACAATTGGAAACCACAAATAAGGCTACCCATAAAGTTTGTTCAACAATACATATCATTTGTGATCAACAAATTGCTATAATAAATGATTGTAGAGGTTCTTTTGTGTTATAATCATTTTAGTGGTTTCATAGAACACTCAACCCACCAACATTGAATATCTTGGATGCAAGGCAAGATATGGAGATGTTTTAATGCAAAATTGCATTTACTAGCACTTGCACTAAAAGGAGGTGCAATGGTTACGCCGATTGTATTTTATATTAGTGTGAGACAAAATAGAACACATGTTTAGAATACTATTTTGCATAAAGTATGTTCCAAACTTTTTTACTCATAAAAGAATTGATTTCAAAAATAAGGGATTAAAAATCATGTACAGTAGGGGTTGGGGCCCTAGCTCAGTTGGCTAAATCTTTCCTATTGCAGGAGGTTGGTCATGAGGTCTAGTCTCCCCCACTCCCGTGGTATCGGAGGGCGTGTCGTGCCAGCGCCGCCGGTCATGTTAAAAAGTTTACCAGGCGCACTGCAATTTATAGGGGGTTGTGCTACCCGATTCCTGCAGTCTAATAAATAAAAAATTAAAAAAATCATGTACAGTAGACTCCTATTTTTGATTTGTGTGCATTTGTTAGAGTTAGACTAATGCTTCGCTATAATGAGTCTAATCTTTTGTTATTGTGCATGAGTTTGACTATTGTAGAGCATACATAAGTCATGGATTATCTTACTCATTTTTTTTGCAATGTTGTATATGTAGTGCAAAAGAGATTATATGTGTTTTTATTTTGAATATTTAAAAATAGAAAATGATATTATATTTCTCACATGTTTTATATACTATAGTTATGCTTCTTCTTTTCAATAGCAGTAAAGCCAACATGTGCATGTTAATTTTTCTTTGTCATGTTTCGTATAACTAAGGGTAGTTCTGTGATTTGGAACTTGGATGGATATCGAACAAATGTACCTATTTTGCAATGGCTACACTTATTGTTTCATCCATGTCTTCTTCTTCTTCATATGTTTCTTCCCAATATTCTTCATTATCGTTCTCATCGTCTTACAATCAACATACAACTTTAAAATTTTAACTTTACATTTATCCCTATATAAAAATTAAAGCAAAGTCAATATTTCAAGCTAAGAATTATTATAGTCCCTTATTCTCAAATACTATATTACAATATAGTAGCTCTCAAGTTTCTGAATGTAAGTGATACAAATTTATAGTTTCTCAACAACGTTCTTAAGATTCTCATGTTTCTAAATTCCATTGATACGCATTCATAGTTTCTCAACAACACTTTTAAAATTATTAGTGTTAGTCAATACATATGTATATTCTCTCTACAACACTCTTAAGATTCTCATATTTTTGAATGCTAATGATGAAAATTCATAATTTCTCAACACTCTTAAAGATTCTCATATTTGTCAGTGATAAAATTCAAATTTCCAAATTTCCTTTATATGATTCTCATTATGAATGATGGAAGAGTGGACTTTTATCTCATATAAAAGTGTTCTTTTGAGAATATAGGTCTGTAATAATTAAATATATGTAGGGTAATCGTTTATGGGGTGGGATAGAGTATGTGCAGTGTGAGGAAAATTGAGCAAGGGAAAGTAGCCCTTAAGATAGAGGGCAACCATGTCATAGGCTCGTGTGGCCACATGAGGATTGTCACATGCTTTGAGCCATATGAGAGTGAATCAATTGAGTCGTGAAAATGAGTTTCTCTACTATGTTTGTAGTGGACTACGTTCTTAATGAAATTAATTTTATTTTGCCACTTTCTAATAAGGTTACTGTAAATTCTAGTTGGTAACTAATATGGGGGCTCAGTGTAAGGTATGAAATGTAGGGTGTTATGCCATCAGCCAACCCTATCTAGAATTTTCTAATCCCATTCATTTCCACACCTACAGGTGAATACCAAGTCTTTAAGTCTCTCATACAACTCTTTGCTAGTCGATGTTACTCATCTGAAAGCCATCAATTGCAATGTCTCACAGACTGCACACTAATTCTTTTTACTTCTGAGGGAGGGACCCTTCACAATATCGAGATCCAATGTGTTTGCCTCGGTTGGCTATCATGCCAATGGATCACTCTTTCCTACTACCCTTCAATCAAGTTACAAAATAGTTGGAGGAATGTGCACGACTTCTTATTTTGAGCATGCTATATAATGGACAATTTGGAAGATTTGAAGGTGTTAATACTTAATTACCACCGTCTCATTTTAGATGACACATATTGTTTGGATGGACAGGTGTTATGTAAGCTGCCATTATGTATGCTCTTTCTGTTAACATTCTGACAGTTGTTTTGCAAATAGTATAAGATTTCTCTTTTAGAATAGCTCCTCCTACACGTAGCTCCATGAACTTGTATTGGCAACATTTGATATCTTTTTGCATTCAAGAAAACATTCCTTTTTTCTTTGGTTTGCATGTTGTGGTTTTTCTTTCTTATGCAGGCTATTTGTGGGAGAGGTTACTGTACACAGGGCTCATTGTGGCTAATCATGCGAAATAATTGTTGTAGCATTTGCTCATGTACATGGTCTATCCTTTGGCCTTCATCTTCTTCTCCCTCTCCTCCTCGTCCGGTTTCTCCATTGTGATTGGCCATCTTTTGAGTCTGATGCACATCAAAAGAGGACTGAGCAGTTGCAATAGCTTCTATAAAGCCATTTCCACTCTCAGAGCACAGAAGTTCCATGTTATCCTGGCAACCCTCTACCACAAAGGGAAAAACCTCTTTGCTACAAATTTGAAGAACTTCTATCCATTTCTATTGTTTGACCTTTGGCATCCCTTAGTTTAGCAAAAGGGGTTGAGAATTCAAAATTGGTTGTTAGATAATGCCAAAATTATATGATCTGGTGATCTGGCTAACAATTGCAGAGTGAATTTTTGCTGCAAATTTGAGCCGCTGCTTTCAGACTTGTATCCATTTGGTTGAATTATGGAAATGTCTGGAGGAAACACTGAAGGAGGATTTAGGAACAATGGCACAAGAAGATATGGGATGAAATTTTCTGCTACAAATTTAATTTAGGCACCATTATCTGCTAAGAAATGTACAATCTTTGTTATAGGAGGGGTGCAAGGTATGTCAATAGAGATGTATATGTAAGTGAAAATGTTAAGAAGTGTACAATCTTTTTGGTGTTGGTGCAAATTGAACAAGATTGAACAAGAGAAAGCACTATAGAAGTTGCTTAAGATCATCAAGCTAGAAAAGTTGCTTCATCATTATTATTTCTAGCATGGAAACCTTAAAGTCCTAGTGAGGTTGCTTAAGATCATCAAGCTAGAAAAATTGATTCATCATTATTATTTCTATTTCTAGCATGGAAACCTTAAAGTCCTAGTAAAAATCAACCTTTATTTTTGGAGTTTTGCATTTTATATTATTTATTTAAATAATTCTAACAAATATTATTTATTTATTTATTTTATGTGGGCTTTTGAGTTCAAAATGTTGCCTCATGTTCCTAAACAACTTTTAACTAGTTATAAAATTTACCAAACAACTTTTAGGCCATTGAAAAAATCATTCAATAGTGAAACGGTAGATACATAATCATTTCTAACTAACTTTTAGGCCATTGAAAAAATCATTCAATAGTGAAAAGGTAGATACATAATCATTTCTAACCAACTTTTAGGACATTGAAAAAATCATTCAATAGTGAAAAGATAGATACATAATCATTTTTAACTTTGGCATCTACTTGACATTAAACATAAAACATAAGTACTAAAAACATCTTAAAAACAAAAGGGAAGGGAATGTTGAGCAATTACTTAATGAATCTACAACTTATATGCATTTGAAAATTTTAGAGAGGCTTGATTGAAATAGATCATAAAAAATCTTTCTTATTAATTCTATGCTACCAACATTTTCATCATGTTACAAAATTATATTTTTTGATCACAGTTATCGCGATAACAATGATGACATTGTGAGAGCGTATATACCTTCTTAGGCATCAACAATTGGAGTGGTGGCATTCATGTTGATAGCTAGTAGAGGTGTCCATGGAGTTATGGCACATTAAAGAGAAATGCAGTTATGGAGTTAACCCCTATTTTAAATGACCAAATTAGCCAAGCCTTGGGGGAATTGCTACGTCCAACATGAAAGCTAAGAACATAAACATAGTGATAATTAAATTGAGTATGATACATCTACAAGTTTGATCTAAGTTCTATTAGGCGACGTGGAGAGGTGGGTAACGTGGGGAGGTTTGATATTCTTTTGGTTTTTTATTTATAGTTTCTTACCAAAAGAAAAAGGAGTTTGTTTTAGATGATCTTATCATTGGTCATATGGCAAACTGTTAGCTAGTGTATTCACCAATCAAATTAGACCAAATGAAATTCACATGAAATGAAATATTACCTACAAGACATACTTAACTAAACTAAAACAAAAATAATAAAAAGCCAAAATGATGTCAAGTCAAATTCCAAACAAAATTTAAACCATGAACAATTATAGACACAAATGACATAAATACTCAATTGTAGTTGTTCCCATAGAAATATTAAAACATGATAAGTAAATTTACTCACCCTTTGCCCACATTGAAACCTATAGCTTTGAAAATTTTAATGAATATAGTAAATTCTTAACATAGCAAAAATGTTTTTAGTAGAAAAGAATAAATAAACCTTTGTTTTTAGCATCAACTAGAGTTATCAATAAATTTTTTTTAAAAATGAGATTTCATTCTTGAATAATTGTAGCTTGTCACTTGAACAAGTCTCCCCTTGTAACACAAAGAAATTTTCTCATAACTCTCTGTGTTGTCATCATTAGACTCATGTTTGAAGATGATGCCACCAAGTTATTTTTAAGTTTGGTGAATTATATTATAGAAAAGAATAGTAGACAAAAAAATTAAAACAAGTCTACATCTAAAAAAGAACAAAGACAATTGGCTAGTCTCGTCAGATGACCAAATCTTCGTGCAACTAAAAAGTCTTCATGACAAAACCCTTGTTTTCTATCACTTATCATTCATAAACCTTGTGGATGCAAATGTCGAGTTAAACCTTTTAAACTTGGGCTATAGGTCAATGGCTCGAAAAGAATGTATATAGAACCTCAACGTAGGGTTCAATGCAAAGAAAAGAGTTGCGTGTGGACCTTAAAATTGTTCAATTGTCAGAAATAAGTGATGAGCATGCAACCCACATTACTTAATAAAGTAACCTTTGAGAATATGGCTAGACTTCTTAGCATAGTAGTAGCTGAATGAATTTGTGATCCCCAGAAAGTACTTCTCCGCATCTTCTTGTAGTGGAGCGGAGTAGATTCCAGCTTCCAACCATGTGACCACCAGTTACAACTTCACTGCAATTGATAGAAAGATTAATTTCTACCCATTAGGATTCCATATTTGAAGGATATATGATGCTGATCACTTGTGGCTGTGAGAAACCTGAGTTAGTTATGTAGTTTGTATGGTTTGCAGGATAGATTTTAGAACCCATGGGTACTTAAGTGTGGAGCTAATTTGATGATTTACTTTGAATGGTGGGCAAGTCAAACACAGAATCTATAGTACCTGAGATAATCTCTCGGACAATACGATGGGAGAGAGAACACCAGCGATAATAGAAGATCAGATGAAGATAATATGCAAGAACTGAGATTCTGCCCTTTATCGAACCCTGAGACTCTCATCATATTCTCCACACCACAACAGAGTTATGAAGCTTTTAAGATGATTGATAATCTTAATGTTCAGAGCTCATTGTTTAAAAATACTTAAGATCTTGAGGAAAATATATGCTATATGTGGATACAAATATTTTAACAATGTAAATGGTTACAAAGAAGAATCGAATGGATTATGGCAACAATTATGGTGATGACACAGTGGACTCTAGATCTCAATATCATCATCGTAATAAGTTGGGAGTCGGACCAGTCAATGTGAAAAGTAACATAATAGGCCCACCGAATTTTCCATCTTGTACCATGCGGTACAATTGTCAGTGGTTTGGGGGCGAGGTTGTGAAATATCTAAGGTGTCCATTAAATTCTTATTAGAGCAGTAGGGCCACAATTAAATGGGAGAAAACATAATAAACCTTGACCTTTATTATTTAGTTGTTCACTTTTGATTTTAGCATATGTTGTCAACTGCATGTATTCCACATTTCACTCGCCAGATGCTCCAAGTTTACTGAGAGCTACACCATGTTTCATTGAGAGGGTAATTGATGGTCCAATATCTCTGATAGAGCTAATTTTAGCAATCTCATTTGAATCAAACAGCAAACAAGCAAAGCATCGAGAGAGGAAATGCCTTGATTTTCCTTTCCCAAAGCTAGAGAAATTTAACATGGTCAGGGATAATGGCATCCCCCCTCTGCCGCAAGCAGCAGCTTCATTGGCTCTTTTGCTTCCGTCTCCAATTTTATGAGAATTTTATTTTCAAACCAGCTGGAAAGAGAAGACAGCCAAATGCCTCCCACACTAATATTGTTTGCTTTCATTCTATTTTTTTTTGGGTGTTTCAACATTTATTTTATTTTTGATAGGTCACTGTAACTTTGAAATAGACTTAAACGACCCAGAGGATTTTGTAGAGTTATTTTATCTAATCTCAATTTCGTGATTCTAATTGTATATATTTGTATATATGGTGGTTGCAGAGCCTTAGTAGTTTTGCCATTATTATTATTTTCTCTCAATGAAGAGAAGAGAAGAGTTGAGAGTTTTTGTTGAAGATATTTCCAAAGGCACAGAAATATTGAGTTGATGGCATACATACAATTGGGAATCAGGTGGATTTCTTTTCCAGCTTCATATTGTGCATTCTCAGTAGAAAACCGTCTCAAATTGTTCAAATATTATAGAATATACAATTAGCTTAAGTCTCTTATGCACTTACCAAAGCATTGTCAATCAAAATGTACAATAACAAATGTAGGATTTTGTCTAAATAAATTAGTTTAATATATAGCTGAAATGAGCTTGAATTAGGTGGTCTTTGGGTCTTTGGATCTCATCACCACGATAGTGAGGCTACAACTGGATTGACAACCGCAGGTGGTCCCTTCAGGGATAGGGCAGACAATGGTGGAGGTTCTGAGGTGTCTATTAGGATAATTGGAGCAGGGGAGCAAGAGCATGTGAGAGTAGGAACAAGGCCCCAGGGAAATCTGATTTTCAGCCATTTGAGGAAAAACTTTCAATCAACAGACCTTCACTTGAGGGTAAATTAAGCTTCCCCTGATGATCTAATCTACTGTTTTTAATGAACAATCAACTTCTTATGATCATAATGTTAAGATGTGTTTGCTAATGTGTTATGTATACATTCTCAGGTGTGGGTGTAAAGAAAATCAATACTGATCCTCTTACAACAGCTAGGGAGGAGGAGAAGTTAGCTACCCTAGTTCTGGCATATCCATTTGCCGTGCTAAAGCCCAATGGGGTTGAAGGAGATGTGACAGTCAATGACATAAAGAACAGAATTTTGATGCATCCCAAAAGAACCATCCAACACCCTGTTGGGGACTATGCCAAAACCACATCTACTGCTTCAACTGGCTCTGGCCTTTCTCGAAAGGCTGTGGTTGCTCTCACCAAAACACACATGAGACAAAGGAACCATTACAAATATGGGGACAAAAGGCTGAGTTGTGCACCATATGCAACCCATGTCTAGGACTTGCATGGCACCGAAGATACACTTGCCTAGGCTAGGTTTAAGCACAACTTGTGTCCACAAAGTATTCTAAATTCAGTTAAACATGTTGTAGATGTTCTCCCCAAGTCTTGATATACATCCAAAACCACTTAAATAGACAACAACAAGAGTAGACCTTAAAGGTCTTACAAATTAGGAGGGAGAACATTGAGTGCAACAAAGTAGAAGTTAAGAGGCCTAACAAAGGAGGAGTGGAGTTTAAGGGCATAGAAATCTTGCTTCTCATAATAACTTGTCTGTTGTATGTATATATATGCATATTCTTTTTACCTGAACTGGATTTGAGATGTGCCTGGGATAGGAGAATTGGGCAATATTGGTTTGTAATATATTTTATTGGGATTTCATGAAACTATATTTCATGTGTTGTATCACAGATTAATAATTATATACATAATGAAGACTTGCATTACATCTTTCTGGCTGTGTTCCATAGCTGAATCTCATGATTAAATCTCACCAAATTTTCTCCTGGTCTGTCTGTCTGCATGATGAATAAAAAATATTCTATGGATTTTCTTGAACTGACATTGTATATATCTTATACTATATTTCCACATTGTATGTTGGAAAAAATACAAAAGAATCTACAAAGTCAATGCTTGCCATGTTGCAATCCATGACACAATCCTGCAAATTTGATGTTTCAGATATCAATTCCCACCAATCGCCCAGAATGGAACTAACAAAACCAAAAAACAATATGTCCAAAGTACATAATGAGAATGCATAGCGCGTCTTCAATAAAATGATACATAACTGGAATAAATTATATCATAAAGCAATGAATTGAAACGTGCCCTAAACTCAAAGCTACGTCAAGAAATCACTTTCCTAAAGTTTGAGGTGGAGAAGCATTAAAGCAGTCCATACTTATTTTTTGAAGCCTATGAGAAGAACATGATCTTTGACTCTCACTAATCTTGTATCACATTTTCATGCAAAATCACAGAACTCAATACAGTTCTTCTCATATCTTACATTCGAGTTGAATAGTAGTTTAAAACAGTTGCATAGATGCATATTTATAGGAAACAACGCAATGGTGGTTCCATAGTAAACAAGGCGGTGCTAGTAAATAAGATAGGAAATATTACAGCAATTAGATTAGATTGCAGGCCATAGAGATCAGAATGAGACATAATCAAATCATAGTTCAGATCAATTTGATTTTATTAGAAATCCGATTTGATCTCAGGTTAGCTGGAATCTGGTTTGATTCGATTCGATTCTATCTCAAATTCAATGCAGATATGATTCCCCAGGTGACAGAGAATTTATTTTCCAGACACTTTTTTTTTTTTCTCAGGCATGAAACATACTGAATTCCGGTGGGCTGTGCCACAATAGATATAAGCCTATCGGCTAGTAAAACGTAAATATAGCCACCAAATCAAGAAAAAGGCATTCTAGCATTCAATAACTGTATGCCACTATATGAAGAGACGTGCACATCATCAGAGAGATCAAAATATTACCATGTCAATAACATGTTCTGTGTTTCTTGAACATACATGAAATCTTCTTTATTTGTCTGTAAGGCAGCACTTCATAGGATATTGAAATAAAAAAAAACATGGTATCAAAACAGACCACACGTTATGGTATTAGAGTCACACAGGAAGTAACCAAATTAAATGCAGAGATTGTTTCAGTAGCTTCTTAAAGATAAATTTTCAAAGTAGCCCGATACGCCCCTGCCCCTGCCCCTGCCCCTCCCCGGGCACGCGTATCCCCGTATCCGATACGGATACCTGTGCGATACACATTGGATACTGTACCCACACGTGCCCAATAAACCTTGATTTTCCAGCCGTGCCGAATACTATGTGATTTGATTTTCAAAAAAGCTTGCCATGAATCTTCCAAAATATTATCTTAAAAAACTTCAATCATGCAATTTTTTGTTTTGTTTTGTAATAAATAAAACCTACACCAAATAAGGAAGACAAATGAAATGTTTTTCTATTTCAGCAACCCATTTTTCTAAGTCTTCTTCCAATACAACTCTACTATTTTTTTGGTGTTTTAATTTTTACAAATTTAAAAAAGTTAATTGTTTATAATTCTATATTTATATTATATTGTTTAAATGTTAAGAGATATTTAAAAAAATAAAACTTATTCTTTAAGTATAAATAAAATTTATTAATATATATTTAACTATTTATTCTTTACTAAATTATTAATATTTAAATTTCAATATTATTTTAATTTATATTTTCTTATTTGCTTTTGAAGTAATGAAAATCTCCTCTAATAACTTAGAAAATTATGTGTATGTTTTTTTTATGAATGTTGTATCCAGCCGTATCCATATTGGGGGTCTTAAAAAATGGCCATATCCATATCCGATACTGTATCCGTGTCCATACAACTTTGCAAATTTTCAAAAAGAGTGTAAAAGCATAATTCTACTAAAGAGACAGGACTTGAAATTTTGGCAAACTGCTAAACAACAAATTTTAAGAAATTAATTTCCACTTATCAGGGAAAACAACGCAAGCTACCAGAAATATGTTCCCTTATTGGAACGTAAAATATACAAGATCCAACTGTTGCATGTCAAAAGTAGTACAAAAACTAAGACTAGAAACAGAACAAAATAAGAGATCTAAGCCAGTCCATTATTTCTACATTACTCAATAGGCAAACCATCTGCCCACACAATAACTTACCAGGTTTACAGCCCAAAATTGAATATTTCATTTCCATATCACTCAAAAGTAACACTACCGTGCCAAATTCAATTACTTGACAACAGGCCTGACTGATCTTTTCAAACTCTATGCCACCTTGAGCAACAAAAATCCCAGCCTATATTTGCTGCTGTGCTATTTTAGCAGTAATGGGCACAGCCTCAAATTTCTATGTAGCATGTCCCTCAACAGGTTTAGATGGCCCTGAAGGCCTCCTCCATGTATTGGTACCTGCAAAACGATCTTCATCCCGTGTACGATCTATACGCTGGTCTGAACCTCCTCCCCAACGGTCATCCCTATTTCCAAAACCACCATATTTAGTATGTCCAGATCCAGGTGGAAGCTCTCGCCTACCAGGAGGATCATATCGACCCAAAGAAGCTCTTGCAGGTTCAGGGCGATCACTAGCCCACCAAGATGGAGGTACATACTTGTTACCAGATGAAGGATTTGCATCTCCAGCATGGTCCACATGCATACAATGTTCATCTTCTTTGCCAGCTAACCCATGACCAGAACCAAAAGATGGCTTACGATCTTCAGAGAGAAATGATTTCCTATCATCATGAGATGTACGATCATCATGACGCCAAGTCTCATTATCTACTTCCACACTAGCTAGCTCAGGCATCTTATTTCGTAGGTGACGAGGAACAAACTTTCCTGGTTTTGTCTCTAACTGTTTTGTAATCCTTGGATCCTCCTTCAGAGCCTCTTTTCGTAGCCTCTCCTTTTCCTCTAGTTCCTGTTCACGCATCCTTTGTTTTGCTGCAATTTCATCCAGTTTAGCTTTCCTTTCGGCATCTTCTTTACGTCTTCTTTCCTCCTCTGGAAAAGCACACCCATAAGACAACATTCATCTTTATAATTGGAGGAAGAAAGTTCTAACAAAGGAAACCATATAACTAAAGCAATATAAAAGACATGTCTGAGACTCATTCTTACCCTCACGCTTACGAGCTTCTTCCTCTTCCTTGAGTTTGATTAACCTTGCCTCCTCCTGCCTCTTGTAATATTCCATCTTTCTACGCATCTCCCTATCAAGTTTTCTATTTTCTCTTAACTCTGCAAGTCTCTCTTCCCTTTCTCGCTTCAACCTCTCAAACTCACCTTGGCGGCGGCTGACTACTTGAATCTGGAAAGTATTCTGCATTATCAACAGAAAAAATAGAGTAACTAGGGTTTGGATCCTTGAAGCATTATTTGTCATAAAAACCAAAAGAAACCTAAAACAAAAAAGTAGCAAATGTAAAAACTAACCTTGTCATTTAACATTCTGATGAGCCTGTTTTTCTCTACAATGTCTGCAGCATGTTGTTCTGTGCTTTGTTCAATTGCTTGCTGCCATCAGGGAAAACCTTATTAGGAAGATTGACAAGGACTAAATAAAACTAAACCCAAACTTAGGAACTGAATATAAAAACCATGTCCTTTTTTCACAGAATCGCTCCAAGTTTGCTAAAGGTTAATTGTTTAAAAAACCATATATCCTTGGACATACACTTAATGCACTATTTACTATCCCGTATGGTAGAGAGATAAAACCAAAAGAGAGTTAGGAAACCTTTTGTTGTCGCTCAAAGAATATTTCATCATCAACCAAATGCTCTTTATATTTTGCCAAAATAAGAGGGGCTTCTTCTTCTCTTTTTGCCCTTTCCAAGTGATCCATAGTTTTAGCTAGCTTTTGAAACTTGCGTTCCATTTCCTGTATTTCCTTTAGTTGCTCATTCAAAGCTTGTTCGATGAGGATCTGCTTTGTGACCTTCTCCTGCAATGATTAAGGTAATTACAGCTGAGAATGATATGAACTTCTTCTGATATGAAAAGCATAAATGTAAAAAACAAGGCAATATGTAAACATTGCTTACACCCTCAATAGCAGGCTTCTTCCCCTTTTTCCCTTTCCTTCTCTCAGCTTCTTGAAGCAAAGCCTGAGCTTCCTCCAATTCTTTCTCTTCTATTTCTCTCCGGATTCTCTGCTCTTCACGTTTTGTATATTCAGATGCAAGTCTTTTCACTTCTGCTTCTTCTGTTATTCTTTGTTGCTTCAATCTCTTGGACTCCTCTTCTCGTTCCTTGGTAGGCCAAATGTAAGGGAACAGATTAGAACAAAAACATTAAATTGGACATGGTTATAAGACACTTACACTGCATATAAATATAACATACCATTTCAAGCATTTGCCGCTCTTGCTCCTCCTTGCGCCTCTCAATCAAAACTTTGCGCGCAAGAAGCTTCCTGTGCTCTCTCTCTACTGTCTCAAGTAATATAGATACAGGTAGAGTCACTTTTGTCACTTTCTCAAAGGTTGGAGGCTGTATAAGACTTCTAACTTTATTCAAACGCTTGGCAAGAATAGTCAAATGATTTCGAATTTTGTCTGATTCAAGGTCCTGCAAAAACAATTGAGACTAGTTACAATAATGTTCATAGTTAAAATATTCCAAATTTTGGGATAATATCTTCAAAAAGATAAGTCACTGGCAACAAGCATTGCATGTCTCCACCTGGCTTCCAAACTGTACAATTCCCTTTAAATGATCAATCTTCATCTGCACACAATTGTACTTAACAGCATCCACACTGAGCTTTTCAACAATAGCAAAGTCAAAAAATGGTATCATCCTTGTTAAATTTCCAATTTTGATAGTTTGATACACTTGAGACACCTGAAACACACGAGCATCAAGCATAGACATTAATATCAGAAAGAAATACTCACAAATGATTTTCGATTTGATAACTAGAAAGTTAGAAACATGTTCTCCATAACACAGTAAATTAATGCTAAACCATATGGAAAGAGATAAATGCATAACATAAGAATTGAATATGCACAAGGAAAGGTCCAAACCCATCACCTGCTGTAACACCCTCAACGTGGTTAGCCTTTCCAATGAAGGAATGTATTGTTCCAACTGTACTTCTGGAACAGGCGAAGCTGATGACAATTTGTCGCTAAGTTTCATAAGCTTTCCTAGAAGGGGCTGAGCTTTTTCAGCAAGATCCAATGGGTGGAAATCGTTTTCCAAGAGATGGTATAGATCCTTAACTTCTTGTGGCACGTAAGTCATCACACCTTTGGACACCTGACATACAACAAAGCAAACAATCACTCGTAAGTACAGATTGCATTGAGTATCAGGGGGTGTTGCTTATAATAAAAAATGCCCATCCCTGTAAAATAACAATGCAGTAATCATGAATCCTATTAAAGATGCCAGAAGCCAACTAAATTAAGTTTGAACTATGGTTAACTTACATATAAAAACACCCATCTTCCTGGCATAACACACTCAATCCAAGTGATTTCAACAAATGAAGTAAAATTAAAAATGGGGTGTGTGGAACAGAATGGGTGATTCATTAATGATTGTCAGGCATTTCAGTTAAAAAGTAAGATTTTGAAAGTAAATAAGTAAAGTTCAATAATTTCTAATATCTGTTTCTTACCAATTCCGAAAGCAGTGCTGAACGCGACAGCTGCAAGATGAATATCAAAAGCATTAGACATGTACGAAGAAGATCAATTAAAGCAAAATTAGTAACAACGGGATAAATGTTTCTTCCAATGCTACAAACATGTAAATTACATAAAATCAATCATTGTGCACATCAAAGCATCTTTGAAATAAGTATAAAGCCTACCACTTCTCGGGCATCTCTTTTGGGATCTAAACTAAACCCCAAAAGGCCAGCCATCTTTAAGCTCCTTTCCTTCTCATTCTCAATTTCAAAATGAGGAGCCCCGTGCCTGTGATCATAGGGTGTGACAGAAATAGCAGCTAACAGTACAGACGATGCCATCAGCTGCAAGTCCTTCTGGGTCAAGTTTTTATTGTAGCTTTTCTGGAGAACATAAAGCTTGTACCATGCATAGGCATGATAAAGTTGACTTTTAGATATCCAGAATATCTTTGTCAACTTTGAGTAGTAAATTGCCATCATTTGTGGCTTAGGAGTCCTTTTCACCATGCACATAAGACCATGAATGTCCTCTATAGAACGGAAAGCTTCCTGAAGATCAATGCATATCCACCAATGAAAAAAAGTCGAAGAAAAAGGAAAATAAACAAGACACTCCAAAGGAAGAAAACTTGAAATCGAAAGATATTATAACCCACCAACCTGCCAGAGTTCAAGCTCGGTTGCAATCTTGAGTTGTTCAAACCTTGTGTCAAGATAAAGCTGCAAACTCTCAGGCAAAGACAAATCTGGCCTATCCCTTTGATCTCTGTACTTATTCAAATTGCTTAAGTGGTTTCGAATTATTTCACAAAGCCGACGAAACTCTGTTGTACGCTTATATTGCAGACAGAACTGGAAGGCTCGATGTGCAGTCATCTGTGCACCAAGTAGAATACATATCAGTTTCAATCACATAGAAGGCATTCAGCAACCATGTGTCGTCAAAATTCTGAAAATGCAGTGTGTGAGTGTGTCCCAGGATCAGCTTATTAGTCATTTCCTAATACTTAAGCTTACAAAGCAAATAAGATCACAGCTAATGATTTGACAATGCATCCACTGTATACCAAGCAAAGTAAGTATATGGCATAGAAAACAATTAAGCATGATTGTGATCATGACCACTTGTCAAGTTTGAAAAAACCCTACTCCATACATAAAAGCCCAAAATTTAAATACTTGAGATCCCCAAAAAACAGTAATGGTTCATTGATATTATGAAATCAACTTCTACTCACCGCATACAAAGCTTCCAATTTAGAATTGTTGCGAAGTATTTCAAGCACTGTTCTGTAGGTTTCCCAAAGAAACTTAAACCAAGGAGTAACAAGCTCCCTATCAGACCTGTCTTTCCCTTTTTCTCCACTGACAAAACTTAGCATCAAATCCTCTGGCCTCTTCTCTGCTTCTAAGTCCTCAACATCAAGAGCAATTTCAGAAGCTTGAGCCTGAGCTTGAGCCTGTTCAGCTCTCTCACTAGACAGTTGCAGGAAATACTTTATAACTTCCTCTAATGAACTGACATTAACTTGCTGACAAACGATGCGATACTGAATAAGCCCATCTTTTGCAAACCTTCCACGCCTCATGTCAACACAAAGTTCAACATATTTAAACATTATCTTCTCCAGTGTCTTCTGCCATGCTCTGTACCTCTTTGATGTTATCAAATCATGAAGAGCTTGTAACGCTGCCTGCTTCTGGCCAACATTCATCAGCTCTGCGTCCAAGATAACATAAAATTAGTTAACGTCAATTAATCACTGCATGAAGCACAACATCTACTAATAGCAACAATGTTATGACTGTTTTATTATTACCTTACTAAAAAATAATGATGCATCATACTTATCTTTTTACTACATCAGACAGCCAGTGACAATATAAAATTAAGAGAAGTTCAAACAGAGTTAAATGAATCCAATTCCAGATTATAATAAATATGGGTTAGATTAAGATATAACAAAACTCATATCCTTGGTTGGGAAAACTCAATAAAATATACAATGTTTTCTTGGGATGCGTAAGAGGCATGAATAACAAAAAGACCAAATAGAATAATATCTCCTCGAAAACACATCTGATTTGTTTCAAGAAGGTGCGCATGTTAAATGGGGAAGAATGACTATGAGAAGGTTAGTGGCAGGGGCCTGCACTATATACAAAATGGTTCAGCATTTTGGACCAAGCTGCTTACGCAGGAATGTAACCTTGGTGGCACAATACAGACGTTTGTACAAACAATGCACTTTAGAATGTAATGGGAGCTATCCCCTCTAATAGCGCTTATCTAAAAAAAAAAAAAAACTCCATCTAGAATGAATGGAAAAATACAATAATCTTTCTACACATCCCCATGGACAGAAGAAAAGTTTGATAAGTTCAAGTAAAATACAAAACCTGACTTATGATGAAATATATAGATATTAAACAATATGTTTAATGCCTAAGAAAAGGAGAGCATTAAGATCCAACAAGATTATAGATATGCAATTAAAATATACCTAAGTTGCATAATTTTATGTCATCTAACTAGTCCAGAAGGCATCCATCTCTACACAGGAAACTAATATATTTCCAAAAAAAACAATAATTGCCAAATCTTTGAAGCTCATAAGTCTACAGTTGCAGATAAATGCCATCCAACACAAATGGTTAGAAGCACATACATTTCCAAATATGAGTCAAAAGACCATTTTAATTCTCAAAGCACTTAAGTTTCAATGAAAACTTACAAGTAGAATCACAGATACTACAAAATCTGCAAATTGCAGTAGATTCACCTCGTGGTGTGCATTAAATGTAAGAAGAAAACTAAAGGATTTGAAAGAACTTTCAATTTTGAGATGGACAACTAGTTGCACATATGATCTAAAGTTGTTGATATACCAAACTTCAGCAGGAATTGCAACAATGCTTGGGGTTCACAAGGTCAATTTAATCGATCAGACTGCAGTATAGTGGAGGTGACTGCAAACATACTAACTGAAGATGTTAACTCAAAAGGCAGGCTCCAATAAATTGGATGAGGCTAGGTAAAGTTCTGAAGAATTTTGAACAAAACAAGATGCTCATGTTCTTTGCCTTTTAAGGTTAAGCACATTTTATGAAATTGCATTAATGAACACCATTCAATTTTTAAGCTTCAATAGGGGAAAATGAATCTTCTCCTATGCTGAAAATGAATTGAATGTACACCCATGATGTTTGAAAAATTATGACAAATAGGCAATTATTTCACGAGATATCTAAGCTAAAGTCAAGACCACACACTGAACAAAAGCCAAGATTCCAAGCTAGATTGTCCAAAGAAAAGTCATTCTTCTTGAAAACTATTTTTTGCAAACTACAACCTTCAGTATTATAAATGATGCATATATCTGTAGACAGTTAGTCAACATATAAATGGGATGCTACTATTTCTTCATAGATACCAATTTTTCCACAATATGTGGTCTAACAGTATCTATCACTGATCAAAAAAATCTGACATTCACATCCAATTTGCATTCAGTAAATTTGAGTTTTTTGTTTCATATGATTTAATGGAATCAAAGCAGTTGAGTCAAATTGGTGAAGTCAATGGATTCTCGTGTTGAAGACCCAGGTTCAAATCCCCAAAGTGACATCTATCTTGATTCCGCCGGGTCTGTTAATCCTAAGTTGCTACTGTTGTTTCTATTGAATAAATCAGGTTAATTACCATATCCACTTGTGAGTGTGGTGTACCCCAACAATCAAGGCCAGGTACAAATCCTGGGTGAATTTGACAGAAGAGATACCCTCATTCATGGAATCTGCCAAAGGACTATCCAGAAGGGAAACACGCCACTAAAAAATAAATCTGTTACAGAGCAAAAAAGCTCACTTGTGAGAGGGGACATTTTCTTATTGCTAGTTTCACCAATCAGCTATTTTTCACTGCATTTTAGAAACTTAGGTTATACTACTATTGAATTTCTCACAAATTAAAATAAATTCCCTCAGTCTTTTTTAATATACATAAAAATTAATTGCTGCAGCCAATTTTGGTAGCGGACTCTGTTTTGCTACAAATATTATCCATCACACATATATTTCTTACCTTAAGAAATAAAAAGAGTTCCAAACTATTCTATGCATACAAAATGTTTCAACTCCTAGCAATTTTCTTTAAGAACAAAAGAAGAGACTCAATTATGCTTGAATCTTAATCAAGGGAGCACCTAGTGCTATTCTTACAAGTAACAAAGAAAACAAGTTTAAATTTCCCGCACTATTTATAACCCTTGAAATAACCCCCATTCATTGCCTACAACTTAAACCAGATAGTAATCCTCAAAAACATATATACACAAATAATCTGTATTGAAAAAATAACCATCAAGCAGATGTGGACTGCAGAGACCTCAAATATACATCAAAGAAATGATGAAACAATCCCATAGCACATCCTCCTAGGATTCTATATGATTCAAAACACATTTTCAAGAACTTCAAAAATATGCTAGTGAAAAGTTCAAGGACTCCGAATTTTTCATACATATAAAATAGAAGGTGAAAGTTTGTAGCTCAAAAGATGCAAAACATGTATGTTGTCTGAGAATTTTGATGAAATTTACTGCAAATAAATTTATATTTTAGGCAAACCTGAAAAGTTTGTGTACATTTTATTATAGAGAACTTGGGGAATATTATTTTGAATGCTTGCTAAATAGGGAATATTGTTTTAAAAGTTTACTAAAAGGCAAAAATACAGTTTTGAAACTGTCTAAAAAACATAGCCAACTGGTGAAAATATCGCTGTAGAAACCCCAAAAATAAAGTCATAAATAAAATATCAGTCAGATGTGTCATCTTCGGAATGTCAAGATTCAATAGACGGTTTAATCGAAAAACATTTCAAAAAATTGGATAAGATCTGCACGATCATGATACTTTAATCCTCACCAACAAGCAATGATATATAAAACATTGACAATATAAATAAAGAAAAAAGAAAAAAAATTAAGCTCGTATTTCAACCCCTCAAAACCCCCTAAACATTTCAAGAGATACTATTCTGCATCTACCTAAAATAAAAATAAAAACAAAGCAATAACTGCAGCGGAGAGACTTTTCTCTACTCAACAATAAACCCTAGAAACCTTCATGCAATTTTTTTAAATATATAAAGCAACAGAAAGTTGAATAAAAATTCCCAGGAATGCATAACTCATGCAAGAAACTACATGTATTGTAATAAGAATTTCTGGATTAAAACTGGATGTAAAAAATTGACACACAGTTTTAATCTAGAAATTCTTATTACAATATTGGCATGGACTGTGGAAACTCATGATTTTAATAAACTACATGTTCAATTGATCAAAACATACAACTCATAAAATCCTTTTAAAAGTCTGATCTAAACAGCACTGTCATATTAACAGAAAAATAGAATGGCAAAGGCCAAGATCCTCGGGCATGAAAAAAAAAAAGCCTACTAACCTTCGGCCCTCTTGAGAGCATTTTCTGGCTTTGCAAAAGTCGCCATGTTGATAATCCCGGGTAAAATTCAGAAAACCCTAAATCCGCAGAGGATACAAAATCGCAGAAGGAGATTAGTTGCATATCGTGATCTTTCCCCACCTAAAAAAACAAAGGGCACAAAAACGCCACGGACCACCGTTTACGCTGTTTCAACAGCCGATCGAATGATTAGAAAAAAACCCTCGCAGCAATCCGATTCAACACCCGATCAGAGTGACCAAAATTTTATCTTTTTCTATTCTCAGTGCCGAGCAAGTGCAAGGGTGCCTCGCAGGAAAAAATTGCTCCAATGCTAAAGGGATTCAGGATCGATCTGAGCCATTGATTTTTTAAGCCAGCGATGAAATTATTTTGTGAACGAATAAGCCTGATTTTTATGTGTTTTATGAGATTGGTATTTTTCTATTTTAAGGTTATGTTTTTTTTCTAAATGCTTTTTTTTTTAAGGCTATGGTCTCATGGAGGAGAGCTAGGCGGTTTTAATTTTTTTGTAAATTGAAGAATTAATTAGAATTTTAAAAAAATGGAAATTCTATGAATTTTTATGTTGAGAGGGCGAAAGCTAACTGCTAGACAAAATTCACCTATGTGTATATCATAGTATATGCGGCCATACCGCATGGAGAAAAGAGCTGCAACGGAAGAGGTGGGACCCACGGCGACGAAAAAGGTTGTCGGACGGAAGGAAAGACATGACGGCCGGACGTCTCATCCCCCGTGCCGTTTGCTGTCCCGTTGTCGGGAAATCGTGTCAGCGCCGGCAATTTTTCAAAATAATCGTTCGGTGTGGATGGACAAAAAGCCAAAAACGTGGCCAAACGAAACCATTATTAGCAAATAATAAAAAGGGCCGACATGGTCCCATTTTCGCCATTTTTGGACGGCGACAGTTTGGTGGATAGCGAGGGCAAGAGTAGCACCGAAGTAGCAGCCATGCGGAGCTCCTTCAGGTATGTATATCAACTCTGTGTATGTGCCATCTTGCCATTATGCCATGAACAACAAAGAAATGAACGGGCATTCGTTGCTCCATTAAGGGTTTGTTATTTTCAGTTGAGGGTTTTAGTTTTGTGTCTCCTCCTGTCTGTGTTTTTTAAATTATGGGGTTGCCGAAGAATCTATTTAGTTGAAAGGGTTTTTTTTTGTCGAGGGTTTTGAAATTTTTTGTTCGTTTCCTCCCCGTTTGCTAGTTATCGAATTTTGCCCTTTTCGAATGAAAAAAGCGACAACCCATTGTACAAATATGAGTGAAATTACTGAATAATGTTTGTAGAAAGCAGAATCTGTGGGTTCTGCAATCAAATGCTATATTTCGAAAATCATGTAAAACCTGCAATGTCACCATTGTTCGCATAGTTTTTCGAAATGGATAGAAAAGGGCATAACGTGGCATTCGAAATCATAATTGGGAAAAATAGCAAAAAGCCCACATCCAATCCCATTTTTGCCGCCATTTTATACACTGTTGTTTTGGGAAACACACCGTCTCCTAAAATTCGGACTATTGTAAAACCCACTATTTCACTACGACGTCTCTTCATGTTATGTATGTATCCATGTAAGTTCATGTGTATATTTTTCATGGGTTTTTTCAATGTGCATAGGTGAATTTTGTCTAGCATTTTGCCAGCTCCCGCCCATTTGGCAAAAGCTAATTGGGAAATAGTCAAAAAGCCCACTGAAATACTCCACATTGTGTTTCCCAAATTTCAAATTAAAACATCTTGCAAAACCCTCTGCTTGCAACAAAATTACCCCTCACCTTGATGTCGTTTGTATTATGCTCCAAATCCTGCACATGCACTCCATGCTTCAACTTATTTGGCCAGTATTCTCCTCGAAGTCGTCCATGTGCTCTCAGGCCTTCACCTTTCCCTTTCAACGTGCACACAGGAAACAAAATAAATAGTATTTTTGCCTTGCTTTCTCCAAACAGAAAAGGTGCACGTCATTCCCTTCCACTTTTCTCGCGCCACACAAAAGAAATAGGAAAAAGCCCACATCCAATCCCATTTTTGCCGCCATTTTATACACTGTTATTTTGGAAAACACACTGTCTCCTAAAACTCAGACTATTGTAAAACCCATTGTTTCACTACGGTGTCTCCTTATGTTATGTATGTATCCATGTATGTTCATGTGTATGTTTTTCATGCATTTTTTCAATGTGCATAGGTGAATTTTGTCTAGCAGCTAGCCAGCTCCCAGCCATTTGGCGAAAGCTAATTAGGAAATAGCAAAAAGCCCACATCCAATCCCATTGTTGCCGCCATTTTATACATTGTTGTTTTGGAAAACACAATGTCTCCTCAAATTCGGACTATTGTAAAACCCACTGATTCACTACGACATCTCCTCATGTTATGTACGTTCTTATGTATTTTTTTCATGCGTTTTTTGATGTACAGAGGTGAATATTGTCTAGGATTTAGTTGAAACGTAGGTCTAATAATGTTTTTTTGTTGAGGGTTTTGAAAAACACACTGTCTCCTAAAACTCATAATTGGTAACTGGCAAAAAGCCCACATCCAATCCCATTTTTTCCACCATTTTATACACTGTTGTTTTGGAAAACACACTGTCTCCTAAAATTCAGACTGTTGTAAAACCCATTGTTTCACTATGACGTATCCTCATGTTATGTATGTATCCATGTATGTTCATGTGTATGTTTTTCATCCTTTTTTTCAATGTGCATAGGTGAATTTTGTCTAGGATTTAGTTGAAATGCAGGTCTGATAATGTTTTTTCTATCGAGGGTTTTGAAAAACACACTCTCCTAAAACTCATAATTGGTAATTGGCAAAAAGCCCACATCCAATCCCATTTTTTCTGCCATTTTATACATTGTTGTTTTGGAAAACACACTGTCTCCTAAAACTCGGACTGTTGTAAAATCCATTGTTTCACTACGACATATCTTCATGTTATGTATGTATCCATGTATGTTCATGTGTATGTTTTTCATCCTTTTTTTCAATGTGCATAGGTGAATTTTGTCTAGGATTTTGAAATCGGCATATCCTATGTTATATACATATTTGAATTTATGCCTGAAACTGGCATATCGTATGTTATATACGTATGTGAATTTTGTGCAGGAGTTAGCTTGCTCCCTCCTTAACTCTTGGAGAAAATTCAGTTATGTATATAAAATAGGATATGGCCCCCATAACGCATGTGGAAAAGAGTCGCAACGGAAGAGGTGGGACTGGCGAGGGAAAAGGTTGTCAGACGAGAAGGAAAGACTTGAGGGTGGGATGTCTCATCCAATGTGCCGTTTGTTGTCCCGTCACCGGGAAATCATGTCAGCGTCAACGGGTTTTCAAATTAATTGTTCGGCATGGACAGACAAAAAGCCAAAAACGTGGCATTTGAAACCATTATTAGCAAATATCTTGTTCAATGACAATAGTTAGTGTTATGCACACAGTAAGAAGACAATGTATTGAATTTGAGCTTCATAATTTTTAACAACCCTTACTTTCAGCAAAACACTCTTCTTTGATATTTGCCCAACACATTATTTACATAACAGTTGCATCATGGAAAACACAGTGAGTTGTGGCTCACTTATTATTTTATACAGTCTGTGAGAAATGAATGTTTTGATCCCATTGTACTCTTTTAACAACACCTACTTCAAGAAAAACACTCTTTTTCAATATCTGCCCATATGTTTCCAACACAAAATTTACATAATAGTAGCATCATGGAAAACACAGTAGGTTGTGGCTCACTTCTTATTTTTTCCTGACTGTAACAAAATAATGTTTTCAACTTCCCTTTCTTGTCTTATGGGAGCCAGCTAACTGCTAGTCAAAATTCACCTATGTACATCGAAGAACACATGAAAAACATACACATGAACATACATGGATACCTGCTTTGAGCAAAACACTCTTTTTCAATATCTACCCATATGTTTCCAACACAAAATTCACATAACAGTAGCATCATGGAAAACACAGTGGGTTGTGGCTCACTTTTTTTTTTTTTTCTGGAATGTAACAAAATAATGTTTTCAACTTCCCTTTCTTGTCTTATGAGACCCCTTTCTTTAAGAAAAACAGTCTTGCTCACTACCTGTTCATATGTTTCCAACAAAAAATTTACTTAACTGTTGCAGTATGGAAAACACAATGGGTTGTCCCTGACTTTGCAAAAATAGTAAGAAGACAAAAAGCTAGTGTTATGCACACAGTAAGAGGACAATGTATTGAATCTGAGCTTCATAATTTTTAACAACCCTTACTTTCAAGCAAAACACTCTTGTTCGATCTCTGCCCAACACATTATTCACATAATAGTAGCATCATGGAAAACACAGTGGGTTGTGGCTCACTTCTTATTTTTTTCAATCTCCTTGTTTAAATGTAAATGGAAAGCTTAAGGTCTGAGTGCACGTGGAGGAGTTGGAGTAGAATACTGACGAAATGGAGGTGAGGGGTAATTTGAAATTTGGGAAACACAATGTGGAGTATTTCAGTTTCTTGAATGTCTTCCAAATCACACATTCCATTGTTGTGTTTAAATTTAAGTCGATTGATAATAAAACTGCACAAAATAACTCTGAATGGGAAACACAGTGCTGGGTTTCAGTTATTTGAATCTCCTTGTTTTAATGTAGAGGGTTTTACAAGTTCTTTGTGTTTGAAATTTGGGAAACAGAATGTGGAGTATTTCAGTTGCTCAATGTCTTCAAAATCACACATTCCATTGTTGTGTTTAAATTTTGCACCATTGAAAAAAAAAAGTGCAGAAAATAATTCTGAATGGGAAACACAGTGTTGGGTTTCAGTTATTTTAATCATCCACTTGAGATGTAAAGGGTCGTCTCATGCTGGGTTGTTTGGTTCTTAACACCCATGGTTTTGTAAGATGGAATGTTACAAAATAGTATGAAAGTCTTCCAGATCACACCTTCCATTGTTCTGTTTAAGTTTGAAGTATGTAACAAATTGCATGCTTCATAACACATTGCATTTTTCAACCTCGACATCACAATATACCCTAGCCCTTTTTGGTTTTTAGACCAGTATATCTAGGTGTGCACATTTTGTAGTGCATGTCGGAAAATACAATGTGTTTTGAAGCCTGCCTTCACTTCATTCTGTTTTGCAACAATTCATGTTGTAAAACCATTGGTGTTAAGAAAGAAGCAGCCCAAATAGTGTTGTAAAACCCTCTGCAACACTATTGGATAGTACGTGTCACCTGAATTTGGTCTGATTTCTCCTCCAACTTGTCCACGTGCACTGAAACGTTCAGCTTTCCCTTTCAATGTGCAGAGTGGAAAGAAATAGTATTTTCACCTTTCTTTCTCGAAACAGAAAAGGGCCAATACCTGCAACTTTTGCCATACCTGAATTTGGTATGGCCGCATATGCTATCATATACACATAGGTGAATTTTGTCTAGCAGTTAGCTTTCGCCTTCAACGTGCAGACAAGAAACAAAACAAATAGTATTTTCGCCTTGCTTTCTCCAAACAGAAAAGGCCCATGTCATTCCCTTCCACTATTCCTGCCACACAAAAGAAACTTGCCAACGAAGCTAACCCGCCCGCTTTTTCACCCGGCAACAGCGGGAAAATGCACCTAACGACGCCGTTAACTCTTGCCTGACGTAGATCAGACGTTTCGTCCCCTCCGTCAGTTTCAGGCATCTGGCAGGCCCCACACTACGACGTCTCGTCATGTTATGTATGTATCCATACATGTTCATGTGTATGTTTTTCATGCGTTTTTGATGTACATAGGTGAATTTTGTCTAGCAGTTAGCCGGCTCCCACGTTGAAAGGGAAAGCTGAAGGTCTGAGAGCACGTGGACAAATTCGAGGAGAATACTGACCAAATTAGCTGAAGTGTGGAGTGCACGTGGAGGATTTGGAGGAGAATACACACGAAATTGAGGTGAGGGGTAATTTTGTTGCAAGCAGAGGGTTTTACAAGTTCTTTGTGTTTGAAATTTGGGAAACATAATGTGGAGTATTTTAGTTGCTTGAATGTCTTCAAAATCACACATTCCATTGTTGTGTTTAAATTTCGCACCATTGAAAAAAGAAACTGCAAAAAATAATTCTGAATGGGAAACGCAGTGCTGGGTTTCAATAAAAAAACTGTACAAAATTATTCTCAATGGGAAACACAGTGTTGGGTTTCATTTTTTTGAATCTCCTTGTTTTAATGTAATGGGTTGTCTCATGGTGGGTTGCTTGCTTCTTAACACCCATGGGTTTTCAACATGAAGTGTTACTTGAATGTCTTCCAAATCACACATTCCATTGTTGTGTTTAAATTTTGCAACATTGAAAAAAAAAAGTGCAGGAAAGAATTCTAAATGGGAAACACAGTGTTGGGTTTCAGTTATTTTAATCATCCACTTGAGATGTAAAGGGTCATCTCATGCTGGGTTGTTTGGTTCTTAACACCCATGGTTTTGTAAGATGGAATGTTACAAAACAGTATGAAAGTCTTCCAGATCACACCTTTCATTGTTCTGTTTAAGTTTGAAGTATGTAACAAATTGCATGCTTCATAACACATTGCATTTTTCAACCTCCACATCACAACATACCCTAGCCCTTTCTGGTTTTTAGACCAGTATATCTAGGTGTGCACATTCTGTAGTGCATGTTGGAAAATACAATGTGTTTTGAAGCCTGCCTTCACTTTGAATTCTGTTTTGCAACAATTCATGTTGGAAAACCATTGGTGTTAAGAAAGAAGTAGCCCAAATAGTGTTGTAAAACCCTCTGCAACACTATTGGATAGTATGTGTCACCTGAATTTGGTCTGATTTCTCCTCCAACTTGTCCACATGCACTGAAATGCTCAGCTTTCCCTTTCAATGTGCAGAGTGGAAAGAAATAGTATTTTCACCTTTCTTTCTCGAAACAAAAAAGGGCCAATACCTGCAACTGTTGTTTAGAGAACGTGTCAGTGCTAGCGGGATTTCAAAATAATTTATTGGCATGGACAAAAAGCCTAAAACATGGCATTCAAAACCATTATTAGCAAATAATAAAAAGGGCCGACGAGGTCCCATTTTTGCCATTTTTGGATGGCGACGTTTTGGTGGATAGCGAGGGCAAGAGTAGTGGAAGAGTAGCAGCCATGCGAAGCTCCTTCAAGTATGTATATCCGCTCTGTGTATGTGCCATCTTTCCATTATGCAATGAACAACGAAGACAAGAACAACTATTTGTTGCTACAAAATAGTATTTTCACCTTTCTTTCTTGAAACAGAAAAGTCCCAAGAGCAGGAAACAAATAGTATTTTCATCTTTCTTTCTTGAAACAAAAAAGGCCCACATCATTCCCTTCCACTTTTGTTGTGCCAGACAAAAGAAACTTGTCCACAAAGCTAACCCACCCACTTTTTTACCTGGTAACAGGCGGGAAAACCCACTTGATGGCGCCATTAACTCCCACCTGACCATCGCCCGAACGTTTTGTTCCGTCTGCCAGTTTTGTGTCGATCGCCATTCTGGCAGGCCCTGCACTACGACGTCTCGTCATGCTATGTATGTTTCCATGTATGTTCTCATGTATGTTTTTCATGCATTTTTGAACAACTCTTTGCTACAGCCAAAATGTCATTTCGCTTTCTTTATCTGATTGGAACAAATTTTTACAACACTATATGGGTTGCTTGTTTTTGAACACCTTGTATTGACACAGTGCGTTTCCAAATGTGTAGAGAATGCGAGCATTTATTTGGTCAAATTAGATGAGGAAAATGAAATGCCATTTTGATCTCATGTTACATGAATAGGCGCTTTTTGTTTATGAGTTTGATTTCTCCTGATTGGAACAAATGTATTGCTCTCATTATTTGCACAGTTGGAAAACACACTGCCTCCTCTTTGTTGCAAAGGGTTTTACAACACTATTTGGGTTGCTTGTTTCCGTTTCTCCTAAGGAGCTAGCTAACTCCTAGACAAAATTCACCTATGTACATCAAAAAATGCATGAAGAACATACATGGATACATACATAACATGAGGAGACGTCATAGTTGGAAAACACACTGTCTCCTCTCTGTCATAGAGGGTTTTACAATACTATTTGGGTTGCTTGTTTGTTAAGGAGCCGGCTAACTCCTAGACATACAATTATGCCTATGTACATCGAAAAATGCATGAAAAACATACATGGATACATACACAACATGAGGAGACGTCATAGTTGGAAAACACACTGTCTCCTCTCTATTGTAGAGGGTTTTACAACACTATTTGGGTTGCTTGTTTCTTAAGGATCCACCTAAATCCTAAATAAAATTCACCAATGTACATCAAAAACTGCATGAAAAACATACATGGATACATACATAACATGACGAGACATCATAGTTGGAAAACACACTATTTCCTCTCTGTTGCAGAGGGTTTTACAACACTATTTGGGTTGCTTGTTTCTTAACACCTTATATGGGGACATTGTATTTTCCAACACTGCAAATAGTGCGAGCATTTATTTGTTTGAATCATATGATGAAAATGAAATGCCATTTTTATCTCATGTTACATACATAGGTGCTTTTTGTTTACGAGTTAGCTTTCTCTTGATTCCTGATTGGAAGAAATGAATTTATCCAACAGAAAGAACGTTCATTACTTCACAGTTCTAGCAGAATGGAAAAATGGCAAATATGATTGTTGATATATATACTAGTGTTAGCGATAGGTTAAATTGGAAATTAAATTCCCAATGTACAATTTAATATGTTCGTTTATTGTCTGTGCACGATGTCATTTTGCACTAAGCAGAACATATAAATTTTATATTGGGGAAATTTGGAAGAAATACAATTATTTCTAGCACCAATTGTCCTTAATTTGCCAATTTAATCTATCGCTAACACTTGTCTTTCTTCCAAGTGGTTTATATAGGCCACAAAAGAAGATTCAACAAAACAAGGGTAGGTGAATTGACAAGGATGCTTCAGGAAATGTGAACCTTCTGCAGTAAATACAGGTGATTCTAGCTTCCATAGCTTGAATCGCAAGTGTAGTGGATGCATAGTAATGTTAATAATAATAAATGTAAGAACATAAATTGACATTTTATTGTAAACTGTATCCTAACAAGGTTAGTATAAAGCAAAATTCTATAGCATATAAACAGAAGTTCAACAAGGTTTTGTTGTAAAATGATTTAGTGAAAACATATTCCTCAGAAGATAGAAAAATAGCACACCTACCAGTTGAACAAGGCTTTAGAATAATACGTTTCTATAAGATACCTACTAGAGTTGAACAAGGCTTTAGAATAATAAGTCTCTATAACATACCTACCAGAGTTGAACAAGGATTTAGAATAATAAGTTTCTATAGCATACCTACCAGAGCTGAACAAGGCTTTCTTTGTTGCAGAGTTTATTTTAGTAAAACATATTTTATAACAGCATAAAGAAAAAGAAAAGTTTCCATAGCATTATCTACCAGTTGAATGAAGGTTTTCATAGCTCAGTAACTTTATTTGCCATAAATTTGATCTTGGTCTAACAACTTACAAGTTACTAAAGAGTATTCAGTCCACTACTAAAGGGCTACTAAATTAAATAAAGTTTAGAACATATGAATATTAAACTCATATATGCAAAGTAGAGCCAAATTTAATAGCTTAGGCTAGTTGTCAGCGGAAGGTCCCTGCTAGAACAGACACATTTGTCTCTTCATTAAGATGACAGTTTTGTATGAAGTTTCCTAACTGTATAAGTCATCGTCATCTTTATTATCTGTTGTAGAAAATACATGTGAAGCCCCAATAGGAGTACCAGCAGGTCTGCCTGAAGATCGAAACTCATAACCAAAGCCTCGAGATTGTTGTAGTGTTTGTGCAAAGGCTTGATACTTCCAAATATCAACATCACTGATAGTTCTTCGGGAATATTTCATAGACTCCTCAAAATGAGCAGCTTTTATTTTAGCTACGTCATTACTATCATCCTCATCCATTGCCTCAGGATTCTCGGCTCTTTTTCATTCACGTTGAATTTCTTGAAAGTGTAGGGGGAGAGGTTATGGTAAAATTGAAACGCATGCTAGTATGATGAATTGAAATAACAAGCTACAAGTTGAGGTAAGTTCAATAGGTAGACTACTGCTCTATCTTAAAAATTAGTAACATATCAGTCAAAATAAAAACCATTAGAAATCCATAAACATATCTAGTTTGCAAAAGACGACACAATTGGAACTCACCTTCTCAATATTTTCTCTAATAGCATACTTGCAAGCCCTCTGACAAATCTTAGTGATATCGGCTCCATTGAATCCTTGGGTATAACGGGCCAGTGCCATTAGGTCTACATCCTTTGATACGGGTGACTTTCTCAAGAAAGATTTGAAGATTTGATAATGCGAGGACTCATTAGGTAAGGGAATATAAATCAGCTAGCCAAGTCGTTCAGGCCTTAACAATGCAGGATCAATGATATCAGGCCTGTTTGTAGCAGCAATAATGATAACTATTTTCTTGGTTGTCATACAAGCCATCTCCATCAACAACTGATTATGGACTCTATCTGCAACACCACTAACATCCCCAACACTACTACCACACTAGAAACATGCAAACCAATTATGCATCACAAGTTAGAGCCTACTTCATAAAGGTCAAACAAAATTCCCAGTCATTTATAGTCAACCTTAAACTTTCGCTTATAAAAAAAGTAACACACCTGCACGTAGCAATAGAATCGAGCTCGTCATAAAATAGGATAGAAGGAGCTGACCCTCTGGCCTTATAAAAAATGTGTCACATTAGCCTCACCCTCTCGAAACTACATTGATAACAATTCAGGGCCCTTCACACTGATGAAATTGGCCTGACATTCATTGGCAATGGCTTTTGCAAGCAATGTCTTTCCACAACCTGATGGTCCATAAAATAGCACTTCTTTTGAAGGAGACATTCCAAATTTTTCAAATTTCTCAGAATGCTCCACTGGATATTGAACAGTGTAGACCAAACTCATATGAATTTTGTTAGTCCATATCTCCTTCAAAAGCATGTTTTTTGCATTGAAAGAAAAGCAAGGCACAAATATAGTGAACCACGTATCTCAATATACCTCTTGAAGCTCCCTCTTGACATTTTCCAACCCTCCAATATCTTCCCAAGTGACATTTGGAACTTGACAACCTGTCAATGTTTTCCCATTATTCATAAGCAAATTTACCATTATGAAAATCATCAGAAACAAACAAACTTAGGAATTGAAAATTTAGGGGCGCAACAGATCAATAGTTTAAAAATACAATCCCTACTTAATCGATATGAGAAAAATTGAACATCTAGACATGGTTTGGAAAAACTCACAATTTCACGGACAGTGGATGGGTTGCTAGAGCCTGTGATGTCCCCGCTCTAGTCAGTTCTTGGGAACAGTGTGTTAGCCTTTTCTTAGACCCTCGTGGGCTAGCTGGATTGGTTAGAGGGTCAGTGGTGTTTTATGGAGGAGTTGATCGTTCTCATTTTCAGAGCTCAGTGATTGGTTCACAGCAAGCCTTGGCAGTTCAGGAGTTGACAACTTCTGACGGCATAGGATTCTATGGAGATTTGAGGAAGTTATGCTTATTTAAGTGATTTAAGTTATTAATTAACTTATTATTATTTTATAAAGTCAAATTGACTTTATCCCTTTTATATCACTTAAATATTCATAAAAAGGGTGATTTAAAATTAAATCACTTAATCATTTTTACGTGGGCGCCAAATATTAAGTTCTTAAAGTTATTGAAAAGGACTTAATAATATTTTAAAAGATTTAAATGATGGAAAAGGGCGTATCTTCTTGGAAATGCGTACCTTTTTGATATAAGGCATTTTTGGGCAATGAGAACATCATTATTGATTATTTCAACTTTGCCTTGGGTTTCCTCCTATGCTTTTACCTGTGATCAGGGTTTTGAGCAATCTTCCATTAGAGAACGATATCTCTTCAATGTTGAGCACTTTTGAGACTGTAAGAGACCAGTCGAATTTGTGCAAATTGTGAGAGTTTCATACAGAGGTTCTACATGCTTCAATTAGGGTTCTATTATTCAGTATTCAGTTGTTGGCAATAAGGAAGAGGGTTACTTCATCCAGAGTCGCCATCTTCAGTAGATTTGTAGTTTCAGCTTTGATCCTTCAGAGACTTCATTGGGCCGTACCATTTGCATTGAAATTTGTGCCTTCTTGGAGGATGGCGTGTGAAGCTAGAAGCTAGGGAGCTTTCCTTTTAGCTCCTATTTGAGCTTCATTGTGGGTGACTACTACTATTATCTCATTGTATCTTGTTTCTGAGTGAGGAAATTCAATTCTGGAAGCTAGGCGTCCACATATGCCAGTTTTCACCATTCTTGGCTGGCGAGTTGGCTTACTTCTTTAAATAAAATATCTAGAAACATTCTGGTATGTTTAGCACTTGTGATCTATTGGTTATTGTTAAATAATACCTTCTGCATTTACATTCTATAGAAATTAGCTCCGTTTCTCAATTTATGAGCTTTTATATGATGCGCCCCTTCTTTTTTGTCTACAAACATTCTCTCTAAAAAACAAAAAAAACACATTAAGACTTAAGAAATATTGGGGTTTGAGTTGAGAGCCAGCAGGGCTCATCACAAAGCCCAATGCAGTCTAGAAGTGCTAATTAGTCACGACCATTGAATTTAGAATCTCAGCATCTATTGTCTCATCTTCTAAGTCAATGACATCCATTTTTTCCCCAACACTGAAGTGCAGCCTCAGTGCACAAAGCTGCAAGATCTGCTCCAACGTATCCATGAGTATCCTTACCAATCCTTTTGAGATCAACCTATACCAAGAATCCTAAAGATTAATATATATTGTTGCCAAGAAAAGCAAAGATTAATAAATGCTCTCAAAATCCAAGCACTGCTTGACATTAGATCTAGAAGTACAAAAAGCAATTTAGGTTCTACAATACGTACATCATCAGAGAGCTTCATATTCTTTGTATGGATATGAAGCACTTCCAACCCGCCTACTTCATCTGGAAACCCAATGTCAATTTCCCTATCAAATCTTCCAAACCTTCTAAGTGACGGGTCAATATTATTTGGTCGGTTAGTTGCTGCAATCACAATAACATGAGCACGAGACTTAAGTCCATTCATAACTGTAAGAAGTTGAGAAACAATTCTCCTGTCAACTTCACCGTGGTTTTTTTCCCTCTTGAGAGCTATGGAATCAATTTCATCTATAAATATAATGGAAGGTGCATTCTTCTCAGCCTCTTGAAAGCCTTCCAGAGATTGCTTTTTCTTTCTACGGCCAACTTTGACATAATTTCAGGTCGATTGATATAGAAAAAGAAGGCACCAATTTCACTTGCAACTGCCCTACCAATTAAGCTTTTCCCAGAACTAGGTGGCCCATAAAGCAGAATACCCTTTGGGGGTTTCACACTAATTGATTTGAAGAGTTGTGGGTGCTTGAGAGGAAGTTCTACCAATTCATGTATCCGATCCATTTGTTTCCGTACACCACCAACATCATCATAACCTCTTTCATCTAATCTATCTTCATCCTCCCGCTTTATAGGCTCCCATTCACAAAAAAATTCAGTATCTGGAGGAACAACACAACATTCCCTAGCGTCTGTCTCGATTACCTTAAACTCCACACTACACATACCACCTCTTACAAGGAAAAGATCACGTTTTGGCACATAGACTTCACAAAGGCAAAAAGGCAGAGGGTTTTACAAGACTATTTGGGTTGCTTCTTTCTTAACACCTTATATCGAGACATTGTATTTTCCAACCGTGCAGATAATGGGAGCATTTAGTTGGTCGATTTAGATGAGGAAAATGAAATTTCATTTTCATCTCATGTTTACATAAATAGGTGCTTTTTGTTTATGAGTTAGCTTGTTTGTTTCTTAACACCTTATATCGAGACAGTGTGTTTTCCAATTGTGCAGATAATGTGAGCACTTATTTGGTCGAATCGGATGACGAAAATGAAATGCCATTTTCATCTCATGTTACATAAGTAGGTGCTTTTTGTTTATGAGTTAGCTTTCTCTAGATTGGAACAATTGAATTGCTCTCATTATTTGCACAGTTGGAAAACACGTTGTCTCCTCTTTGTTGCAGTGTGTTTTACAACACTATTTGGGTTGCTTCTTTCTTAACACGTTATATCCAGATAGTGTGTTTTCCAACCATGCAGATAATGGGAGCATTTAGTTGGTCGAATCAAATGAGGAAAATGAAATGTCATTTTCATCTCATGTTACATAAATAGGTGCTTTTTGTTTAAGTTAGCTTGCTTGTTTCTTAACACCTTATATCGAGACAGTGTGTTTTGCAACTGTACAGATAATGTGAGCACTTATTTGGTCAAATCAGATGAGGAAAATGAAATTCCTTTTTAATCTCATGTTACATAAATAGGTGCTTTTTTTTTATGAGTTAGCTTTCTCCTGATTGGAACAATTCAATTGCTCTCATTAGTTGCACAGTTGGAAAACGCACTGTCTCCTCTCTATCACAGAGGGTTTTACAATACTATTTGGGTTGCTTGTTTGTTAAGGAGCCGAATAACTCCTAGACATACAATTACACCTATGTACATCGAAAAATGCATGAAAAACATACACATAACATGACGAAATGTCGTAGTTGGAAAACACACTGTCTCCTCTCTGTTGCAGAGGGTTTTACAACACTATTTGGGTTGCTTGTTTCTTAACACCTTATATGGGGACATTGTATTTTCCAACACTGCAAATAGTGCGAGCATTTATTTGGTCGAATCAGATGATGAAAATGAAATGCCATTTTTATCTCATGTTACATACATAGGTGCTTTTTATTTACGAGTTAGCTTTCTCCTGATTCCTGATTGGAAGAAATGAATTTATCCAACAGAATGAACGTTCATTGCTTCATAGTTCTAGTAGAATGGAAAAATGGCACATATGATTGCTGATATATATACTAGTGTTAGCGATAGGTTAAATTGGAAATTAAATTCCCAATGTACAGTTTAATATGTTTGTTTATTGTCTGTGCAAGCTATCATTTTGCACTAAGCAGAACATATAAATTTTATATTGGGGAAATTTGGAAGAAATACAATTATTTCTAGCACCAATTGTCTTTAATTTTCCAATTTAATCTATTGCTAACACTTGTCTTTCTTCCAAGTGGTTTATATAGGCCACGAAAGAAGATTCAACAAAATAAGGGCAGGTGAATTGACAAGGATGCTTCAGGAGATGTGAACCTTCTGCAGTAAATACAGGTGATTCTGGCTTCCATAGCTTGAATCGCAAGTGTAGTGGATGGTTAAATTTCCAAAATTTAATATGCATTTAGAAGTGTCAATTTGTTTGAAATTGTGAAATGTTGGGGTTTTCATTCAGTTGTCATTTTCATGTCATTCTAAAGTGTTTTGCAGTAATTTGAAATCTTTCACCAAAAGAGTATATATGTGGTGCATAAGTTTTTTCGTAATAGTTCTTTTTACAATTTCGCTATTTGTATACAATATTTAGTAAGTTATAAATGGTTCATTTTTTAACAACATCTTATGGCAATTTTGTAGAATGCTATTTCTATATTCTATTTCTGCTCTTTTTCAGTATGTTTTGATCTGACCACCACACTGCAAAAAGATGTGCACATATAACAAGCGACTACTCCAAATAGTTCTATGCACTGTATTAAATAGAACTCGTAAAGCCAATGGGTAGGAGTTAATTGATAATTTGGCCTACTCCCATTACTTGGCCCTAAGTATTATAGACAAATTGTAAAAGAGCTATTAGAATAACAACATACATGGAAACAAAAAGTGACGAAACGGGTAGATGGGACGAAACGTCCGAGCTACGGTCAGGCAAGAGTTAATGGCGCTGTTAGGTGTGTTTTCCCGCCCGTTGCTGGGCGAAAAAGTGGGCGGGTTAGCTTCGTCGGCAAGTTTCTTTTGTGTGGCGCGGGAAAAGTGGAAGGGAATGACGTGGGCCTTTTCTGTTTGGAGAAAGCAAGGTGAAAATACTATTTATTTTGTTTCCTGTCTGCACATTGAAAGGGAACCAGAAGGTCTCAGTGCACGTGGATGACTTCGAGGAGAATACTGACCAAATTGAGGTGACGTGTACTATCCAATAGTGTTGCAGAGGGTTTGACAACACTATTTGGGTTGCTTCTTTCTTAACACGTAGGGTTTTCCAATATGAATTGTTGCGAAATAGAATGAAGTGCGTACTATGAATTAGACTATGTGTTGAGGGTTATTATTGTCCCCGTTAAATGAGAGATGTGCTATTTGATAAAATAAAACACCATCTATAGGTTTGTATATTTGCATTACAAGACAAAGGTTGGATATACCGTATAAGTAAAGGAAGGCTTCAAAACACATTGTATTTTCCGACATGCACTACAGAATGTGCACACTTAGATATACTGGTCTAAAAACCAGAAAGGGCTAGGGTATGTTGTGATGTGGAGGTCGAAAAATGCAATGTGTTATGAAGCATGCAATTTGTTATATACTTGAAACTTAAACACAACAATGGAAGGTGTGATCTAGAAGAATTTCATACTGTTTTCTAACATTCCATCTTACAAAACCATGGGTCTTAAGAACCAAGCAACCCACCATGAGATGACCCTTTACATCTAAACAAAGAGATTCAAATAACTGAAACCCAACACTGTGTTTCCCATTTAGAATTATTTGTGCACTTTTTTTTTTCAATGTGCGAAATTTAAACACAACAATGGAATGTGTGATTTTGAAGACACTCAAGTAACATTCCATGTTGCAAGACCATGCATTTTAAGAAGCAAGCAACCCACTATGAGACAACCCTTTACATTTAAACAAGGAGATTCAAATAACTGAAACCCAACACTGTGTTTCCCATTCATAATAATTTTGTACAGTTTTTTTATTGAAACCCAACATTGCATTTCCCATTCAAAATTAGTTTTTTGCAATTTCTTTTTTCAATGGTGCAAAATTTAAACACAACAATGGAATGTGTGATTTTGAAGACATTCAAGCAACTGAAATACTCCACATTCTGTTTCCCAAATTTCAAACACAAAGAACTTGTAAAACCCTCTACATTAAAACAAAGAGATTCAAAAAAATGAAACCCACCACTGTGTTTCCCATTCAAAGTTATTTTGTGCAGTTTTATTATCAATTGACTTAAATTTAAACACAACAATGGAATGTGTGATTTGGAAGACATTTAAGAAACTGAAATACTCCACATTGTGTTTCCCAAATTTCAAATTACCCCTCACCTCCATTTCGTCGGTATTCTACTCCAACTCCTCCACGTGCACTCAGACCTTAAGCTTTCCATTTACATTTAAACAAGGAGATTGAAAAAAATAAGAAGTGAGCCACAACCAACTGTGTTTTCCATGATGCTACTGTTATGTGAATAATGTGTCGGGCAGAGATCAAACAAGAGTGTTTTGTTGAAAGTAAGGGTTGTTAAAAATTATGAAGCTCAGATTCAATGCATTGTCCTCTTACTGTGTGCATAACACTAGCTGCTGTCTTCTTACTATTTTTGCAAAGTTACGGACAACCCACTGTGTTTTCGATACTACAATAGTTAAGTAAATTTTTTGTTGGAAACATATGATCAGGTAGTGAACAAGACTATTTTTCTTAAAGAAACGGGTCTCATAAGACAAGAAAGGGAAGTTGAAAACATTATTTTGTTACATTCCGAAAAAAAAGAAAGAAGTGAGCCACAACCCACTGTGTTTTCCATGATGCTACTGTTATGCGAATTTTGTGTTGGAAACATATGGGCAGATATTGAAAAAGAGTGTTTTGCTCGAAGTAGGTGTTGTTAAAAGAGTACAACGCGAACTTCAAAACATTCATTTCTCACAGCTTGCATAAAATAATAAGTGAGCCACAACCCACTATGTTTTCCATGATGCAACTGTTATGTGAATAATGTGTTGGGCAAAGATCGAGCAAGAGTGTTTTGCTGAAAGTAAGGGTTGTTAAAAATTATGAAGCTCAGATTCAATACATTGTCCTCTTACTCTGTGCATAACACAGAGCGGATATACATACCCGAAGGAGCTCCGCATGGCTGCTACTCTTGCCCTCGCTATCCACCAAAATGTCACCGTCCAAAAATGGCAAAAATGGGACCTTTTCAGCCCTTTTTATTATTTGCTAATAATGGTTTCATTTGGCCATGTTTTTGGCTTTTTGTCCATCCACGCCAAATGATTATTTTGAAAAACCGTCGGCGCTGACACAATTTCCCGACGACGGGATAGCAAACAGCATGGGTGATGAGACGTCCGACCGTCATGTCTTTCCTTCTGTCGGGCAACCTTTTCCGTCGCCGCTGGTCCCACCTCTTCCGTCGTGGCTCTTTTCTCCATGCAGTATGACCGCATATGCTATCATATACACATAGGTGAATTTTGTCCACGAGTTAAGGAGGGAGCAAGCTAACTCTTGGACAAAATTCACATATGTATATAACATAGGATATGCTAGTTTCAGGCATAAATTCACATATGTATATAACATAGGATATGCCGGTTCCTTTGCAACAGAGGAGATAGTGTGTTTTCCAACTATGACATCTCGTCATGTTGTGTAGTATCCCTGCATGTTTTTAATGCATTTTTCAATGTACATAGGTGAATTTTGTCTAAGAGTTATGCCAGTTTCAAATTCCTAGACAAAATTCACCTATGCACATTGAAAACCACATGAAAAACATACATAAGACCATACGTGGGCACATACATAACATGAGGAGACGTCGTAGTGAAACAGTGGGTTTTACAATAGTCCAAATTTTTCGAGACAGTGTGTTTTCCAAAACAACAGTATATAAAATGGCGGCAAAAATGGGATTGGATGTGGGCTTTTTCCTATTTCCCAATTATGATTTCGAATGCCACGATATTCCCAAAAAATAATGGCGACATCCCGGGTTTTACATGATTTTTGAAATATAGCATTTCATTGCAGAACCCACAGATTCTGCTTTCTACAAACATTATTCAGTAATTTCACTCATATTTCTACAATGGGTTGTCACTTATTTCATTCAGAAATGGCAAAATTGGAAAACTAGCATACGGGGAGGAAACAAAACAAAAATTTCAAAACCCTCGACACAAAAAAAATGCTTCAAACCAGCATATCCTATGTTATATACATATGTGAATTTTGTCCAGGACTTAGCTTGCTCCCATTATATATAACCTAAATGATCCTAAAGCTAAAAAATAACCATAATTATTTAAGCTTTTGAGAAGCGATGGACAACCCGCTGGGTTTTCCATACTGCAACTTTACTTTTTTTTTGTGTGCAACTTTTGTTGCAAGCAAGGGCAGTTATAAAATATGAAAGTGACCTTCAATACATTGTTTTCTTATGGTGTGCATAACACTAAGTGTCGTCATTGAACAATATTTGAAAAGTGAAGGACAACCCAGTGTGTTTTCCATCGTGCAATATTTTTTGTGCATCTTCTGTTTGAAACATATTCCGATATTGAAATGGAATGTTTAGTGCATGTGATGGATTCTTATAAAATATGAATGTGAACTTCAATACAATGTTTTGTAACAGAAAGTGTTGTCTTTTAACAGTTTGTGGGTTGCATGGTTTATAACACCCTGTGTTTTCCAACCTAAAAATTCAGATAACAGTTTGAGTGTCTTGAAAAGCTTTTCTTATTTACACTGTATGAATGTAAAAATGGCACCTCCAAAAATTACAACTGTTATTTATGGTATAAATTGCAATTCAGTATCTTCGCATGATTGACAATAATAATTGGACAAAATAGTTGCATGTTGTAAACCAGAGTGGGTTACTTGTATAGCATTTTACAAAAGTGTGGGTTGTGCATTTCAATTTCTTCTTTTCATTGAAAATAATATATACTTGATTACTGCAAAATTGTGCAATAAATTTTTGAACTTTAACTGTCCATAACACTTGCAACAATTTTACAGTTTACAGGAAACCAAGGATGCATGCTGTAAAATGGAAACTAGCTCCTACAGTGAAGAATGTCATTGATATGGACATCGCACTTGAAAGGCTATGTAGTAGGGCATCTTCTTCGAGGCGGTCCCATTCATGAAACGTGCAGGTAAGATCTGGTGGTTACAAGATGCAATCCAATGTATAATTTTAATCTCTCATAAGTGGTTATGAGGTTGATTGGAAAGTGGGAATATTTTATTTAGGAGGCAACAACTGTGATACAGAGGAATTCCCCTTGGTTTATGAAAACGGTCAACCGTAAGGCAGCGACGTGTTCGATAATTGATTGTGAACTTGCAATTGCCCTTCCCTTCCTATGCATGAATCATAATGCTTTTTAATTTCAGTTTGAAAATATCATGTCTCTTACAAATATTCTAATTTTGGCATATATCGTTCCTTTGATTCAGGAAAATAATTAGGGAGATGATCTCGCTCTTGCCATAGTCCATGACCGGAAGGAAAAGTGTGCAGAGGGAGACCTTAAGGATGGAGAGGGATCCAATGAAGCACGGGGTGATGTGCTGGGCGGGAAGGTAGATATAATAACTGAATTATTGCATCATTTGGTTGTGTATATATGTTGTGCATTCAATTTGATTGAATATCAAATATATTAAGCGATTTTCTTTTCCAAACTTGCTGTGCAGGTTGCTGCTGAATATAGAAGAGAAACGGTGAATGGCAGATATATATTATTGTATTGTAGAAGAATGTACCAGAAAGTATTATGATTGGAGAGTGTTCAACATGCATAGGTTTCAGCATCACCACCTTCCTATTCTTGACGCACCAAAGTGTGGCCGAGCTGTGTTGGGGGGGAACCAAAACAACCCACTCCTCCCCCTGATAAATTGAAAGAGTACCTTCTAAAGAAGGTGGAAAATATAGAGTACCAAATGAATATACGACAGCATTTGCAGCAGAAGCATGTTGTTAGACGTGTCTGTCAAAATTTTGGGAAACAAAACTTCCTTCAATTTCCTGAAGAAGGAAAGGACGAGGTGAAGAAGCAAATGACATTATACAACATTGACGAGATGAAGGAGCAGAGAAGGCAAAGAATATTATGATTGCAGGAGAGAAAGAGACAAGAAGGAATGGTAATGTCAAACTGAATTGTTAAATGTGAATTTTCCTTGCTAAATCATTTCTATTTGGATGCATAGAAGGTTCACTTAATGTTAACTTATATGACATGCCAGGGTGATGGTTGAGAAGTGGTTTCTTCCTGCCAGCACAGTAGGGCTCATTCGCTAGAGGAAGCTGTGGCCACGAAAGGCGAAGACAGTGTTGTTCCTCCCACCCCTGTGTATAAGATTTAGAATAAGCATCCTACACAGTTGAAAGTTTCAAGGCACCATCTGAAGAAGAAATGAAAACAAATGGTGATCTCCAAATCTTTTGTTTACTGTAAAGTTTGTTTTTCGTATTTGAATGAATTGGTTGCATGCATCTAAGTTTGGTGCAACGTTTCAATTCCTCCTATTACACAACAATGATGAACAACGAACTGCTGCCCTCAGCAGGTTTTTGTGATTTTCAATGGTGAACAATTGCCCATGGAAGCACCAGATGATGTTGTTCCTCCCGACCCACCGTCTAACAATTTTGAGAAGAAGAAGAAGAAGAAGAAGAATGAGCATATGCCATCAAATGTGTCAAGGTGCCTTGACATGGAGGAAGTAGAAGAAACGGTGAATTGCAATTCTTTTATTTAATGTTTGTTTTGATTATTTCAATGAATTGGTTGCATGCAACTAAATTTGAAATGACCTTTTAATTCTTGCTATTACAGGGCAAGGATAAGCAACGAAGTGCTGGCCTTGACCTAATTAGCGATGTTGTTGCAATTGAAATGAGAGAGGCTAATACAAATGGACATGCGGACGGGGAGAGCACTGGCCATGAAGTGGGACAGGGTAACACAGATGGTCATGAGGATGGGGAGAACACTGGGCTGAATGTGGAACTGGGTGACAGAGATGGACATGGGGACAGGGAGAGCACTGGCTTGCAAGTGGGAGAGGGTAATAAGGATGGACCTAGGGAGGAGGAGAGTGCTAGGCTGCAAGGGGGAGATGCCAATAAAGATGGAAATGGGGACGAGGAGAGGTGCGGCGTGCCATCTATATCGGTATGAAACCAAACACACTTCCATGCTCTATTCTTATTTCTTTAGGAATCTTTTAATGTGCCTTCAATTATGCTTCATGTCAATGACATTTCCATTGTAGGCAAATTTGGTGGATGAACAGATGATAGAGTTCAACGACATAACTTTTAATGTCGGTGATCACGTCGACCTTTGGAGGAGGCATAAACGGGTTGCGAAAGGCATTCTACATATTATCGCCAGAAAAGCTCACACCCACTGCTTGAAGCACCCAAAAAATTGTGCGAGAGTCAGCATTGTTGAGGCCATTGATGGTCGATGCTATGTGCCTTTTCCCATGCCTGGTGCAGAGACCATCGCAGAGTGCGTGGGCGGCTTTGTCATATGGCAGCTTGCCGAGATGAAGCATTCTGTTCCAGAGGTACACATAAACGATATGTTGCTATATATATATATATATCATACTGCATATATTGTTTCCATGCGTACGTTAATTCTCATTAATTGTTTGTTATAGGGTGAAGCTGTTAAACCTGACATGGACAAAGCACAAAGTACGAAGAAATCTGTTGTTTCACATTCATCATTTGCGAGGGTTCGTGGATTTGGAACCACCCCCCCCAAAATACACAAGGACCCTAAGAAACATGCCATATTTTACACAGGCCTGAACTCAATTGCAAGGAATAGGCAGCGTAGGAATTGATGAGACAAGGTCCAAATACTGATTCTGCTCTGTGGGTTTCAATATTTCAATATTGAACAATTATGGTGTAGAGATACACCATTTGCATATGTTTCAACACTATGGTGTTATACATTTGATACGAGACTTTTCATGGGCTTCTTTAATTATTTTATTATTGTACAACTATGCTGAGCATATAGGCATATATACTTATTTCATGTCATTGGAACAAAAAATTGTTATCCATTTCATATCAGACTTTAAGAAAAATAGTCTTGTTCACTATTTGTTAATATGTTTGGAACAAAAATTTTACATGAATCTTGTGTTGTCCCCTCTGGCATGTGTTGGCATTAATGTCAAAGCAATAAGACAATAAGATGTTCTTGATTGGTAAACAAGTCAGTATTGGTTTGGTAATTCAGTTGATGGTCTCTTCATTTTAGTTCTTTGATAATCACTTGACTTGGCATACAAGTGTTTTTCAACTCTAGTACACTGCATATTGTTTCATGTTCACTCATCTTGCATATTGTGATAAGGATCTAAAATTGTGGCTATATGTAAATAGAATTATATGAGTTGAAATAGTTATGAAGACAGTTTTGCTCCTCATGTTCATTTATTTATCATATGTCATTCAGTTATAAAGTTGTAGTAAGATTATGTTATCTTGTAAATATTTCAGCTTTTCGGTTTGTATAATGTTCAGTCTCCACAATCTGGTTATGGTCTTTATGTTCATACATGTTAAAAATCATCAAACATGCTTCATAACTAAATTGCTCTAGAGCTTGCACTTTACATTTGGTTATTAATGCTAAAGTGGTTGGTATGGGAACAATCGATGCCACCATTTATCAATAAATTTGAGATTTTTTTTTTTAAAAAACAATCCATGAGGTACGGGATTTGAAACCCATCAAGTGTCGGTAATCTAGTTTTGGATTGTGATAATCCATACAAGTGGATAGAATGATATACTAATATTTGAAATGCACCATTTGTAATGCATATTATATATATAGCTACCTAAAAATTATTTTTGGGTCTCAATCCTGGAAACATAGAAATAAGGACTATCCATGACTCACTCACAAGATCAAATCAACTTCTGAATTAACAAGTTCTATGCCTCAAGAAAAGAATGATGAAAATCAAACTAATGTCAACAATTGCAAAGGTGATTACAATAGGCCCATCAAAATATCTCAATCAAGTAATGCACCCTTGATTCTCATTATGTACCTTCAACCATATGGTAATGACAACAATGTGATTGATACAGTATTTATTTTAATGGTCTACCCTTACCCAAATGCCAATGAAAAAGCAAAGCATATATTGGTGGATTAGAAAACCTTATTCATCCTTCTAGAAAACCTTGAAAGTAAGGTTTTAAGTCTCAATATTCTAAAACACCACTCTGTATGAGTTGTTTATCCTCTACAGACTTCCCTATTCATCCTTCTAGAAAACCTTTAAAGTAGGGTTTTAAGTCTCAATATTCTAAAACGCCACTCCCTATGAGTTGTTTATCCTCTACAAACATAGTTGTTCAAACCTCTTCTCCATTTAAGGAGGGTAATTTACTGCTAAAAAAATATTTATCTTGGAGTATTTTCTCCATACAACCTGAATTGGTTCCTCTATAATAGTTACTATACATAACTGTTGGATGATGGAAAACACACTGTGTTTTCCCATACTTTGCAAATCTTGTTCAAAGATGGCAGTTAGTGTTATGCACACAGTAAGAGGACAATGTATTGAATTTGAGCTTCATAATTTTTAACAACCCTTACTTTCAGTGAAACAGTCTTGTTCGATCTCTGCCCAACACATTATTCACATAACAGTTGCATCATAGAAAACACAGTGGGCTGTGGCTCACTTATTATTTTATGTAGACTATGAGAAATGAATGTTTTGAAGTTCCCGTTGTACTCTTTTAATAACACCTACTTCGAGCAAAACACTCTTTTTCAATATCTGCCCATATGTTTCCAACACAAAATTCACATAATAGTAGCATCATGGAAAATACAGTGGGTTGTGGCTCACTTCTTATTTTTTTCCGGAATGTAACAAAATAATGTTTTCAACTTACCTTTCTTGTCTTATGAGACCTCTTTCTTTAAGAAAAATAGTCTTGTTCACTGCCTGATCATATGTTTCCAACAAAAAATTTACTTAAATGTTGCGGTATGGAAAACACAATGGGTTGTCCCTGACTTTGCAAAAATAGTAAGAAGACAACAACTAGTGTTATGCACAGAGTAAGAGGACAATGTATTGAATCTGAGATTCATAATTTTTAACAACCCTTACTTTCAGAAAAACACTCTTGCTCAATCTCTGCCCAACACAAAATTCACATAACAATAGCATCATGGAAAATATAGTGGGTTGTGGCTCACTTATTATTTTTTTCCGTTATGTAACAAAATAATGTTTTTAACTTCCCTTTCTTGTCTTATGAGACCTCTTTTTTTAAGAAAAATAGTCTTGCTCACTACCTGTTCATATGTTTCCGACAAAAAAATTACTTAAATGTTGCGGTATGGAAAACACAATGGGTTGTCCCTGACTTTGCAAAAATAGTAAGAAGACAACAACTAGTGTTATGCACATAGTAAGAGGAAAATGTATTGAATCTGAGCTTCATAATTTTTAACAACCCTTACTTTCAGAAAAAACAATCTTGCTCGATCTTTTCCCAACACATTATTCACATAACATTAGCATCATGGAAAGCACAGTGGGTTGTGCCTCACTTCTTATTTTTTCTGGAATGTAACAAAATAATGTTTTCAACTTCCCTTTCTTGTCTTATGAAACCCCTTTCTTTAAGAAAAATAGTCTTGTTCACTACCTGTTCATATGTTTCCAACAAAAAATCTACTTAACTGTTGCAGTATGGAAAACACAATGGGTTGCCCCTGACTTTTCAAAAACAGTAAGAAGACAACAGCTAGTGTTATGCACATAGTAAGAGGAAAATGTATTGAATCTGAGCTTCATAATTTTTAACAACCCTTACTTTAAGCAAAACACTCTTGCTCGATCTCTGCCCAACACAAAATTCACATAATAGTAGCATCATGGAAAACACAGTGGGTTGTGGCTCACTTATTATTTTTTTTCAGAATGTAACAAAATAATGTTTTCAACTTCCCTTTCTTGTCTCATGAGACCTCTTTCTTTAAGAAAAACAGTCTTGCTCACTACTTGTTCATATGTTTCCAACAAAAAATGTACTTAAATGTTGCGGTATGGAAAACACAATGGGTTGATCCTGACTTTGCAAAAACAGTAAGAAGACAGTAGCTAGTGTTATGCACAGAGTAAGAGGAAAATGTATTGAATCTGAGCTTCATAATTTTTAACAACCCTTACTTTCAGCAAAACAATCTTGTTCGATCTCTACCCAACACATTACTCACATAATAGTAGCATCATGGAAAACACAGTGGGTTGTGGCTCACTTATTATTTTTTTCTGGAATGTAACAAAATAATGTTTTCAACTTCCCTTTCTTGTCTTATAAGACCCCTTTCTTTAAGAAAAACAGTCTTGTTCACTACCTGTTCATATATTTCCAACAAAAAATCTACTTAACTATTATAGTATGAAAAACACAATGGGTTGTCTTTGACTTTGCAAAAACAGTAAGAAGACAGTAGCTAGTGTTATGCACAGAGTAAGAGGAAAATGTATTGAATCTGAGCTTCATAATTTTTAACAACCCTTACTTTCAGCAAAACAATCTTGCTCGATCTCTACCCAACACATTATTCACATAATAGTAGCATCATGGAAAGCACAGTGGGTTGTGCCTCACTTATTATTTTTTTCCAGAATGTAACAAAATAATGTTTTCAACTTCCCTTTCTTGTCTTATGAGACCCCTTTCTCTAAGAAAAAATAGTCTTGTTCACTACCTATTCATATGTTTCCAACAAAAAATCTACTTAACTATTGCAGTATGGAAAACACAATGGGTTGTCCCTAACTTTGCAAAAACAGTAAGAAGACAATAGCTAGTGTTATGCACATAGTAAGAGGAAAATGTATTGAATCTGAGCTTCATAATTTTTAACAACCCTTACTTTAAGCAAAACACTCTTGCTCGATCTCTGTCCAACACAAAATTCACATAACAGTAGCATCATGGAAAACACAGTGGGTTGTGGCTCACTTATTATTTTTTTCCGGAATGTAACAAAATAATGTTTTCAACTTCCCTTTCTTGTCTTATGAGACATATTTCTTTAAGAAAAACAGTCTTGCTCACTACTTGTTCATATGTTTCCAACAAAAAATGTACTTAAATGTTGCGGTATGGAAAACACAATGGGTTGTCCCTGACTTTGCAAAAACAGTAAGAAGACAGTAGCTAGTGTTATGCATAGAGTAAGAGGAAAATGTATCGAATCTGAGCTTCATAATTTTTAACAACCCTTACTTTCAGCAAAACAATCTTGCTTGATCTCTGTCCAACACATTATTTGCATAACAGTAGCATCATGGAAAACACAGTGCATTGTGGCTCACTTATTATTTTTTTTCGGAATGTAACAAAATAATGTTTTCAACTTCCCTTTCTTATCTTAAGAGACCCCTTTCTTTAAGAAAAACAGTCTTGTTCACTACCTGTTCATATATTTCCAACAAAATATCTACTTAACTGTTGCAATATGGAAAACACAATGGGTTGTCCCTGACTTTGCAAAAACAGTAAGAAGACATTAGCTAGTGTTATGCACAGAGTAAGAGGAAAATGTATTGAATCTGAGCTTGATAATTTTTAACAACCCTTATTTTCAGCAAAACACTCTTGCTCGATCTCTGCCCAACACAAAATTCACATAATAGTAGCATCATGGAAAGCACAGTGGGTTGTGGCTCACTTTTTTTTTTTTTTCGGAATGTAACAAAATAATGTTTTCAACTTCCCTTTCTTGTCTTATGAGACCTCTTTCTTTAAGAGAAACAGTCTTGCTCATTACCTGTTCATATGTTTCCAACAAAAAATTTACTTAAATGTTGCGGTATGGAAAACACAATGGGTTGTCTCTGACTTTGCAAAAACAACAAGAAGACATCAACTAGTGTTATGCACACAATAACAGGAAAATGTATTGAATCTGAGCTTCATAATTTTTAACAACCCTTACTTTCAGCAAAACACTCTTGCTCGATCTCTGCCCAACACATTATTCACATAACAATAGCATCATGGAAAGCATAGTGGGTTGTGCCTCACTTATTATTATTTTTCAGACTGTAACAAAATAATGTTTTCAACTTCCCTTTCTTGTCTTATGAGACCCTTTACTTTAGCAAAAATAGTTAGAAGACAACAACTAGTGTTAAGCAGACAGTAAGAGGATAATGTATTGAATCTGAGCTTCATAATTTTTAAGAACCCTTAGTTTCAGCAAAATACTCTTGTTCGATCTCTGCCCAACATATTATTCACATAACAATAGCATCATGGAAAGCACAGTGAGTTGTGCTTCACTTATTTTCTTTTCTGGACTGTAACAAAATAGTCTTTTCAACTTCAGTTTCTTGTTTTATGACACCCCTTACTTTAAGAAAAATAGTAAGATGACAGCAGCTAGTGTTATGCACACAGTAAGAAGACACGAAAAGTTGCAAATTTTGATATTCCATTTCAATATCCTTATACATTTCGATGAGAAGATGCACAAGAAAAGTTGCAGAATCGAAAACACAGACTGTAAGAAAATAGTGTATTCAAGTTCACCGTCAAATTTTATAATAAGAATACGCATTAGATAATGAAATGTAAAAATATTTCACGTCAATATTATACAATTTGAACAAAATTACAATGCACATTTAATACTGGTCACATTGAAGACTATGCCAACCATTTACAAACAGGTATAATCTTTGTGTTCTCAGCATCTAGAAGCATTTGTCGCACTCTGATTGTCAAGGTGGAATTGACAGCATACAATGTTGCCACCCCGTAATTCTCATGTAGTAGCCTGAAGGAGGGCCTCACACGGTGGATCTCAAACCTGACAATGTGGTTGAATTTGAACACGACCAACAACCATTCCTCCATAGGACCTTTGTGATTACTAATTACAGATTCCCCCTTGAGGAATCGCATAAACCTCATGCTCAGCTAATCCACAAGATTGTGCCTCTGTATGATAACTGTTGGTCTAATGCACACCTTCCATATGCATCCAGCTAGGAAAAGGTCTCAAATTTCTCGGTAAACAGACATTGGCCAATCACATAAACTGACAATCTCTATTTGTAGATTGTAATATTGAACATCCATGCCCATATGCACCCAAACTCCAAAGACGTTGAGGAAGTGAGCATAATTATCTTATTGCAAATCTGTGCGGTTTGGACCTTTTCTATTAATTCTCGTTAACATCTTTTCCCACAACCTGTACGGGAGGCTGAGTTCCTCGATTCGAGTAATAATATTGCATGGCAGATACGGGTGGTAGTTCTTCAACCAACTAGCCACCCATGCTCAAGAATTGTGAGATATCTTCTATAGGACTGCAACAACAAGTTGTAAAATTCCTGAAATGAAAGACAAAACAACTATTTTAGATGGTAGACCTGCATTCTCTAATTAGAAGGACATTGTCAATGCAATGGAAACAGTGAAAAAATAAGAAAGCAAAGTGGACTTATTTAGATAATGTATGCACTAAAGAGATTCTACTTATTGTTTGAACTGAACGAGGCGACACGTGCAGTATCTCCAAAGGGCATATGGCAACGTACGATTCGAACAGTGGGAAGAACAATGCCTGAAAGGAAAGAGAACAAAAATTTCAGCACATACAACAACATTCTCTAATTGGAAACACACGAAACAGTTGGTAAAAAATATTGAAAGTGAAAGAAAACTTTTCATAACTAAGTAACTGTGTATGGACGGTGTCTTTTCCAACATGGAAAATAATTTGAGCATTTTATTTCTTGCAATCACATGAGTTGAAGTAATGAATTGTACAAAATATATTTCTGTTACGAACACAAGATGCAAATAATCACAATTGGAGGATGGAAAACATAGTGGGTTCTATCTGACATTTTTATTTTCTACAGACTGTAACAAAAGAAGGTCTCGAAGTTCACCTTCTTGTCAGTCTTAATTAGTCATGCTTGAAGAATTTTATAGGCTTAATTATTTTGTTTGTAAAATAGGCCTATTTTGGGGTCCACGACAGCGAAGAAGAGCTTGTTTGAAGTGTTTGTTCCATAAGGTATTTTATGTTCCAGAAACCCATTTGTGCCAATTTTTACATACCAGAAATTGAGATGCTATTGTTTGAAAAGAATGCTTGAAAACATGACTCTACCACTGGAAATGCACTCAATTAGCCAAAATCTAGAAAGGAGCAGGTCTTAAATCATCATCTACTTTTACAAATACAAAGGCTCAAGGCAATGCTGATCTACTAAACCCTTACTTTATGCACAAAAAAAGCTCTATCAAACGAGGCTTTAATAGAATACTGTATTCCAAACCTTCCCATGCTCTACCACCATATGAAACATGTTTAGAAATGTCTACCCATGCTTTAGGAACAGACTTTCAGCCCCTTTGAATGCACTTTCCTTAGTTACCAACTTGTATGCATCCTTTTTCATTGGAAATCTTTTGTATTTTATAAAGATCAGCAACCAAACATTGAATGGTTCGCTTCCCCTACATCATTCAACAAATACACTTAAATTATATAACGTCATACCAAAAAATGGACTTATGTAAGCAAAGTTATTAAATTCGAACCATACCTTCCATTGGGTTTATACCTGCAAAAGACAGTCGTCGACGAGGACTCCTTTCTCGAGCTTGGAATGCTGAAGTGAACAAAAAAATCCATAAACGAAATCATAAAGTTCATGGCGTGGTACAAACACATACTAGAAAAAGGAATCTACAAAAACAGTTCCTATTACAATAAAGAAATTGAAATGGGTTTTCTCATACTCACCTGTATTAGATGTTGTATCCTCTGCCACATCCATAGCAGTTGCACCTGAAGTCTGACATTGCATATTGACATTCAAATTCAAACTATTATTCATGGACAATGGAAAGGAGTCATCCAAAGGGGTTCAGTGATCTGACTATTGTGTGGAATGCTTCGTACACCGGGTTGGACGTCGACGACGATCCCTCGTTGCACTAAACCATGGACGCATGCGAACAGTGCTACTTGCAGCTTGATTAGGATCCATAATGAATTCAAATGGAAATGCATTTGATTATCGTAGGTCTTCTACAAACTTGTCCACACATTTTGCATATGACTGCACCTGTTGTAAAGATTGTGGCGGTGTACGTATCACTTTCTTCAAGAGCTCATTAGTGTCATTCCAAAGAGACATTGTCACCACATGTTGATCATATACATGAGTCATAGAAGGAGCTTGCATAGGGGTCAGAACATTAGGGTTGTTTTCTTCTATGGCCCCCTCTGACAATGTCTCATTGAAATCTATGCTTGAATCAATTGGTTGACCTCCCTCGTCTAAATGAGGACCCAGAAGAAATTTGTATTAGGCTGTAGAAAATAAAAAACACAATTGACTCCAATAAAGTAACGCAATTCGAATTGAAATTCACTTACCATGGACCACCCCTTCAACGACAGATGATCTTTTAATCAAGTGATCAACCTTCACGACATGTTTGCAAGTGTTCCCCTCCAAACTCCAAGGGCAGTCACAAACAAAAAGGTGCTCCCCAAATTTCTGAACAAGGTAGTGCATTGACCTACTTTGACTTTTCACCCAGTAGCATCTAGGATCTGTTTCATTGGGAATACAATCATCGTCTGAAATTGTGTTGGCCCGCTCCACACTAGATCGCATATTTAAATAATTTTTGTTCATCAAAAAACCATAATGCTGCAACTTTTCCTTTTTCCTATAGAATGGTTCCATTTTATACACAAGTGTGTAATACAAATAGTCCATTCTCCTATTGCATTTGTTTAAATGATCGCACAAGTACCGAGTTTTTAGTACGCAATGGTACGACTCAATGGTTGCATTCGTATCCTGGTTGGCATGTGGGAATAGTCTGCAATTTTTTTCCCACATGGCTACGAACAAAAACATCCAATAGTCAAGTAAGCCACAACGTATTAGACGTGACATCAAAGAATTTGAATGGTGTGAATCATGCGAGGTGACGAAAAATTGTCAATTGACCAATTCGACCTTCTCCTTCGCACCAAGTCTTCTTGAAGTACTCTAAGAACCGGGCCTGATCATTGAACTCCTCAAAGAAAGAGTTCAATAGCTGAGTGACGCAATCTTCAGTGTTAACGATTGCCATCATGATCGTGCCAAGACTGCGAAAGATGTCCATTACCCTTTCCTTGGCTGCATACTTGTATACATTCTTTAGCCAAGCCCTTTTTACATGCCAAAGGCATAGAAGCACATGACATTGAAAGACAACCCTAATAGACAATACCAACGATATTGTTTACTGCTCGACTGCATGAGAAAGTGGCATTGAAAATGAATAGCAAATGAGAAAGGTACACAAATGAAGAAAGGGATGCACATACTGTATGGCTTGGATCTCTGCACTCGCATCATCGGTCAAAAATGAATTGATTCTCCAGTCGGGCCTAGCTCTTCTTCTACATTCGAGAAATACGCGTAGCCATGCAGAGATGTCCTCAATCTTGTTTCATGAGGATACTACCCAAGCAACCGGCACACCACGCTGTTGCTCATCGAAAACGAGGAGAGTATACAATGGGTACTGTAGAGAGAACAACTCGGCGTGAGCATTGTGAAGTTTACAGCTAGTAAGATCATTGAAAACACGACAAACTATTTGTCAATGTTTGTAAGGCCTCACCTCATATTTGTTAGTTGGAAATGTGGAATCCATCAAGATGACTGAATTGTGTGAGTAGCTAACCATCCTCTCCAACATCCATGGAGTCTGAACCCCAATAACAAAAGGCATATTGTTCCCATCGGGCCATTGAAAGTAGAAGAAGTTTTCAAAGTCTTCTCCACTCCACAGTAGGATACTTGTGGAATCAACTTTGTGTTTTTGTGTGTGAGTACAACGCACCTTTCGCCATGCATTCATTACATCCTTTCTTGTAAGGAATTGATCCCTCTTGGACATCATGCCAAATAACAGAGGATCGCTAACGTGTCTATCCATTATTGCATTGGCATTGACATCCATGAGCAAAAGGATTTCAATATAGCTTTTGCACTCCATGGATAGATTAGCGGAAAACATAGAATGCTTCTCTCCACTTGTGTCATGAATGCCATGGCAAAATTCACCGTTTTTATCTACGTGGAACATTTCTTTGTAAATAATATAGGCAACATCGGGTTTTCCTTCCATAACCTTTACCATGAAGTGGTATTGACAACCTCGCTTTTGTATAAACGTCTTATATGGTTTCTTCTCTGGTGGAGGCTAGTTTCTATTGTCTTTAGGACTGTATTGACACCAGTAGTTGCAAGAAAGGCATCATCTCATCATGTTCAACCAAGAGAGTAAAATATCATTCAGCCATAGAAACGAATGTTGATATATACAAACCTCTTATACAAAATTGTTTTGCTATAAGTTTTGTCATAGACAGCACAGGAGGTGGCAGGTTCTCTTATTTTCTTGTCCAAAATTTTTGTTTCTACACCTTCAACGTACATTTCACCGTGAATGAACTAATCAAGTCTTGTAAGAGGAATTGCTGCAACAAGGTCACAGACCTTATCCTTGTTGACGGAAATAGTAGCCCATTCCAAATCGGAAGACAAAAAAGGAGAGCCTCCATTTTGTACATATTGCACCTCCAGTTCGTCTAGATTCTTCCATTTCAAACCTCTCCCCATTCTAGGAAATCACAACATTGGACGAATACTTAAAATTAGTGTGGATTGTGTGAAGAAGAAGGAAAAAATAATTCATTAAACAGAGATAAAATGTGCTTGCATTGCTCTCACCCACATAAAACCAATAGGATGTTTCGGCTTCAACTGAAGAAAATTAAAGGTGATATATTCAATCGAGCTATGCATAAAATATAACACAAACAGATGCTGGAAATCAGAAAGTTCAACAACCCAAACACTATGTTTTTCGAATAACAATTTTTTTTCTGCACTTTTCTTTCAATCATGCAAAATTCAAACACAACAATGGAATGTGTGGTTTGGAAGACATTCATACTATCCTATAACATTCCATGTTGCAAAACCGTAGGTGTGAAGAAGCAAGCAACCCACCATGACACAACCCCCTACATTTAAACAAGGAGATTCAAATCACTGGAACCCAACACCGTGTTTCCCATTCAGAATTATTTTGTGGAGTTTTCTTATCAATCGACTGAAATTTATACACAACAATGGAATGTGTGATTTGGAAGATAGTCATACTGTATGGTAACATTCCATATTGAGACAATGAAAGATAAAAACAACAAACTAATTTGACAAGATGATTTCTTTTAGAATTCACAAATTCAGCAAATATAAAATCAACACTATTCAACTCAACAAATATCATATTGAAGAACGATCGCAGAAGCACAAAAACATTTATGATCAAGAAAATATTAAAAAACTAAAGATTCAATCTTATTTCCTTTTTTCTCAATACAAAATATGGGTTCAAAGGCTCCATGGCTGCGTAACAAAATTGTCTGAAAATAGAAAATGTCCTTCTCCCCCCTTTTCGTCTCTTTCTTTCCTCCCAATTTTTTTTTCTCCAATAATTGTTCGCAATCCTGATTAAAAATGACCAAGGTTGCAATAATTCATTAATAAATGAACACTGTTTCCATTACACCCTACAAATTCGGTCACTATTCATAATTACAAAATTTTCATGCATGTAAAGTAAAGATTCAGTTTCTGTCAATAGAAACCAAGTTCGCTAAACAACCGGAGGAGCCGGACCCCGTAAAATCTCCGCAAGCATTTCATTAAGCAAATTATTAAATTCGGCTTGCTCTTCCTCTCTATCTAAGACAGAGATCACCCTCCAATATTCAGCGTAGCTGGACTTTTCCTTCCATGCAAGCAAACGTAGCTCAGAAACAATGTCGAGTTGTTCCTCCTCGAGCCACATTAAATTAGGTTGAATGATTGGTACTGGCTCATTTTCCCGTTTAGTAGCTTCACTAGGAAGCACCATGTCGAAGAAAAACTTGGGATCAAAATTCTGCCACCTTAAGAAAAATGTGGGTGTTAAGAAGCAAGAACCTGACCATAACAAAACCCTTTACATTTTAAGTGGATGATTAAAATAACTGAAACCCAGCACTACATTTCCCATTCAAAATTATTTTTTGTAGTTTCTTTTTTCAATGGTGCGAAATTTAAACACAACAATGGAATGTGTGATTTTGAAGACATTCGAGCAATTGAAATACTCCACATTTTGTTTCCCAAATTTCAAAAACAAAGAACTTGTAAAACCCTCTACATTAAAACAAGGAAATTCAAAAAAATGAAACCTAACACTGTGTTTCCCATTCAGAATAATTTTGTACAGGTTTTTTAATGAAACCCAACACTACGTTTCCCATTCATAATTATTTTTGCAGTTTATTTTTTCAATGGTGCGAAATTTAAACACAACAATGGAATGTGTGATTTTGAAGACATTCGAGCAACTGATATACTCCACATTCTATTTCCCAAATTTCAAACACAAAGAACTTGTAAAACCCTCTACATTTAAACAAGGAGATTCAAAAAAATGAAACCCAACACTGTGTTTCCCATTCAGAATAATTTTGTATAGTTTTTATTTATTGAAACCCAACACTGCATTTCCCATTCAGAATATTTTTTGTAGTTTCTTTTTTCAATGGTGTGAAATTTAAACACAACAATCGAATGTGTGATTTTGAAGACATTCGAGCAACTGAAATACTCCACATTCTGTTTCCCAAATTTCAAAAACAAAGAACTTGTAAAACCCTCTACATTAAAACAAGGAGATTCAAAAAAATGAAATCCACCACTATGTTTCCCATTGAGAATAATTTTGTACAGTTTTTTATTGAAACCTAGCACTGCGTTTCCCATTCAGAATTATTTTTTGCAGATTCTTTTTTCAATGGTGCGAAATTTAAACACAACAATGGAATGTGTGATTTTGAAGACATTCGAGCAACTGAAATACTCCACATTATGTTTCCCAAATTTCAAACACAAAGAACTTGTAAAACCCTCTACATTAAAATAAGGAGATTCAAAAAAATGAAACCCACCATTGTGTTTCCCATTGAGAATAATTTTGTATAGTTTTTTTATTGAAACCCAGCACTACGTTTCCCATTCAGAATTATTTTTTGAGGTTTCTTTTTTCAATGGTGCAAAATTTAAACACAACAATGGAATGTGTGATTTTGAAGACATTCGAGCAATCGAAATATTCCACATTTTGTTTCCCAAATTTCAAAAACAAAGAACTTGTAAAACCCTCTACATTAAAACAAGGAGATTCAAAAAAATGAAACCCAGCACTGTGTTTCCCATTTAGAATAATTTTGTATAGTTTTTTATTGAAACCCAGTACTGCGTTTCCCATTCATAATTATTTTTTGCAGTTTCTTTTTTCAATGGTGCGAAATTTAACCACAACAATGGAATGTGTGATTTTGAAGACATTCGAGCAACTGAAATACTCCACATTCTGTTTTCCAAATTTCAAACACAAAGAACTTGTAAAACCCTCTACATTAAAACAAGGAGATTCAAAAAAATGAAACCCAGCACTGTGTTTCCCATTGAGAATAATTTTGTATAGGTTTTTTATTGAAACCCAGCACTGCGTTTCCCATTCAGAATTATTTTTGCACTTTCTTTTTTCAATGATGCAAAATTTAAACACAACAATGGAATGTGTGATTTTGAAGACATTCGAGCAACTGAAATACTCCACATTCTGTTTCCCAAATTTCAAACAAAAAGATCTTGTAAAACCCTCTACATTAAAACAAGGAGATTCAAAAAAATGAAACCCAACATTGTGTTTCCCATTGAGAATAATTTTGTATAGTTTGTTTATTGAAACCTAGCACTGCATTTCCCAATCAGAATTATTTTTTGCAGTTTCTTTTCTCAATGGTGCAAAATTTAAACACAACAATGGAATGCATGATTTTGAAGACATTTGAGCAACTGAAATACTCCAAATTCTATTTCCCAAATTTCAAACACAAAGAACTTGTAAAACCCTCTACATTAAAACAAGGAGATTCAAAAAAATGAAACCCACCACTATGTTTCCCATTGAGAATAATTTTGCATAGTTTTTTTATTGAAACCCAACACTGCGTTTCCCATTCAGAATTATTTTTGCAGTTTCTTTTTTCAATGATGCAAAATTTAAACACAACAATGGAATGTGTGATTTTGAAGACATTCGAGCAACTGAAATACTCCACATTCTGTTTCCCAAATTTCAAACAAAAAGATCTTGTAAAACCCTCTACATTAAAACAAGGAGATTCAAAAAAATGAAACCCAACACTGTGTTTCCCATTGAGAATAATTTTGTATAGTTTGTTTATTGAAACCCAGCACCACGTTTCCCAATCAGAATTATTTTTTGCAGTTTCTTTTTTCAATGGTGCAAAATTTAAACACAACAATGGAATGCGTGATTTTGAAGACATTCGAGCAACCAAAATACTCCACATTTTGTTTCCCAAATTTCAAAAACAAAGAACTTGTAAAACCCTCTACATTAAAACAAGGAGATTCAAAAAAATGAAACCCAACACTGTGTTTCCCATTCAGAATAATTTTGTACAGGTTTTTTAATGAAACCTAGCACTACGTTTCCCATTCAGAATTATTTTTGCAGTTTCTTTTTTCAATGGTGTGAAATTTAAACTCCACATTTTGTTTCCCAAATTTCAAACGCAAAGAACTTGTAAAACCCTCTACATTTAAACAAGGAGATTCAAAAAAATGAAACCCAACACTGTGTTTCCCATTGAGAATAATTTTGTACAGTTTTTATTTATTGAAACCCAACACTACGTTTCCCATTCAGAATATTTTTGCAGTTTCTTTTTTCAATGGTGCAAAATTTAAACACAACAATGGAATGTGTGATTTTGAAGACATTCGAGCAACTGAAATACTCCACATTCTATTTCCCAAATTTCAAACACAAAGAACTTGTAAAACCCTCTACATTGAAACAAGGAGATTCAAAAAAATGAAACCCACCACTGTGTTTCCCATTGAGAATAATTTTGTACAGTTTTTTTATTGAAACCCAACACTACGTTTCCCATTCAGAATTATTTTTTACAGTTTCTTTTTTCAATGGTGCAAAATTTAAACACAATAATGGAATATGTGATTTTGAAGACATTCGAGCAACTGAAATACTCCACATTTTGTTTCCCAAATTTCAAAAACAAAGAACTTGTAAAACCCTCTACATTAAAACAAGGAGATTCAAAAAAATGAAACCCAGCACTGTGTTTCCCATTCAGAATAATTTTGTATAGTTTTTTATTGAAACCCAGCACTGCGTTTCCCATTCATAATTATTTTTTACAGTTTCTTTTTTTAATGGTGCAAAATTTAAACACAACAATGAAATGTGTGATTTTGAAGACATTTGAACAACTGAAATACTCCACATTCTGTTTCCCAAATTTCAAACACAAAGAACTTGTAAAACCCTCTACATTAAAACAAGGAGATTCAAAAAAATGAAACCCACCACTGTGTTTCCCATTGAGAATAATTTTGTATAGTTTTTTTATTGAAACCCAGCACTGCGTTTCCCATTCAGAATTATTTTTGCAGTTTCTTTTTTCAATGGTGCGAAATTTAAACACAACAATGGAATGTGTGATTTTGAAGACATTTGAGCAACTAAAATACTCCACATTCTGTTTCCCAAATTTCAAAAACAAAGAACTTGTAAAACCCTCTACATTAAAATAAGGAGATTCAAAAAAATGAAACCCACCACTGTGTTTCCCATTGAGAAGAATTTTGTACAGTTTTTTATTGAAACCCAGCGCTGCGTTTCCCATTCAGAATTATTTTTTGAGGTTTCTTTTTTCAATGGTGCAAAATTTAAACACAACAATGGAATGTGTGATTTTGAAGACATTCGAGCAACAGAAATACTCCACATTCTGTTTCCCAAATTTCAAACACAAAGAACTTGTAAAACCCTCTACATTAAAACAAGGAGATTCAAAAAAATGAAACCTAGCACTGTGTTTCCCATTGAGAATAATTTTGTATAGGTTTTTTATTGAAACCCAGCACTGCGTTTCCCATTCAGAATTATTTTTGCACTTTCTTTTTTCAATGATGCAAAATTTAAACACAACAATGGAATGTGTGATTTTGAAGACATTCGAGCAACTGAAATACTCCACATTCTGTTTCCCAAATTTCAAACAAAAAGAACTTGTAAAACCCTCTACATTAAAATAAGGAGATTCAAAAAAATGAAACCCAACACTGTGTTTCCCATTGAGAATAATTTTGTACAGTTTGTTTATTGAAACCCAGCACTGCATTTCCCAATCAAAATTATTTTTTGTAGTTTCTTTTTTCAATGGTGTGAAATTTAAACACAACAATGGAATGTGTGATTTTGAAGATATTCGAGCAACTAAAATACTCCACATTCTATTTCCCAAATTTCAAACACAAAGAACTTGTAAAACCCTCTGCTTGCAACAAAATTACCCCTCACCTCGATTGCGTGTGTATTCTCCTCCAAATCCTCCACGTGCACTCCAAACTTCAGCTAATTTGGTCGGTATTCTCCTCGAATTCGTCCACGTGCTCTCAGACCTTCAACTTTCCTTTTCAACATGCAGACATGAAACAAAACAAATAGTATTTTCGCCTTGCTTTTTCCAAACAGAAAAGGCCCACATCATTCCCTTCCACTTTTCCCGCGCCACACAAAAGAAACTTGCTGACGAAGCTAACCTGCCCGCTTTTTCGCTCGACAACGGGTGGGAAAATGCACCTGATGACATCGTTAACTCTTGCTCGACCGTAGCTCGGACGTTTCGTCACCTTCGCCGGTTTCAGGCGTTTAGCAGGCCCCGCACTACGACGTCTCGTCATGTTATGTATGTATCCATACATGTTCATGTGTATGTTTTTCATGCGTTTTTCGATGTACATAGGTGAATTTTGTCTAGCAGTTAGCCGGCTCCTATTGAGAGAGCATATAATTTATATATTTTTTAAATAAAAATTATACGGTAAATATATTGTGAAAAAATGCAATTTATAATAGTTATTATTAAAATATAAAGTGAAAAAATAAAAATAAAAACAAAACAAAAGAATATTTTGTTTTTTTAATAAATACTATACATAAAATAAAATGTAATTTATTTTTTATAAAATCATTATAATTTATGTTTAAAAATAATACAATGAAGTAATATTCAACATTTTAGGATTATTGTTTTGTATAGTCTACACATCATACAAAATAATAAGACCATTGCCTTAATCATCTTCTTTGAGTGCAAGCAATATAGTCCAAATGTAAGGAGGAAGAGCATCATCCAAATAATATACCTCTAACCACAAACCAAATGGTCCCCCACTCATCTTCCTATTGCAAGTGACCCAACCCTTCATTGAAGGTGACAAATAGTAACATTTGCATAAGTAACATAACCAAATATGAGAACCAAGTGTATAATAAGTACAATAACTATCACATACAATCAACCATGCAAACCCTATATATTTTATAGCTACACGTCTTTCAACTACCATGCAACCCTTAGAGTACAGTAGTTGACAATATATATAGATATAACATCACTTTGGCCAAAGCTTTCAATTATAATTATATTTTGATTATATAAAAATACAGGTCATATGTTCACAAAACTGTCATTGCTCGCTTGACTCAATAAAATGATAATAAAATAAATTTAAAAGCACAAGATATAAGTTAGCATACATGTTTCTAAAATAATATAATATTTTTTCCCATGCTCCCAACATACCTTACCTTTCAGTGAGAATCATAATAGTACATTATTTAAATATAGTCTACATGTTGTTTCATATATATAGTTTATATAATGTAGCCCTATGAGAATTGTGTAGTCTTATATAAAGTTGACAATAAATTTTCTACTCACCTAACATAAGGACAACCAAGTATAATGTTGTCACAATCATGTTTTATAGAGAAATAAGGTATTCAATAGTTGTATAATGTTTATTTGAAGAGTTAACAACCATATAAAATATATTTTCACACCTAATTTTGAGAGCAATTAAAGCATGTAGTTACTATAATGATGATCAAAATCAATTTTCACTAACATACAAAGTACGTAATTGAGTATAATATTATTTGTGTGTAAAAACCCTAATGGCTATTATGAGGGAATTGTTAGGAAAAAGTGTGGTGTACACCTTGCATAATGTTATAATGTAATTTGTATTTATTTATTATGTGGTGCACCTAGGGAATCTAGGGATATGTGCATTACATGGGTCTAGCATTCTTGGGGCCACTTTATGTGTTGTAACATTGGGACATAGGTTGATTTGTAAAATGTATTTATTTAATATTGGAAAAAAGTAATTTAAACAAAGTACCCAATATTAAATGTGGGGTTAATGGTAAATTGTAAGCTCAAGGTATTAGTCACATGGTTTTATGTAATACCACTTGGTGGTTTTGTGGGAGCTTGTTTCTATAAAAGCAACCACATGGATAGTTGTTTATTTTGGCTAGGGGGTTGAGGTTAGCTCTTGTTAGTATTTATGGGGGTTTGAAGCATGGCATGGGATGTGCGATTACATGTTTGTTCACATGGATTGCTTGGATAGGGCTTGTTGTTTCAAAGGTGTTCATGGATGACTCTAAAGATGTATTGTAATCTTTATTGTTGAATAATACATGAGTGATGGATGCTTTTGGAGGCTGGGTCATTCCCTCTTGAGGGTTTTCCCAAGGTATATCTTGTGTCATCTTTGATGGTATGTTGGTTTTTTCTTTTGCATATGGATTTTGAATACTTGTTTGCATAGATTTATCTATTTGGGTTATGTGGAAATTATCTTGGGTGGATGCATATTTCTTTTCCTTTGGTGTCAAAGCCATGGTTGTGGTTGGATAACCCTAGGTTGAGCAAATCTTATTTAAGTTTAAATTTATGGTATTGCATGAGAGAATGAAAAACATGGCAAGATATGAGGGTTTTGCAGGTTGTTTATTACAAATATGAGGGTTTTGGGTTTGTTGTTATGTTGGGTTGTTTGCAAATTTGGGGTGTAAAAAATGTTGGATAAAAAGGGTTTCTTAGTTGTGCATTCAAATGAGGGTTTATGGGGGAAATGTCGAATATGATCTCCTAAGACAAAATAGACCTCATGGTTGGATTCAAGTTGGTCAAGAAATGAAAATTGATATAAAATTCAACCTATTTTAGCCACTATGAAAAAATGATCTTTTTTTGCCCTCCTTGCCCCTATTGCATGGCTGTCAATGCATCTACAAAGAAAAAATATTAAAAATAATAATAATCCCGTCAGGCTTTAAAAATTATTTCTTGCAAAAAATAAATAAAAATAATAATAATTTATTCTATTGTCTTTTTTAAAAGTCTTATTTTTTTATTTTTTTTAAATATTAATTGCAAGGGGGGTCTGCAGACCCTTGTACCCTGCGGGTACCTTAAACCTTGCCAAGTGTATAGCCATGGTAGGGTTGTCATCCCATGGTGGCTGATGATACCATCATTGGTAGGGTACATTCCTTGGCCTGGTGGGGGCCACCGGTCCCATGGGGACCAACCCCCTAAGTTGTCGCCTTTGTTTAATAAATTTTTTAAATAACAACCCATCAAAATTAAAAAGTCGCCCATTTTTAAAAATATTTCAAAATTAAACCAAAGTTTATTGCAATTTTGGGTCTAGAGGTTTATGGGTGGGGCCGCTTGGGTGGCTCCACCACCACCGATGGATGACTGCCCAACCACCAGGAAGGGGGGCATTTTTTTCTTTTATACTAGAATTGAGCAACTTTTTTTCAAGGGGCATAATTTTTGCTTCGAGTGTCTGTTTTGCGACTTCTTGGACTCGTTGGAAAGGTGATTCTGAGAACTACACAATGTTGTAATAGGATTTTCTATATTTTTCCATTTTGACAATGAAATTCTTGTTGGAAGTTAGATGTTCCCTTTTGACTTAGAGAGGTCATAACTTGTGCATACGGAGTTAGATTTTGGAGTTCGGATAGTCGATGAAAAGCTCAAATTTTAGAGCACAACACAGTGGATTAGGTTTGGAGTTGTTTTGGCATGGTTTATTTGTTATTATTATAATCTAAAATGTTTATGGGCCACTTTGACTATGGTGATTCTATGAGTTTATGGCAAGTTAAATCTTGGTGATTTGGTGCTTGTGTCATTGTATACTTAGTTGTACATATCTAATTACTCTCATTTGTCATGGTTATCAGTGTATTGTTGGATTTACATGTTGTATTATTGTACCTACAAGGTGTGTAATGTTATAGGCATTCTATACTTATAGGTTGCATTTATGACTTGGGCATGGGTTGTCTATGCCCATAGATACTTCAATATTGATGCATATTCAATTGGGTGGCTTGGTTTAGTCACTTGATTTGGTGGTTTTATTATCATGATAAGGAGGAGATATGGTATTACTAGGTGCAGTCATGATGAGAGACCTATGCATTTGACTATGTTATGCAGACATGTGGGACACGGTTGGATTATATTGTTGGTATATTTGGTGGTGGTCATGGTGTCATGGACATTCCTTGTGCTTTAGGGACTTTGGCACGACATGATTGTTTATGCAGGTGCATTGTTGGTGGTGTTGGATTGGTTCCTGATTTGGTTTGTGGTGGTGTATATGCTTAGCTTTGAGGAGGTCATTATCATGATGTTACAGATAGCTTGATTATACTTTTTAGTGGGAGTTTGTGATAGTTATGGTTTGGTGGTGTTGTATCTTCTTGGTTTGGAGATCATGCTTTATACTCTTCCCTTCGGGAGCTCAATGTTGAGTTATTTGATTACGTTGGGGCCATGGAGAATCTTCATTTGGAGGATGGTTGTCATGTTTCCATGAAGAGCTTGGTATCACAGTTCAGTGAGAGCTTGTGGCAATGATGTGGGTTCACCATTTGATGGAGGATGATCTTTTGCAGTGTTTGTTAGTGTCATGGATGGACTCTTGAATTCTACTTCTATACAGTGAGGGTTCATTAGCATCTTTGGTTTCATTAACAGTTGATGGTTATCCTCATGTGATTTGGATATGTTGACATCTTGGTTAGACATGGAGGACTTCTTTATTCTTTGGTTGAGGTGTCATTATTTTTATTCTGATATGTGATCCTTGTTTTGATATGATGGTTTTGTATTATGTCATGATGTACTCTTGATTGGCCATTATAGTGTTAGCATGATACAAGTACATGACATGTTCTTTGGATCATATGATATTCTTTTGAGGAGGTGTGAGATCATGATGTTATGGTTATGTTCCTAATTCCTAGGTTGGATATTTGACATTGATCTTGTGTGGTTCTCTTTGTATTGAGCACATGATAATTTGCTTGATTGCTTCATGATGATTCTTTGTTTCATTTGGAGTTTAGAATGTATTGATTGGTTACAAGTACTTGTGGATACTTGGATACATAGGTGAGGCTAGGAGATCTCTTGAGATTAGATACATGTGTTGAGATGGTTACTCATTGATGAGATTTTAGTAGGAAGTCTGGGGAGCCTACACCTTGGTTGGTCATGAGTTAAACATGGACCTATGAGGAGAGTGTTCTTGGATGAGTCGTGATGACTTGGAAATTTTGGAGGAGCATTCTCATTCCCACTCTTGGTATACTCAATGATTTATCATTTGAGAGGTATTGCCCATTGCTACTTTTAGATGCATTATGTTTTATGCTTTATCTTCTCATGCATATGGATCTTGAGTTATGGATGATTAGTTTTATATGGTTCATTTGAGGTATGTTGGCATGTTTATATCCTTATGCATTGTGATATTATACATTGATGTTGAGTTTATGAGTTTTTATTGGGATTATTTCCTTGATTGGGAATAGATTATGGCTTGATCTTCCTTTGGTTTGAGATGAATACAACTTGGTTATAATTAGATTTGGATAATGCTATTCTCTTTGGGGTTTTGTGGAGAAGATCATACTTGACATAGTTATCATTTAGAGGTGTGTGTAGAAGGACATGCTATAGGTTTTGATTTGCACATTCTCTCTTTGGCGATGTTCTACTTCCTGGATGTTTGGTTTCACATTACATAGGTTTTGAGGTTTGGTTGGAGCTATGGTGATCACTAGGCTTGTGGTCATGTGTTGTCACTTGGTTTTTGGGTGATGACATTGTTGTTCCTTTTATCCCTTTCCTTTGTTGGGTGTGGAGAACTTGGGAGAGCTATGGAGACTTGTGATGAGAGATGTATTGCACATCATATTAGTTTACAGGTTTTTCATATCATTGTGGATGTTCCTTGGTACTACATAATTTTGATTACACTTCTATGTGATGCTAGTGGTGGATCTTTGGATTCCTTAATCTTTTTTAGATTTGACATTACCTATGCAATGGGAGTTCTTGGATGTGTATGTTCATTTTATGGCGGGTTTGGCACTTGGAGCTTGTGGTTGCATGTTATGGGCTGTATATGTTGATGGCATGAGATTCACTTGTTATGATTTGTATACCCTTGAGGTATGGATAGTTGGATGTGTTAGCATTTGTTGTGGATGTTATTTTCAACTATGGTGATTTTATTTTGACAGCTATTGATACATTCTTGATACCTTTGGATTGAGTGTTTATGTTTTGGGATATCGGTTGGAGGCAAGACTTATGCTTCATTGTGATAGATAGTGTGGCATCTCTTTGGATGGTTTCTTATCATTGTGTAGTTGGCATGATGGAGGATCAGAGCATTCATGTTTGAGGTGGTGGTCACCTTGATTCTTGTTGTAGTTATCTTGATGGAGCACTTTGATTCCTTGATGGTATACGTGGCTAGAGGGATTGTTCCCTTATTCATGTTTTAGTTTATTTGTTTACCCCCCTTATTCAATGTATACAACAAGTGGGAGAATGTTAGGAAAAGGTGTTTTGTACACCTTTCATAATATTATAGTGTAATATTTATTTATTTATTATGTGGTGCACTAGGGAATCTAGGGGTATGTGCATCACATGGGTCTAGCATTCTTGGGGCCACTTTATGTGTTGTATGTAACATTGGGACATAAGTTGAGTTGTAAAAATGTATTTATGTAATATTGGGGAAAATTAATTTAAATAAAGTACCCAATATTAAATGCGGCGTTAATGGTTTTGAAAGCTCATGGTATTAGTCACATGGTTTTATGTAATACCACTTGGTGGTTTTGTGGGAGCTTGTTTCTATAAAAGAAACCACATGGGTAGTTGTTTAAGGTTGGATAGTTGGCTATTTTGGCTAAGGGGTTGACGTTAGCTCTTGTTAGTATTTGTGAGGGTTTGAATCATGGAATGGGATGTGTGGTTACATGCTTATTCACATGGATAGCTTGGATAGGGCTTGATGCTTCAAAGGTGTTCGTGGAGGACTCTGAAGATGTATTGTAATCTTTATTGTTAATAATACATGAGTGGTGGATGTTTTTGGAGGCTGGATTTTTCCATCTTGAGGGTTTTCCCAAGCTATATCTCGTGTCTTTATTGATGGTATGTTGTCTTTTCTTTTGCATATGGATTATGAATACTTGTTTGCATAGATTTCTTTATTTGGGTTGTGTGGAAATTATCTCGGGTGGATGGATATTTCCTTCCAGGAATATCATTTAGGACTTCTTATATTTTGAATAAAATCAACAAAACTAGAAATTTTACTTTAAAATTCAAAATTTTATCCATAAGGATTTACTATTAGTTTATAAGGTTGTTATAATCTCATTTTCTAAATAAATAACATGTATAACAAATATATAATGTTGTTTTGAAGAGTTGACAACCATATAAAATATATTTTCACACCTGATTTCTATATTATACAACCCATTAACTTTCTCATAACTTGTCACTTAATGAATAGCTTTAATAATTTTATATTTGTGTATATAGTTAACACCATATTATTGATTTTAATGCATATAATACTTCATGAACAGTCATATATGTATATAGATAAATGATTCTAAATAATTGTACATGTTTATGATGGAGATAGCTAAAAGAGTATTTAAGCCTTTATCATAAAATAAATATATATCTTCTTGAATAATATATATAAATATATATACAACCCCTATACATGTATCTTTTACATTCACATAGCCCATACAACATTTCAGTAAACATTTTGCTTACAATTCTCAAGAATTAATGTAAACTTAGGTATATACAAACTTATATAACTAGTTCAAGGATAAAACTAACACACATTTATTTTACATTCACACAACGTATATAATATTTTAATTAACACTTAACTTGTAATTCTTAAGGAATTAAATAAACTAATGCATTGGGAAATGTATATGTATGTATGTACATGTATGTGTGTGTGTGTGTATGTATGTATATATGTGTTTACCCATACGTATATATATGCACTTATGGTTGCACATATAAACACTTATAAATAATAATAAAGTCCAAAGTTAAAAGCAAATCAAATTTACCTCATTATTTTAAGCACTTCCCACTTAAACATTTCGACAAACACTTAACATACAACCCCTATTCAAACACTTCCAACAATCTACAATTTATCCCACATTCATCTACACCCAACTAGATATCTATACAACTTACAAGGTTGACCAAATATAGAATGAAAAGGTTTCCAAGTGCATGAATTATTTGCACAACCTTATAATCATTGGTCAACTAATTCCAAATGTTATATACATGCCCAACTTAGTTCCAATACCCCATGCACAAGCATATTTCTTATGATTTTATATATGGTGACAAAAGTCAAGGAATCTTCAAAATTTAATACAATCAAATAGACTTATGTTAGCTCCCTATTATCTCATAGCTTTAAAAAGAATCAGTTTCATCCATAATTATTATCTACATGCACAACCTACTCAATACACACACACACAACCTAGTCAAAAGCATATTTCATACATGATCATGTATGAAATATTCTTGTGACCATGTTGGGTGTGTGTGTGTATGATCATGTATGAAATATGCTTGTGATCAAGATGGATGTGTGTGTGTAACATTTAAAATATATATTTAAACAATTTTTTTGTTGGTTACAAAAGGGTTTCAATATTTGAAGTATACAAAGAAAATATGAATTGAAATCTTTCATGCAAACAAATGAAGCTCATCCACATACTTATGATATAGTGGCTCAAAAATTCCCTACTCATTTACTAGTTTCTCATCTACAACTGTGCCAACAATAGCCCCCTAAAATGTCACAAGATTTTTCTCCCAAAAACACTTACGCTTTTATTTCTATAAAAATCCCTTAAGAGTGTAATAAAAATCCTCATTTTTTGGCACCTTGGCAACTTGATTTACTTCATTCTTCAAAAACTCCTTCCACTTCATGTAGACACTTAATGGCGAGTAAATGATTAATAAATTCTAGTATTAAACTGGCTCCATTAGCCATAATCCCCATCAAAAATCAAATTGGACCTTCTCAAGTTCTCATATTTCCTTCCAAGAGGAAACCTTGGTAATTTAAAATGAAACTACATTTTCCAAAAATCAACAACAAATCTTTTTCTTTTTAAAATTTTCTTAAAAGATTAAACTTTGAATTAAATCTTTTAAATAGGACTAAATCAAGGTAACAAGGGAAGGGGAATAAGTCCATGATCCCAACAAGAATCCTTTCAAATCAACAATGCACAATGTATCCACATAGAATATTGATTCACCAACAAAGACAAAGAATACCAAATACATGCTTGCACATTAATCAATCTAATTCAATAACAATAGACTACATTGAAATCAACTATAAACCACATATAAAAATCTATACAACTCTTCGAATGCAATGAAGACTTCATTCACAAGCTCATAATGACATTTAAGTAGACTTTTACATGCCTACAAGAGCATGTTTGATATATAGTCAAATTGTGAAATTGTTCAAGTGTATGGGTTCTTGAAATTATGGTACAACCACCTCATTTTCAGGATCTTCCTCCCTCTCCCATATGATGCTCTACCTTTATAAGTGAGGGGGGGAAATTTTAACTTACATCCACCTCATGACAGTAGATAATAGTTAGTTTGAGTCAACATCCAATAGTTATAATCATTAACTAGTAATAGAAAATTAAAATATCAATTGAATAAGACATACAAAATAACTAATTTCAGCATATTGTTCATCAATTATGCAAAAATAACAAATATATGTGAAACATTACGAACAACTAGATATTACCTTAAATCATAAATACTTTGTGAAAATAATGAAATGTTAAATATCATAATAACATACAAATCATAATGTCATCATATTTGAGATGATGGCTCTGCAAGTTGCGCATGAGGCCACGAACATCTAGGCTCGACTTGCATGGGCTTGTTTGATGAATGCATGCTTATTAGTTGCTTGGATCTGTGTTCTTCGGCTCAAGAGCTTCACGAGGGGGGGTTTATCTTTTGCTATCTGGGGGGGATCTTTGTTTGCAGATTGGTGGTGCTTACCTGTCTTTGTTCGCTATTTTTTCCTAGCTGCGTTGGTCTAGACTTGATTTGAGTCATTTGGTTGGTGTTGGTTCTTTGTGTGGACTGAATTTTGAGCGGTGAGTGGGCTTGGGGCCGTAGGTGGGCTCCAATCTTTGCAAAGGTGGTGTTCTTGCCTCGGTGAATCTGGTGTGGAGGGGCCGTGGTTTGGGTGTCGGGTGGTGTGTGCCTCTTTCAAAGGGTTTTTGGTTCAGATTTTATCCTTGTTGGCCCGTTTTGGGTTGCGGGCTATGTGATGGCTCATGGGGAATCATCTGGGATTCCTACTTTGATGGACTTCTGTGCGGTGATAGGTGCTAGGTCACTGTCTTAGGGTGCAAAAGTATTTGATAACAGTTTATTTTCGCTGGTTACGGGACTGGATGATTCTGGCTCATCTGGTGGTTCTTGGATTACAAAAATCAACGGATGCCTGAAATGGTGTAAGGAGAGATCGAAGCTGGTGATCTCGATGGAAATGATTGCAGATGACATTGAATATTATTCGAAGCACTCAGTATATTATAAGTTTATGGGGATGCGAGTTTTGCTGCAAGTTTTGGAATCTTGGCCCCAACAGACCTGAATGCTGGAGGGAGAGATGGAGATTATGCTTCTAGAAAATAACTATTTCATGGTAACTTTTAATTGCATGACAAATCGTAATAGGGTCTTTGAAGGGGGCCCTTATTTCCACAACTAGATTGGGCTCTTTCTTAAACCTTGGCATGTGGGATTGAGTCTTGCTGAGGAGCTTCTGATTCGAGTTCCGATGTGGGTTCGTCTTCCATAGTTTCTTGTGGAGTGTTGGTAGGAGGATGTTTTGCACTTGCTAACCTCAATGCTTGGAAAATCGGTTGGCTCTTCGTAGCAGACTCATGTTAAAAAGGTGATGGCTTTTGATTGTATTTGTGTAGAGATTGATTTAAGCAAGCCATTGCCAGATTCTTTGGATATGCGTACGGGTCCTTATACCTGGGTGCAACAGTTAGATTATGAGACTCTTCCATTTCAATGTTGTCTCTGTCATGAATATGGTCACCTTCTGCAAAGATGCCCAAGGGCTAGGCTTGTCGAACCCCAGTCTTCTCAGTCTCCTTGCAACCCACCTAGGGTTGATAAGGGGAAGGACCCCATTTCTGGTGATGGGGTTGGTGCGGATGGCTTCATCCCTAACAAGGATCATAATAGGAATCGAGGTCAAAAAAGATTGAAGATACAGGATAAAGATACTTTTAACAAATTTGAGGTTTTAGATGATCTCATCCAACAGGAAGTGAATCTGGGCTTGGTGAATCTGGATCATGGTGTTTTGGGTATAAGATAGGAGGGTCTTCTTACTGAGGCAACTCAGGATATGCAGGATGTTGGTGCTTTGCAAATGGACACGTATCTTTAGATGGAAGTCCAGTTGGAGTCGGTTCTTATGGTTGAAGTAAAGAAGGGTGGTAGGGATGGTTCTCCTCTGGCTATGAATGTTGGTAATGAAGTGGTGAAGAGTAACAAGTCTTCTTCTTCTCATTTGGGTCTTCATCAAAAGGATCCAAAAAAAAAGTGTGGGGGAGAAGTCTTCTAAGCCTAGTAGAAAAAAGGATCGAGAAAAGATTAAATTAAGAGGGGAAACTTTGGTGGAGTCAGGGAATGTTAAGACTCTGGATTCTCATTTTTCGAGCCCCTTGAAATGATTGTTCTATCTTGGAATGTAAGGGGCTTGAACAGTGGCCCTTGACAAAAAGTTGTTTGTGATTTGGTTAGAAGTCAATCTCCTGATGCTCTTTTCCTACAGGAAACTAAATTATCAGTTGAGAGCATGTTTGGCTTGATGCCTAAGCTTTGGGGGAGTGGAGAGTGCCAGTGCATTAGTGCTCATGGGGTTTGTTGGGGGAGTCGCTTGTTTATGGAACCCTCAGAAGATCCGCCCTCTTTGGTGGATGTCCTTTAAGTCTTCTATCTCCATGATTGCTCCATGTTTTGAGACGGGGGAGGTTATACTCTTCTCTAATATCTATGTGCCAATTGAGATTTAGGGTAAACAAATTTTGTGGTCCCATACCAGGTTTGTTCAAAGCATGATTCCTTACCATTCATGGATTATGGCTGGGGATTTCAATGCTATTTCTGAGTTGGCTAAAAAGCAAGTTGGTATTGCGAGGCTTGAGCCTTCTACGTTACTACTTCAAGATAACATCTCAGCTTTAAATCTTGTTTACATTAAGCCCATTAATGACCAGTTTACTTGGAATAATCAGAGGGTTGGGAAGGATTGCATTGTGGAATGACTTGACCATTTTTTGGTTTCTTGTTATTGGGTTGGTGGTTTGTGGTCTTCTAGTTCTGAAATTTTGGATTGGAGGGGCTCAGATCATTGGCCTATCAGCTTGCTATTTCTTCAGCTCGTGTGCCTTAGTCTCCTTCATTCAATTTCCAGCTAATGTGGTTGTGGGATTCCTCTCTCCATGATTACGTTGTTGAATGGCGGAGGTATGGTAGACCTGCCTATGGTACAAAAATGTATACTTTTGCTAAGTTACTTCAATTTGTCAAATATCAGCTTAAATGGTGGAATCGATAATGCTTTGGAAACATTTTCCATGCTAAGGCTACTGCTCAGGTTGAGTTGGATGCTATTACGAGGGTAATCAGGTAGGATGGGATGACTGAAGATCTGCTTCGGGAAGAGGCTAGGGCCTTGAAGGTGCTAAAGGAGTGTGAATTGCGGGAGGAAGTTTTTTGGAAAAAGAAGGCCTAGATTGAGTGGCTTTAGGAGGGGGATAAAAATACTGCTTTCTTCTTCAATTCAATGAAAGCCAGGAGACATGAAAATTCTATTTCTATTTTAGTGAATGACAGGGGTGAGCATCTTTCCTCTTTTCAAGAAATTTCGAGTGAAGCTATGCAATATTTTGCTTCTTTATTTAGGGAGAAGTTATAGGGGGTTTTGATGAGGAAGCTCAGGTCCTTTCGTGCATCCCTTCTTTGGTTTCTAGGGAGATGAATGAGCATCTTATGAGGGATATCTTGCTAGAAGAGTTGGAGGGGATTATGTTTCAAATGAAGAAGGGGAAAGCTCCAGGCCCTGATGGTTTCCCGATTGAGTTCTTTCAAGAATTCTAGGATATTATCAAATTAGACTTTTTGGCAGTTGTGCAAGAGTCTCAGGTGAATAAGCAGATGTTACAAGCTCTGAATTCTACCTTATTGGCTCTTATCCCCAAGTGTGATGGGGTGGAAAGGTTAAGTCAATTTCATCCTATCTCTCTTTGCAATGTGATTTATAAAATTATCTCTAAATTGATTGTTGATAGGTTGAAAAAGTGACTTAAAGTGTTGATCTCTAAGGAACAAAGTGGTTTTGTGGTGTGTCAACAAATTCTGGATGGGGTAGTTATCGTAACATAAACCATTCACTCTATGGCCAACTCCAAAGATAAGGAGATGTTTATCAAGCTGGATATGGCTAAGGCATATGATAGAGTTCGGTGGTCCTTCCTTCAGAAGATTCTTGGTGCTTTTGGTTTTGGAGATGAGTGGATTCAATGGGTTATGAGTTGTGTTACTTTGGTTTCCTTTTCCGTGTTAGTAAATGGTGAGCACTCTGAGCTTTTTGGTGCTTCTCGAGGTTTGTGACAGGGAGACCCCCTCTCTCCTTACTTGTTTCTTCTTGTTGAAGGTTTGGGACGTTTGATGAGAAGGAATGTGGAGTTGGGGCTCATTTTGGGATGGAGATGGGGGGTGGTTTACCACTGCAATCGCATTTGCAATTTTTGGATGACATGACTTTGATGGGTATGGCTACAATTAGGGAAGCTTCAAATTTGTGCAAGGTGTTGGATGTTTATCTTATTGCCTAAGGTCAATTGATTAATGAAGATAAGTCCTCCATATTTTTCTTCAATACACTAGGACCCATTTAGAGGAGGATTGTTCATATCTTGAGATTTCAAATTGGGACTCTCCCTTGACCTATCTCGGTATTCCTATCTTTGTTGGAAGGCTGCCCAAGGATTCTTGGTAGAATATTCTGGACAAATTTTATATGAAAGTTAATCATTGGACCCATAGATGGTTGTCTTTTGCAAGTCGTGTTCAACTTCTCAAGTCCATGGTGCAGGCTCTCCCCATCTACAAAGGTATGATTTAGGTGGCCCCATTGGGTTTTGTTAAGAAATTTGATTCTATTGCAAGATAGTTCTTATGGGCTGGTAGTTTATTGTCCTCTAAATGGTTCCTTGTCAGATGGGATATTGTTTGTATCCTGAAGCAGTTTGGAGGTCTTGGGTTAAGGTAGTCATCTTTGTTAGGGGGGCGCTAGCTGGTAAATTGTACTGGCGATGGTGTGTGGAGTAGGATCAACTCTGGGCTAGGATATTATCTCATAAGTATTTCCTAGGAATCCCACAGATGGATATTCCTCAGTATTCCCTGCTGGGGAGAGGGTTGGTGATTTGGGGTACGCTCAAGAAAGGGGTTGCGCTCATCAAGGATGGCTTATTTTGGATTTGCAAGAAGGGGACGAAGGCTCATTTTTGTTCTGATTCTTGGGATGGTTTTCCTCCCATTGTTTCTCAATTTTCAAATTTGTCAAGACTTTGTGCTAGAGGTTCCTTGAGGCTAGATGGTCAAGGGTGAGTGACTTTAAGTCCTCATCTTTCCGTGATCAATTAGTGGTGGTGAGATGGAAGAATCCTGATGAATGGTCTAATGTTGGTATGGAGGAAGAGTGTGTTGAGTTGCACAATATCCTTTCCAATAGACGGTGTAGTTCCCTCCAGGATGGGGATGTTCCTTCTTGGTCTCCTAATCCTAAGGGTTTTTATACTATTGCTTCTAGATATTGGGAGTTTTTATCTCATAGGTTGGACGGGGTGGAGGTTCACCGGTGGAAGAGAGTGTGGAACAAGGTCTCCTGGCTAAAGTGTAATTACTTCATTTGGACTTTGGCCTAGAATAGGTGCTTGAATTGGGATAATATTCAGAAGTGATATTTCAAGGCCCTTCTATTTGTGTTTTGTGTGGGGCCGCAGAGGAGGACTCTTCTCACTTGTTTTTCTATTGTCCCTTTGCTTTGCAGCTTTGGCATTTTTGGTGGGAAGTCTAGAAAAGCCCCTGTGTTCATGCTTCCTCTCTAGTGGATTTTTGGAGGAGTTTAGGTAGACCTTCTTCTATGACATCTTTCTTGTAGGATGTGGGGTATGTTGGGCCTACCTTCATACTATGGTAGATTTGGTTGGAACGAAATCGTAGAATATTTCATGGTGAAAAGATGTTGATTCAACAAGTTTGACAAAGAATTAGGGGTATGATTCAGGAGACAGTGGAAGCTAAATGTGACGTGGTGTTTGATGCCGAGATGGTGGATAAACTAGGGATCTAGGGGTTGTCTTCGGCTTCAGCTTGTGTCAGGAGAGGAAGGTGAGTGAAATAGAAAGTTCAAAGGGTGGGTAGGTGGCTGCCCCCTCCAACTGGATTTTTGAAGATCAATACAGATGGTTCCTCAAGAGGCAATCCCAGGCCAGTTGCATTTGAAGGGGTTGACAAGTATTTTTTGGGTTTAGTGGTTTTATTCTTTTCTATTCATGAGGGGATGCAATCTATCAACCTTGTGGAAGGTTTGGCGATCCTTTACACTTTTGAGAGAGCTTATGCTTTAGGGTGGTGCAGGGTTATGTGTGAATCTGATTCACAAGTTTTGATTGATTTAATAAATAAACAGATGGTGTCTGATGTTAGTTGGCAGCTAGCAATGATGGTGCAACAGATTCTGTAGATTAGTTTTTTGATGGAGATGGTATCTTTTGTCCATATTTCAAGAGAGTGGGATAGGGCAATAGATTGTTTGGCTAGGCGGGCTTCTAAGCATCTAGATGGTTGGAAGATTGATGAGTGGGAACAGGTTTCCTAGGAGCTCTGTCATGATTTGGAGAGGATTCTATCTGAGGATGGGGTTGGTAATGGTGAAAGATGATGTTGTTTTGTGCTTTGGTTGATTGCTTCTTGTAGGTTTCTTGGCCCTTGGCCCTTGGTTTTTTTTTGTAATGCTCTTTTCTGAATTTCAATAAAGTTTTTACCCCTTCTTTAAAAAAATAAAATGTCATCATATTTAATACATCATATTCAACTATTGAAAATACACACATTGAATCATTTTATTTAATACATTAAAAAATATCTACTATGAGTAAATAAAAATGGGATGTGATAAGCTAGTAATAGCAAGTGTGATGGTTAAATCATGGCATTATGGTTCTTGCCACCAAAGTTCAAAATCTTACTGGGGTGTTATTATTGATTGTTCATCTTGAGAATGAGGTCTCTCATTTGTGACCTCATTGATTCATAGCTCTAATCAAAAGCATTTACCCCTAATTTTTTTTAAAATGAGATGTGATAAATTATATTTTCACATATAATAAATAAAATATTAAATAATTCTAAAGTAAAATAAAATAAATCTTAAGTAAATAAAAAATAATAATTCTTAAATAACTCTAAAGTAAAAATAAAATAAAAAATCTTTGACTAGATAAAAATAACTCTTCAAATGGGGTTAATCTCATAGTGAGATGGTAAAGTGGTTGTGTTGTTGTTGTGGACACTAGTGTTCAAACCTCTGTTATGCCATTGTGATCACACAGGTATTATACCTTTGCTGATCCAATGTGCTCATAGGCTTGAACTGCAATGTTAAGGGTGTTAATGGTGTTCATGCTATGCGACAAGCATTCGCCTATGTTGTTTCAATCCCTCATTGGGTTGGTGTGCTTGCAAGCTCTGTACCCCTATTGGGCTACCATGCTCACACAATCATAATGATCTCTTAGGGTAAGTGTATGGAGTTGTGACACAATTTTGATGCCAAATTATAAAAAGTAAAAAAATGCCAAAAAAGAGCATTTGGCACACGCCAAATAGAAAAAAGTCTATGAAAATAAAAAAATTGCATTCTTAACCTTATTTTCTATTCAATCCATGGGTTGGTTTGGAGATTTTTAGCTCTGCAACTCACGCTTGCCAAATATCTTCCATTTTTTGCACTCTTAGCTTGCAATTCTTCATGAGGATGCTGTCAACATGTCAAAGAGGTAGAAGATTGCGAAGAGGTATGTATTTTTATTGTTTTTATTTTGAATTTGATTTAGAATGTAGATTTAAATAGGTTTTTTTAATTAAACTTTGTTCTAATTCTCAGGGGATGAATCTCCTCCTCCAAACATTAAGAATTCACAATCACCCCCTCGTGAAGAGCCTCCTATACAAGAACAACCTAAAACCCCTCCATCGATTCATAGGAATCCTCAAGGAACACAAGAAAATATCCTAAATCAAATTGAAAACAATAAAAGAGACGCTGAACAATTAATTGGAAGGTTAACCGAGCATGTCAAAACCCATCCTTATAGGAGAGGGATTGTAGAATCTTTGAAGTCAATTGTATCTCATATAGGAGAAATGAACAAGAAAATAATTTTTTGGTCAAATAAGAGGCATGAGTTGAGACAATTTTATGCTAGTGGTTTGTCATATGCAGATGTGAAAAAATAAAAAATTAGCAAAGTTGACTTGTGCGCCCTATTTACAGACCCGAGAACCAACACACCTTTGTCTCATGCATGCAAGAGGTTCCCCATCCATTGGTGCCACCATGAATTAATTAAAAATAAATTTTGGGAGCGGTGGTGGATGGTACTTGACCAACCTCCATGCAATAACCATGAGGTACCACAATACTGTTGATGGTCAAAATAACACAACAACATTAAACATAATATTTCTACTCTATTTCTCCTAAAAAAGATAACTGATCTAAAACCACCTATCTTCCAAGGTCTTTGTAGTTGGTTCTCAATTGTGTTGTTTTATTCATTAGTCCATGCAACCGTAATGTTCAAGGGGCCTGCTAGTAAAGGATACAAGCTACATAATACAACTTATTCTAACGTTTTGGGGAGTGTAAATAAATAGAAAAATATAGAATAGAGCATAGGACAACCAGTCATAAATGTAAATTCCTTTCAATTCAGATATACAAATTTCGTAATGAGTATTTCTTTCAAATAACTAAAACCACAAAATGATACAATCCACATAATATTTTGTACCACTGCATGTATTCATAGTGCTAATTCAGGATGCACAATCATTCATCATCATCAAACTTTGAAATCAAACCAGAACATATTACCAACTCATTACCAAAATTCACAGATCAACAAACATAAAGAACTCGCATTCACAGATAACTCAATGAAATAGTCTTAAATTTAGAATCTTCTATTGATTTTCATCAAATAAGAGACACTTATGCACATCATTCACTAGCATATGAATGACTATGGTTCATCAACATTACCATTAAAACTAATCCAGAAAATAACATAATTATATTGAAAACTTGTAAAAAAAATGTGTCCAAGTATCTTTGTATAAAACTGTAAAATATCCTAGATCTCCTTTAGGTGGCTAATCTTGCTTCAATGAGACAACCTTTACAAAGTGGAGAGAAATTCTACATATAGACTTGTCTAGCACTAATTCCTCTCATCAAAAATCCAAATCCACAAATCGTGGGGTGACTGAGAAAATGTAGGATGAGTGTCCATTTTGACCTCTAGTTACTGATTGAGGACTCCTTGTCAAAACTTGCATTCAAAAGGAGGAAGGTGGAATTGCTAAGATCTTTAGTTTAATTCATGTCACCTCCCTGCAAATAGAAAAGAGATATGTCCAGCAAACCGTGCCTTCTTGATGTTGATCTGGCAAAAGGGACATGTGTATTGCTATCTTAATCCTACATTTTCTACTCCAGCATGTACTCATCATAATTGGTAATCACCTATTGAAGCACATATGCATCTGTCCCATCTACCCAACTATCTTCAAACTTTATTCTCTACAGTTCAACAGAGGCAGACACTTTCATATCTCTAAGTTTGATAAGCTCCCTTCTAGCAGCCTGTATTTCTTCCTTGATGTCCATGAGCCTATCCATTAAGAGATCATCATCATCATCCCCTTTTTGCATTACCTCCTCAAATATACTATTTCATTTCTCCTTGAGTTTATCAAGGAGCAGACCATATGTCTCAGGGATGTCTTCATTAACAAGTATAGTAATACTTGCCCCCAGCTCTTCAACCTATTCGTTGAAATCTTTTCCAGCTTGTTGTACCTCATTTCTATGCCCAAAAATAAATGAAGACCGGAACCTGATAATGCTAATGGTCTTTTCAACAAAGTTTGCATTGTCTTCCTCGAGGATGGACTATTCCGATAAAGTTTTCTTGGGCAGCTTATTGATGTCTTTCAATCTCCTTGCATACTCTGCTTATTCTTCTTCTTGTTTCCCAAGAGATTCAGCATGTGTAACCATGTCATTAACCACCTCTAATGCTCCTTCATGAGCTTTTCAACTTTCAAAAAGAAAATCTTCTACTTCTTGGTTTATCCTAGCAATCCATCTATCTATCATTCCCACCTTATTCCTCATTTCAACCAGGTTGTCTGCATATTTCTTGCTCAACAAAATTGGTGTCTCAAAAGTAGCAGATTGCGAAGAGATAGGAGAAGACAAGTCTTTCAAAAACTTATGCAATTGATCCACTTGGGATTTGAGCTCATCCTTCTTTTTCTTGTCTTTGACCACTCTTGATTTGGTGGAAGAGGCTACAATATCAATTAGATCCATTTGTTGGTTCTTTGTAGGCCTTCCCAAATCCACCGTACCTGGTTGATAATCACTTAGCTGCATTTCTTGTTTATCCTTATCAACCATTGGAATGGCACATTCAACAACAATCTTCCCAGCATCTGTTAGTCTAGTGGAATGGAGAACTCTAGCCCTTTTCTTTGGCCTCTCCTTTTCAATTTATTTTCTCACATCATCCCAATTAAGGGGTTGGGGTTGTACTATTTGTTTCCTCTCTAGATTAAGCTTTAACCATGTCGGGGCAGTAGGGGGAGTTACCACTTGGGTAGAAGATGTGGCAGGAGAGAGGGGTTTCCAAAGTGCTGCCTTAGGTTGAGAATCAACTTCTTGTTGTTTCTCTTTTTTTGCCTTTTCCTTGGCCAATTTGTTAGCTTCAGCTTTTGCTTCTCTTTCTTGTTCTATTTTGGCCAGTTGTTCTTTTTCCATTATTTTCTCCTGCAACAACCGATCTCTTTGTTTTTCTAACTCTTCCACCCTTGCCCTTGCCCATGCCTTGGCTGCTTCTTGGTCAATTTTACATTGCTCGTCTTCTTCCATTCTTTTTAACTCCAGCTCTTCTTCTTTTTTTTTTCTTCGAGCCTCCTCCACTGCTTTGAATTTGGCTTGAAGAGGCTCTTTCTCCCTTCTTTGCTAAGCCTTTTCTTCCTCTAGCTCATGGATTTTCTACAACAGAGCTAACTTATCTCTTTCTTCTTTGGCTTTCCACTCTATTTCTCTTTGTAGCAGAAGATCCTCCTTTTCTTTTTGTTCCCTTGCCAACTCTTCTGCCTTTCCAATAGCTTCTAACTCCTATTGCTTGGAAAGCATATCAGCTTTGGCTTTGGCTTCTGCTTCTTTTTGTTTTGCCAATGCCTCAATTTGTGCTTTAGCATCTGCTTCTTTCTTTGCATCCTCGATTAAATTCCATTTGTTTTTTGGAGTTAGGACATGTTCAATCCCATCTTCTTTAGTATCATCAACAGATTTAGCTACAAGAGGTTCATTATCAGATTGAGTGGCCTCTGAATCAGAATTGACATCATTATTTTCAATTTCTTTCTCCTTTCCCTTCAAAGTTTTTGCTTGATCATGAAGACTACCTGCAGGTACTTCTTTGCTAGGTTCTTTAGTGAAGGAAGGTTGAGAAGAGGATCCTTCTCCAACTATTGTGGTATCCATTCCTTATGATTCATGGACTTCTTGAGTAGGTATTTTTGGAACAACATCTCCAGAGATAGGAGGCAAATACTCCAATTGTTCTTTAGGAGTTTCCCTCCTCTTGGTTCTCTTGTATCCCTGGGTAGCTCCGACCTTTCTCTTTTTTGAAACTTGAGCCCATGGCTCCTTTACCCTCATTACCACCCATTGGATACTTCTATTCATCACTATTCTAGAAATTGTTTTTATGTCTATGAACTCCTCTTCATCCCAATTGTTGGGGCCCAGGTCTTTAGTACCAATCTTTGTTGCTTCATACTCGGGATCCAAAGTTACACCATCATCTGATAGTGTATTGAGAATATCTTCCTTCACCCCATACTCAATCATTTGTGGGATATTCAACCTTTCATAGCTCCTTATTCTAGCATCATAGTCATCCTGGAAATCAATACAAAAATCCTCCAACAAGTTATAATGTTTGTCAAAAACAACGGAATTCAAAGCATTCATCTTATTCTCTGGATCAAAGTGTTTTTGGATGTATACAATCCCAACTTCGAATAGCTCAACTCTTCACATATTGCCTTTGCAGCCACATAATGAAGACAACAATATTCTCCCAACTTCATAGGGAACTTGTGGCATCCTGGCTTATGTTTGATGGAAAATTTCACATTGACTCCTAAGGCTTGATATATGAATTCCATGAGGACAATCCTGTCACTGCAACACCTTGGGAGTAAGTGAGAATGGCCATCAAATCCTACCAACCTGAAGTATGAGAACCTAGGATATTGGATATACCAATGTCCCCATTGAGAAATAAAAGCCATAACATCTCTACTCAAACTGAATCCAACATCCCTAGTCAATCGGTTGATGATGGCATAGAGGAATGCATCATTGACCCTTCTGTGGTGTAGCTTTGATGTTTGTAGGGTCAATTGGTAATAATGGTTCCACACCGTCTGTTGTGCAGGAGCTTCTCCCAATACCCCCATTGCATTCAACCCACAAAAGATACCCATCCTTGCAACAACATATATGACATAATAATTCATAAAGAAACTCTTTATTTCCCTTATCCTCAAGATTTGATTGTGCAAATTGTCAGATAAGATCATGCACCAATCAAACTACTGCCTGCCATAAAAAACAACTTCAATGAATGGGAACATACATTCCTTGAAGCATGCATAGTCCTTTTTTCCAAAAACCATGGAAAGCATTAGAATTAAGTCATCCACTTCCTTCTTGAAGTCTCCTCTCTTAGGTTGTTCAGGCATCTTGGCTAAGGACTTCTTCTCTGTCCTCAACCACTTCGTGTTCATGTGGGATCTATTGACTTCTTTATTCTATTGAACATTTGTAATGCATACACTTCAGTCACTTGACTGGGGTTCCTTGGAGCAGGTGCATTAAACATGTACCCCATCATCTACGAGGATAGATAAATTATTACATTTCTTTGTTGATCCATGCATTGCCTTGATATAGGATTGTAAACTCCTGTTGCACTCAAGATGAGCTTCAGGCATTGGACTGACAAAGGGAAGAGTGTAACATGAGCTAGCCTAGATTGGACTATTCTTTTTGTCCTTCGAGTCACTTCGTTTGTAAAGGTCTCTAGAGTCAACTCCTCACAATTGAAGGACCCCAAGTTAGTATCTATAATATCTGCCCATTATGAATCTAGCTTGCTAGTTGTGGGAGTGGCTTTCTGATGTTTATATCTCAAAGTATAAGGTAGTTGTTCCACCTTTATCTTCTTTGGCTTCACCTGTCTTGAAATCTTTGCAGCTTGGCCTTTCATTTGTGAAACTTCTGCAGATGCTCTAGACATTGTTTATTCCTACAAGACAACCCTGGATTAGATCAATAGAAAGTATGAAAATCAGCATTAGAAGGCTTACCCTTCATGTTGCCTTGTCCTTCCCTAGGTGGCATTTTGCACTTAGTAAAATTTGAAGGTTATCGGAGGCGGAACCAAGAAAGGGATCAATATTGGAAAGCTTCTAGTATTGGCGGGATCAGAGTCAGGATCAACATTGGAACCGAGACCGAGATTGAAATGAAAACTGGTCCTGTAACCATCACATAGTTTGAAGTTTGGTTCACATTTAGGTTCTGGTTCCAATTTCGGTTCTGCTAGAAGACATGGATGTGGAATGGAGTCAAGAATTCATCGGTAGTGAGCTCAGAACCGAACCTAAACTTTTACTCACACATTTATGAACTGAGTTTGCTCTAGGCTCTGCTTCTGCCCGTTATCATTAGTCATGGCACCATCCTGATCAAACACTCATAGTGACTTAAAACAAGGTCACATGAGGGGCCAAGAAGGCTTAAAATAAAGAGTTGAATCTATCATTCATATGACTGAGGGAAAACCACTAGCTAGGGCATGATATTATAAAGAAATAGTGTGCAAAACCCTAGTTTACATAACCAGTCATCTCAAGGAATTTAGGGCATCGAAAACCCAACATGGAAGCCATTGAGTCAACACGTGAATAAGATGGAATGAGTATTTCAACAGATTTGAGACCTTTAAAATCCTTCAAAACCTGCCAAAGATGAAACCCTAAACAAAAGCTAGGCCACGATAGTACATACACCACCAAACACGATAATGACCGCAACGATCAAAACAAACAAGAAAAGACAAAGAAAATAATAAACATAAGGGAAAGAAAAATCAAAAGGGAAAACAAAAGAAAAACTACAAAAATAGGCAAAGGTTCACAAGAAAGTTCTCGCGAATGCACGAAGAACACAATGAAGAAGAATATGGGAAACAAAACACGAAACAAAATGGGAAAACCCACCTACCTCAAACGCTACCTAACATGATGCAAAATTGATCCAAATCCATTTGCAAATTCTTTCCCTTTGACCAAATCACACTCCTCTTTCTCTTCTCAGCTTTGGTTCACTAACACAACTTAGGCAATAATAGTAATGAGTAAATTAACCTTGATTAACATTTTGAATTCGATTTCGCATTTGTGGAGGGCTTGCAATTAATGTCATTAATACGGTTGGTCGGGCATAGAATCAAAGTAGGAACATGCACATAACTATCATGTAACTGGAGTAAAGTGGGAAAGAAGATGACAAGAGGATGGGGGTGGGATCAGGATCGGAACTGGTTAGGGAACTTTCACAAAGTTCTTGGTTTGGTTCTGGTTCTGGTTTCAATTTCACCAAAGACAAAGAAAAATAGAATGAATGAAAAGGAATGAGAAAGACAACAAGGGGGAATCAAGACCAAAGGAACCAAGCCCAAAACAAAATATGTGAACAAAACGCAAAAGGCGGGGTGAAGACGGAACGGGAACCAAACTTGGAATTTTGCAAAATTTTGAGTTCAAGATTTGATTTGAATCTGATCCTGCCAAAAGAAAACAACATCGACACGACAAAAAAAAAAATGATGAAGGAATCGGGACCAAGGTAAAAGCCAATCCCAAATGAAACAAAGAGAAATGACAAGAGAAAAAGGAAACAAACAGAAGCAAAATCAGGACATGGAACCTATGCAAGTTTTGAATTCAAATTATGTTTCGGTTTCGCTTACGCCAGAGCAAAAGAAAAAGACAAAGACTTAGGAGAACAAAACAACTCCTAAGTCTTGAACGAAAACACCAAGGACAAGAAAAGAAGGGGAACCCATTTTGACCAAAGTTAAGATATGGTGGTTATGCAAGGCATAACAAATACATTTTGAGGAAACTATATTGTGAGTTTGTCCTCAATAAGATGTCAAATTATTTTGACATCTTATACTTCTAAGGTAGAGTTGGGGGCTCCACACATGATAAACCTCGTGCATGATGTAATTTATAGTTGGCACCAAGACCCTTGGCAAACCCATGGTGGAGCATGTCATTGTTCCTTCCATTGTTAAGGACGGTGTAGAGGTGGACACACTGGAGTCAATTAGCTCACTCACCCAGACCATTATACAGTGTGTGAGGCATCTAGTAGAGCTTGATGTGGAGGATACGTGTAGACCCTGAGCTACACCCCACCATTGTGGTGCTTGCGATGTTGTTTTCACGTATGATTAATCAAAGTGATCGAGATGTAGCTACACAACCTACATCAGTTGCAAAGGTGATGACTATGACAGATGAATTGATGAATAATACATACAACATTGATACTCAAGTAAAATTCAACGAGCTCATTTAATTATGTTTATTAACTTATATTTTGAAATTATTATTGTATTTGAACAGTTGAATGTTATATTTCAATGTTTATCTCATAGCATGCTTTGGATGTCAAACAGTTTCCTAGTGGACCTTTGAGCTCCACACTTTGTAATTCATGTCCTCAAACAACTTTCACTCAGATAACCTTTATTCATTAATGGTGTTGTAAAACAATGCTAGCTAATTTTCATAATTTTGAGTATACAAATCTAAAAAATGATGAGAAACACAAACTTTGGTTGGTCTTGTGAGATCCTAATTATATTTACCATTCAACATCCATCTCATTCTTTCATTCCTTTCATCACACATATTTTAACCATTTTATATCACATATCCCAATCTTTAACACCTTATATATTATACCACCTTCCTCCATATTTCATGTTATACACATATCGTTACAAGAAATCTTTCCTTCTGGTCATTATTGACCAAATCTCTTATACATTATTACTACACACCTCAAGTTCCCAATTCTTGTCCTATATTCAAACCTTAGACACCACCTAATTCACTTTATGGTCTAATATTCCCTCCTAATTATTTTCCATTAACCTCTAGTATATTTCACCTTAAAAATGTTTTATTATCCCATCCTAGCTCATCCAATTGATCTCTACTACTCCATTCTATGTTCCATCATCCCCTCTTGATCGTGTCACATTATCTTCTCCTAGTTCACTTTTTGTTCCTTTATTCCTTCCTAATCCCATCCCATTAACATTTAATAGTTCACCCTATTTTCCATGATCTCCTCCTAGCCCATCCCACTAATATCTACTAGTCCATCCTATGTTTCATTATTCCCTTCTACTCCCATCTTATTGTACCCTTTATTATTTCACCCTATGTTACATCATACCCTATGTTCCACCCTATGTTCCTTTACCCATTCTATGTTATACCATCTTTATCCACATTTCATCCTATAACTCTTCTTTATTATTACTACACATAGGTCAAGTTCCCACTTCATGTACTATAGTCAAACCCTAGACACCTCCTAATTCACCCTATGTTCCTTTATTCCCTACTAATCCCATCCCATTAACCTTTAATTTTTCACCCTATATTTTGTTATCCCATCCTATCCCATCCCATCAATCTATACTAGTCCATCATACGTTCCATTAACCCCTTCTATTCCCATCCCATTACCCTCTCTTATTTCACCGTATGTTCCATTATCCCCTCTTGGTCTTGTCCCATTATCTTCTCCTAATTCGCCCTATGTTCCTTTATTCCCTCCTAGTCCCATCCCATTAACCTCTAATAGTTCACACTATATTTTGTTATCCCATCCTAACCCATCCCATTAATTTCTATTCTAGTCCATCCTATGTTCCATTAACCCCTTCTATTCCCATCCCATTACCCTCCCTTATTTCACCATATGATCCATTATCTCCTCTTGGCCTTGTCCCATTATCTTCCCCCAATTCACCCTATGTTCCTTTATTCCCTACGAATCCCATCCCATTATCCTCTAATAGTTCACCCTACATTCTATGATCCACTCTTGGACCATACCACAAATCTCTACTAGTCCATTCTATGTTCCATTATCACATTCGATTCCCATCTCATTGTACCCTCTATTATTTCACCATATGTTCCATTATCACCTCTTGGTCTTGTCTCTTTATCCCTTCTATGCTATAGCACCTCCATCCAAATTTTATCATATACACATGAACCATTACAAGAAATCTTTCCTTCCACTCATTATTGACCAAAGTTATCTTCTCCATTACTGCTGCACACCTCAACAACCAACTTCACATGCTATAGTAATGTGTGCATAGGATTTTACCCCATCTAAAATGCAAGAAATAAACTCAAGTAAAAGGATAAAAACCAAAGACAACACTCAAGATTTGGGCTAAAGATGAAACTCAAACTTAAAAATGAAAATGAAACTATTTTACCTTGTTTGAGCTTGATGTGTGTGCTCCTAGATCAATTTCGGCAACATAATAGCTTGATTTTTCTTCATTTGGATGCACAGATGGTAGATTTGGCTATGGTGATTGAAGGCTTGAGAGGAATGTGATAGATTTCGGTTTCATATGGTTAGAATGCAAAAATGGCTAAATGTTAGTCATTTAGTAAGGGAGATTGAAATGGATGGTGGAGATTGAAAGGGGGAGGAAGATCAAGGTTTGAGATCAAAGGTTGACTAAAAGAATTAAAATTTAATTTTTAATGTGCATGGAAAGGATAAAAGGAACTTAATATTCCTTGGGAAAGAGAAAAGGAATTTAATATTCCTTGGGGGTGAAAGAGGAATTAAAAATTCCTCAAAAGGACCTTGGGAAGACAAAAAGGAATTAAAAATTCCTTGGGGGTTGGGGAGAGTTGACCAAGGAGTTGATTAGGTTAGTTAATTAATGATTAGGTTGTGCAAGTGAGAGATTAGGAAAATGATTAGGTGGGTAATGAGGATTAATGATCCACTTGCATATTATGGAAGATGTGACACCTCCCTAATCAAGGATTAAGGATGTGCACATCCTTAATCTAGGATTATGAAAATTAATCAAGATTAGAAAAAGGTTATGGAGAATGTGACATGAGGGGAATTAAACAAATAAATTATTTATTTAATTCTTTAGAGGAAAAGGGATAAAGGATGGGAGTAAATAATTAAAGGTAATTATTTACTTTAAGCTAGGATTTAAAGATGATAGAAGAAATAAATTAGGATGAAGGGATAAAGGATAATGCATATTAATTAAATAATAGGGTATTATTAAATTAATATAGAGGATATGACATTGGTTGAATTATGGGTAAAGGCAAAATGAAAGTGGTCAATTTTCAGTGTCTACATTTTTACCCTCTTTGAGATGGTGTTACGAAGTAGCATCATTTCAAAGAAGATTAAAACACAACACCTGGAAGAAGATGGTTAGATTATGAAAGATGCACCGGTCATTCAAAGGAGTGACTAGGAAGAAAATTATGGGAGTGAAGATGGAGATTAGGGATTGAGGATGCCCCCTCGAGAGGACATGCAGGTTCAAGAGAACACGAGGGTGCTCTCGAAATGGACAAGATGATGAAAGGGTAGATGGGGAAGACGATGCAAAATGATGGATAAAATATGGAATGGGAGGAGGAAGAGATAATGAAAGGAGAAGATGAGAAGTAAGCAAGCACAAATGGATTCAAGGAAAAATGTGATGTTGCCCTAGTCAAGCTACAAGCCAAGATGGATTGATGATGGATGGAGCATTGTTGATGAGGGAATAATATATAAAAAAAAAACACAAGGATAGGGAAGGATACATCCCACTGATGATGATGACAGTGTTGTTGATGAGGGAAGGATACATCCCAAAACAAAAAAAAAGGATAGGGAAGGATACATCTTGATGATGATGATGATGAAAGTGTTGTTGATGAGGGAAGGATACATCCCAATAATGATGATGAGATTATTGGCAATGAGGGAAGGATACATCCCAAAATAATGCAAAAGGATAGGGAAGGATACATCCCAATGATGATGATGAGAGTGTTGTTGATGAGGGAAGGATACATCCCAAAACAACACAAAAGAATAGGAAAGGATACATCCCAATGATGATGATGATGGGATCAAGGCTTGTAGCGAGGCTGGGAACAAGACCAAGGATGTGATTAGATGATTTTTTTTAGATTGAATGGATTAGGATTGGATGGAGATGTGAGATTGTTTAAATGAATGAAAATAATGGAAGAAAATATGCTTATAATAACAAATCTATATTATCCTAAGAAGATTGAAGAGATGATGATATGATGAGGATGGATGCAAATATTCTTAGAATAAAAAATCTATATTATCTTAAGAAGATTGAAGAGATGATGAGGATGAAGAAAGTGGAGGGATGAAAATGGATAGGATAAATAGATGAGGGAGAGTGATGAAGGATGAATGGATTGGAAATATTTAGGGTGAATGGATGGGGGGATTTTGATGGATGAAAGGATGGGAGATGGGGATATGAATAGATAGTAACCAAAGAAAGCAAGTCAATTGTTATGTGTTATGCTGCTATGTAATGAGCACTTAATTTTATATAGCATGAGTACTATGCACTAGGGTATGAGGAACCAAGGCAACTTCATATCACATGCATAGGACTAACACAACAAACAAAAGGTTAGTCCAACATCCCAAAGTCACATGAGCTTTGGTAGTGCTAATGCTAGAAAACCACAAACAAAAAGGATGCCCCAACATAACACAAGACCACAAGGATCTTGGTGGGTACTATGCGGGACAACTAGGAAGACAAGATCACACCAAAAATCAAGATATGCCCCTATGTTTACCCGTCAAAGTGCACCATGATATGATGGATTGTGGTGACTTTGACAAAGTATAATAGGAAGCTCAAATGATAAATAAAGTGCCAAAAGCATCAAAAGATCACAATAAATTTCAAATGTCCTTTGCCATAGGACAAAAAAGGTGGATGGGATTAATGTGGTCTGATTAGGAAGGATACATCATGTTAAGACCAAAGATGGTGGATGGATTAGGTGATCGACATGACTCAAGATTCTCGAAGCCAATTGAACCTTATTATACTAGTGACTCTTGTTTGTAAGCATCAATTAAATAGGGACATACTTGATGACGTGACAAGATGCAAGACATGCCCTAAATACCTAGGTGCTCAAGGGTTTTATCAAAGATCAACCTTGTCTAGACGTGAAATAACAAAGCCCTCATAGTTCGATAAAATATGGATGACTGACCATGGATAAAAGTAGAAAGAGGACAATGGTGACCTCGATGGATGATGATGACTAGATGAACAAAGGCCAAGACCAGATAGACGAATGATGGGGGACTGACACAAAGGGAAAGTCTAATGCCTTGGGGACTGATCAAATGATTGTCCTTACCTGCATGAAAGTATAGAGGCAACGTAGTTCAACAAAAGACCAATGATAGAAAATGGATAAAGGATGATGAGATAACCATGATAAGGACATACAATGATGGAGCCAATACGATGAAACAAGATAGACCTTGTGGATAGGATGGTGGTGATTATGTGAAACTCAAGAATGGGATAGTTATCCAAATAATCAAAAGATAAATTGGGAGGATGGCATGATGGATAGATGAGTAAGAAAAAGTGACATAGGATTAGCAAGATGTGAGAAATAGATAGGAGTGATGATAGTGAGATAGATGGCATTGGGGGGCATGGGTGTAGCCTATAGCTAGATACCAATGACAAGGGATTATGAGATGGAATGAAAATAGAGATAGATGGATGGATTGATAAATATGGGGAGATAGAAAGATGGTAGGATGGATGGATAGAGGGATAAGGATTTGGAAAGATGGAGGGGATTACTGGATGGATAGATGGATATGGAGATGAAAAGGGATTACTGGATGGAGGGATGGGAAGTATTAATGGAAGGAGGATGGAGAGATAGTAATGGTGATATGGAAGGGATGACAGGATGAATGTAGGTTTTCTCCAAGGACTATGTCACAAAGAAGGAGATGCCCCACTCTAGATATGCCATGTATGATGTGGCAGGAGGGATGGAAGATGGATGGGTAGATAAGAAATGGAGATCAGTTGTAGCATGATGGGTCAAAAAGCAAGGTAGATGGATGTGCATATGATGCATGGATAAGGAAAGTTGATGGGGGAGGATAAGGAATATTGTAGTGAATGGACAAGGGGGATGTATACCAAGAGGTGTCCAAAGCATGTATAGATAGGTGCCCCTGGATTTATCAAGATCATAAGAAGGATGGAGGGATTGGGGTAAATGGGATATGATGGGCAGGATGTGGAAGATAGGTGGGATGGAGGAGATGGAGGAATGGGATGACATTGCCCCCAAGTGTGGAAGTAAACTAGATAGGGGATTCACACATGAAGCCTGCTTGTCAGGTTTTCATTATGGTACTTATCCAAGGCACTTGTTTGCCAAATTTTCACCATTGGATGAATTATTTCTCTTTACTATTTTTTTTTGGATTTTTTGACTTTTTTGATAGTGGGTGGATGGAGATAGATAAGGATAGGGATGTGGATAAATAGATTTGGAAGGCATGCGATAAGGGGATGGATGAAGGACTCGAGCACCAAGTTCCATATCAGGTAAGATGAGCCCATGTTAGAAATGACTATCGGATGTTGGTACAATCTTATCAGAATGGGTGGGTTATGCAAGAGAATGGATTAAAGGGATTTTATGGGGGAGATACGTGGGATAATGGATAGGGTATTGGAAAGTGTATGGATGGAATGATGGAGTGGATGTGTGATGGGGGAATGTTTTAAGGACCAACATTGGCACATATGGTGGTGGATGTGAAAGGATAGGAGGATGAATGGATGGAGAGTGGGGATAATGGAGGAGTTGGGATAGTGAATTTTGGGACATACGGACCCAAAATAGATTTAGGGGATAGAGGATGAGGATGTGTAGCTTTGGGATTAGAAAATTTGGCTGTTGTTATGGATGTTTCATTTGAATTCATTGCATCTTTTTTCTTTGGGATCCACATGGTTTTGTTTTTTTCTTTGGTGGGCCTTTGTGGCCTATGGGTTTGATTTATATTTCGGATTGGATTTTTCTTTTCTTCAACATGTATTTTGAAGGGGACATGAGGAGCTTTAGATTCATGTGTATGTTTGGATTTATGCATTTTTACTTTGGCATCCAAAGTGACTTGAGTAGCAATGGGATGAGTACAAGGAGATAGATGATGTGGAGGAAACATGAATGAAGTGATAGAGGTAGGATGTGAGATAGCATGCATGAAAGGGTGCCATTGTTGATCCTGATAAGGGATTATGAATTTAGGATTTTTATGATGTGTGCTAGTGATAGGTGATGGATGGATGAGAGGATGAACATGATGAGATGGAGGAGGCGATTTTGGGATATAAGGGCCCAAAATGAACTTAGAACATGGATGATGTGTGATGGTGGATGGAGGGACATAAGGACCTAAAATGGATTTGGAGGATGAAGGAGGAATATGGGTGGTTGCTTTAAGGTGATATGATGGAGGGGGGATGGTAGAAAATGATTTGGTGGAGTGATGGGAAGAACCTATTATTCTTTTGGAAGAGGCTTGCTTAGGATGTACAAAGGTTGTACCAACATTTTTGGATCGTGATCCTTGCGAGATATATCCAAGGCCTTGTGTACATGGATATTATTTGACCTAGATGGGCTCTAAAATACCTTTCACATGAAGGCCTAAACCTTTTCCTTGATAGTTCATGATCTTGAGCATTCGATCTATAGTAGGATGCTTGTTATTTTGGAAACATTATGCGAGTCCATTATTAGGTGGAGGAGGATGGGTGGTGTATATGCTTTGTTTTTCTTCTACAATAAAACCACCATGGATGAGTGTAAGGGTACCAAGGTGATATAAAAGTGGTGTTGGGATGGTAGGGTTAGGTGGCGATGAAGGATCATGAGATGGAGATGATGGGATGGCAACATCTTGATCTAGAGGAGTGAGTGATAAGGGATCAGGAGAGGGATTAGGTGATATGATAGGATCTAGATTTGTGGTAGTAGGTGATAAGAGATCATAAGACAGGGTGGTTGGATCTTGAGTGACAAGGGGATCATGGGATGGTGTGGATGAGGGACTATGATCTTGAGATGGGGTAGATAGGATGACAGGATCTTGATGTGGAGGAGGGGATATGTTGGTATGCTTTGGATCAAGCTCTTGGCATGACTCATCTCATGTGGGTGACATGATGAGGGAGGAGTGTTGGAGGGACTCCTCAAGTGGGGGAGATGGAAGTATGGAGGATTAATGAAGGTCATGAGATTGGATTTCGATGATATAAAGACTAGGGGGAGTGGATTGGATTTGGGTGTCTTCAATGGATTGGGTGGTGCTAGGAGTATGATATGGGGATTCAAGGTATTAAGTGGGTTTGATGGTTTCAAAATTTTGGATGGTGTTAGGAGTGGTAATAGGGGTGATAGGTGTAGGATGAAGAAGGGCCTCATCACTAGTGACTGTACATGATGGAGTGGGGCTGCAGGGTTTGGTGACTTCAAGATGTGGAGTTGGGGATGTATTCTATGTCATGAGTCGTTGGATGACATTTGGAGTGAGATACTTGCATATTCTAGGCTTAGATGGGGTGATGGGAATAGATGAGGATTATGAATGGGCGGAGGATTAGGATTATGGATTGGTGGAATAGGATTAGATGAAGGAATGGGATTGGATGGAGGACTAAGAGTAAGTGGGGTATTAGGATTGGTGAGGGGATCAAGATTTGATGGAGGATTAAGGTAGGATGGAGAATTAGGAATGGGATATGATAGAGGGGAAGATGAGGTGACATAGGAGGATATGGATGGTGGATTAGGATTAGATAGAGGATTGGAATTGGAGAAAGGATTAGGATATGATGGAGTGATATATGAGGATGTGGATGGTTGATTAAGATAGGAGGGCGTGGATGGTTTATTAAGATAGGTATATGTGGATGAAGGATTGATGTTAGAGAAAGTGGATGGGGAATTAAGGTAGGAATATTGTGATGGTGGAATAGGATTGGATGATGTGAATGGGGAATTAAGGTAGGAATATCATAATGGTGGAATAAGATTGGATGACATGGATGGGGAATTAAGGTAGGAATATCGGGATGATGGATTAAGGTGGGAAGATTGGGATGGTGGATTAAGATAGGGGAATGTGGATGGTGGATGAGGGTGAGTGGATGTGTATGTTGGATAAGATGGAGATGTAGATGAAGGATATGATGAATATGTGGATGGGGAGGATACTGGATATCCCTTATCAAAGGTAGAATATGAATTGTTATTTGGTGTAGCTTGGATGATTGATTGAATTGTGGATGATGGTTTGGGAAAGCTTACTAAAAATGATAGAATCAAGGGGGTCTATTTCATACTCATCTTGATCAACAAGACTTTCGTTATCATCATCAACGTAATTGGGATTCCACTTGACTAATATTTTTGGTGGCACTGATGAAGGATAAGGATTCATGATGTTGGATTGGATGGATATAGATTGAAAATATGGGAATAGATGATTAGAAGAAATGACAAAAAGATAAATAGAATGGATTAGAAGAAAATGGAAGAAGGGATCTTAAGATTTGTTTTGATATCAAAAGATCTTGGATGCAGATGAACTAAATCTCAAATTGGAATGTATATTAAACTCAAATTGGGGTTTTATTTAAGCTCAGATTAGGGTTGGGTTGATGCTTAGATTAAGATGGGATTTAAGCTCATATTAGGATTGGATTGAAGCTCAGATTAAGATGGGATTAGAGGATATGATGGGTTAGATTCCTAAGTTCAAGGATACAGCTAAAATGATGAGGATAACTATTGGATGGATGAAAATGATCATTTGGAGATGGATATGAAGAGGAAAGATGAATGGATTACAGTTTTGGACTCATGAAGATAGAGGCTAATTGTGACAAGAAGGATTGATTCTCTGGATTTTGTATAGGACACATATATGCCTCTTTTGGTGATGAATTGACCTCTCTAGATCGCAGGTTCACCTATCTAAGGGTTGACAGGATAGCCTCTGTGTTATCACAAGATCACCACTATAATTCATGGGATGGCCAAACCAACTAAGAGGATCGCCTATCTAGGGATAATGACCTCACCTATTTATTTGGAGGTATGAATTGGATGTAGAAATGCCTATGGGGATAATGGAATCACCTTTTTTTTAGGTGCACAAACAAAAGAGGGTATAAAATGGATTCAGGATCACTCCTACGGACAATAGGTTCGATTATTTTAATGGATGTACAGATGAGGGAGACTTGGATGAGACACGAGATCGCCCCTGTGGGCAGAAAAATTGCTTATTCAGGGAACAGGCGGACGGGGGAGACTCGGACGAGATATGGGATCACCCTTGCAGGCAAAAAAATTGCCTATGAGGGAATAGGCAGATGAGGGAGACTCAGATGAGACATGGGATCATCCCTATGGGTAGAAAAATTGTCTATTCAGGGAATAGGCAAACAGGGGAGACTTGGATGAGACACAGGATCGCCCCTGCGGGTAGCAAAATTGCCTATTCAAGGAATAGGTGGATGGGGATGGCATGGACTAGATGCAGACTTCCTATGGGAGAAGAAGGATCACCTATTCTAGGGGAACATGCAAAAATGGGGTCACCTAACTAAGGGACCCACAAGAAAATTTTCCCTTGACAAGGACGAGTTCACCTAAAGGATGACCTAGATCATACTCGAGACACAAAATCACCCCTTTAGAGGGCAAGATTGCCTATCCACAATGCAAGTTCACCCCTGTGAGAAGTAAAATCACCACTAAGGGTAGGGGCAGACTATGACAAAGGACAAAAACACAAAAAACAACAGACAAAAGGCTGGACTGACTTAGACTAATGACAAGCACTAGTATCACACAAGAAGACATGCTAGGCAACACAATCCTAGAATTAGTGATAAGGGCTTACAAAATAAATGTAGGCCTACCACCTTCAGGGGACACCCCAAGGTTAATACTCTATGATACCGGTGTGGTTCTCTAGATCACCCGTTCTCGCAAAGGCAGATAGCTAGAGATCCAAGGGCGTAGGGTCATCAACAGACACCATGGACTCACCTTCTCTCTCACTCGAGGACTATTGTAGTGCACCATGAAGATTCCTATCTCAACCCAAGGGAGTACGTGGAGAGTAAATTAAATTTAGGGTACGATGCACATCCCCTGCACTACACTGAGTCATGGCTAAAACACAGATCTCTATCTAGGTTGAACAAGGCTATCTCATGTGTCCTCGATATATGCTAGGTATATGAGGCACAAATGTGAACACCGATCCATCACAAGTGTGAGTCGGGAGCCCTAGCGAGGTACTAGAAACTTGGACCAGCTTTACACGTCTTATCTAGGTATCACCCTAGCTTTGACGCTTCGCTAAACATGACATAACTGGATTGGGGTACAACTTTAGCTCTCCCCCTTTATATACTCTATTGATAACATGTGGTTGGGATCATCCCCCGGGTGATGAAATCTCATGCAAGTCCCACTAAGGGAAGGAAATGTTAGATGCTTTGGCTGGTCCCCAGGCTCATACGTAGCCCAAGGGGAGAGCTTACATGCACTAACACTTCTTAGGTAGACTAGATTGGACTAGAACGAATTGTGATTTCTCATCACCAAGGATCACCGAAAGCTACAAGGGGAGTGGGTATGTCAACAACTCACTCCCAAACACAACAAACAAAATTCATTGACCCTTTAATTAAATCTACGCGTGCCTACATTAGTGCAAAAAAGACACACAAACAAAAGTAAACTAAGGGTCTTCGATTGATTGTCCTGCAGAAGATAGGTTAGCAATTTTCACCACCGATCGTTTTCAAACATGGGAGGGGACAAGCTACATAGATTGTTAGCTAAATACCCCAATTACTGACAAACAAGTTAGCAGATTAGAACCCCGAAACCAAAATGAAGTTTCAACTCAAATCAAAATATTAAAGGTTTTGGAATAGCTCAGATTCACCCTTGTGAAGGGAAAATTTTCCTCTATAAAGGTTGTAGGATCACCTCTATAAGACGTAGGTTTTCCTGTTCACATATTCACCCATTCACCAATTAGCCTGTTTGCAAATTCGCCCATTCACAAATTTTCCTATTCACAAATTTAACTATCCAGGTGGTGTGTTTAGCTATCCAAGGGTTGCACTTTTAGCTATCCATAGGTCACACATTTGGATATTTGTAGGTCACGCATTTGGCTATCTGCAAGATTGGCTATCCAGGTCACAAATCTGGTAATCTGCAGGTCACACGTTTGACTATCCATAGGATTGCGTGTTTGGCTATCCGGGTCACAAATTTAGCTATTCATAGGTTGCATGTTTGGCTATCAATAGGTCGCATGTTTGGCTATCTGTGGGTCATACATTTGGCTATTCATAGATTCGCCTATCCATTTGCAAATTCACCTATCCATCCACAAATTCACCTCTATAAGAAAGGTTCTGGAAAGTAGAGTGTATAATTTCCCTTTCAAATGATAGGTGGAGCGTGTTCACCTTTGTATATTGTAGATCCACCTCTGTGTCAAGTGGATTCACTCGTCGGGGAGTTTCGCCCCTACATGTGAACCTGAACCTGCAAAATTTGAAATAACAAACAAACATAAACTAGACCCATAAGGTGGGTCCCATCGGGTGTGCCATAGATGTGTGCATAGGATTTTACCCCATCTAAAATGCAAGAAATAAACTCAAATGAAAGGATAAAAACCAAAGACAACACTCAAGATGAAACTCAAACTTGAAAATAAAAATGAAACTATTTTACCTTGTTTGAGCTTGATGAGTTTGTTTGCCCCTTTTGATGGCTTGATGTGTGTGCTCCTAGATCAATTTCAGTAGCATAATGGCTTGATTTTGCTTGATTTGGATGCAAAGATAGTGGATTTGGCTATGGTGATTGAAGGCTTGAGAGGAATGTGATAGATTGTGGTTGCATATGGTTGAAATGCAAAAATGGCTAAGTGTTAGTCATTTAGCAAGGGAGATTGAAATGGATTGTAGAAATTGAAAGGGGGAGGAAGATCAAGGGTTGAGATCAAAGGTTGACTAAAAGAATTAAAAATTCCTTTTTAATGTGCATGGAAAGGATAAAAGGAGTTTAATATTCCTTGGGAAAGAGAAAAGGAATTTAATATTCCTTGGAGGGTGAGAGAGGAATTAAAAACTCCTCAAAAGGACCTTGGGAAGACAAAAAAGAATTAAAAATTCCTTGGGGGATGGGGAGAGTTGACCAAGGAGTTGATTAGGTTAGTTAATTAATGATTAGGTTATGCAAGTGAGAGATTAGGAAAATGATTAGGTGGGTAATGAGGATTAATGATCCACTTGCATATTATGGAGGATGCGACACCTCCCTAGTCAAGGATTAGGAATGTGCACATCCTTAATCTAGGATTATGAAAATTAATCAAGACTAGAAAAAAGTTATGGAGGATGTGACATGAGAGGAATTAAATAAATAGATTATTTATTTAATTCTTTAGGGGAAAAGAGATAAGGGATGGGAGTAAATAATTAAAGGTAATTATTTACTTTAGGCTAGGATTTAAAGATGATAGAAGAAATCAAGGATAATGAATATTAATTAAATAATAGGGTATTATTTAATTAATATATAGGATACGACATTGGTTGAATTATGGGTAAATTGGCTAAATGAAAGTGGTCAATTTTTAGTGTCCACAAGTAAAACCCTAGACATGTTCTAATTCATTGTATGTTCCATTATCCCTTTGAAAGCTGCTAGTAACATAGTAGTTCTAACTTCATTCATGTGAACTTCATTGTGGCATTATCACTATGTTGAAAACATTCCCTCATTAACATTACTTCATTTAGCATATGCAATTTGAATCTCAATGAGCACTTAACTTGGGCATTTGCAAGAGTTTGGACTATCCTAGTGGACTTAGTACTTTCACCATTTTGTGATCTATAAGCACTATATTGTAATCTCAACTGAGGCCAACCATTTACTCTTTCATGCAAGCTCACTACCACCAATAGGGATTGTACTGTTGCATTGACTACCATCACTTCCCAAAGTTTTCTTAACATTGTGTTTCAATTTCTTTCAATTGTCATTGACCTTTACCTTATATTGAATTTTGTTATCAGTATCACCATTCTTGACTAGCTTCCTTCAAAAGTTGTTGCACTCATGATGCATAATTTTTTTTCAATTTTATCTATGAATTTGTTGCACTTTTACATTTTTAATTCCTACTCATTTATGACATTCATATTGTTTCTCTTTTCATTTTCATTTTCTGCTCATTTATGATAGTTATAAAGGGATTACCTAGACTTCTTTATATGATTGTTAAATATGTTGTTTCATTTTTAGTTGTTGACATTAGATAGCCTTAGCAATGGTTGTGGCATGATGGACCATGGAGTTGCTGCAAGAATAGCCAGTTTTGATCATTTGAGAGAGGTATGCAAAAAATTAGTCGATTTGACATTATATTTGCTCTTTTATGGTCTATTATTGAAAATTCTCATGAAACTTGTATGTATTTTAATATCTATCTTGATGATTGCTACAGGTGGTTGTCACTATGAATCATGGACATGGTAATGTTTTAAATGTGCATGATGACTATTTGTATGTGGTAAGTGACTATATTTTGTTATATGTCATTTCATAATTCAATTTCTATGTATTAACATCTATTCTTTTTATTGTATTAGTTGCAGCTCCAAAGGAGTCTAGAGAGGAGGTCTAGTGAGCATGTTCAAAAGACAAGAGAACCAACAAGCACTCCATCCGTCCGAATTTTGAAGGCAGCACAAGATATTTTTCCTTCCCCTAGAGGGAAATGACTATGTATTAGTGTCGTTTGTTGTATGCCTATGTGACATTTTGGAACACATGTTTTATACTATCAATATATATGTGACATTTTATGTCCATATGGCTCTTTTATAGTAAGTATGGATTTTTTGGATATATTGTATATACTTTTATCAATATATCATTGTATAGCCTTATGGATTTTTGACTAAAGAAAATATTATTTTACTACTACCATTCTTGAATGATGTTATCATGCGTATTGTGTAAATTGTATGCTTGAATGTTGTAGGCATGGGTTTTGTTTACATTGAATATTTAAATAATTACTCTTGATTGCTTAATAAGATCCATCTAATGTATATTGTGTAAATAAGCTCCATTCCTAGTGGTTTGTATCCTTTGAAATACTTCAATTACTTCTGCTTCACTTATTCACATTAACCTCTAGTATAGTTCACCTTAAAAATGTTTTATTATCCCATCCTAGCTCATCCAATTAATCTCTACTAGTCAATTCCATGTTCCATCATCCCATCTTGATCGTGACACATTATCTTCTCCTAATTCACTTTTTGTTTCTTTATTCCTTCCTAATCCCATCCCATTAACATTTAATAGTTCACCCTATTTTCCATGATCCCCTCTTAGCCCATCCTATGTTTCATTATGCACTTCTACTCCCATCTTATTTCACCCTATGTTCCATCATCCCCTATGTTCCACCCTATGTTCCTTTACCCATTCTATGTTATACCATCTTTATCCATGTTTCATCCTATAACTATTCTCTATTATTACTACACATAGGTGAGTTCCCACTTCATGTACTATAGTCAAACCCTAGACAACTCCTAATTCACCCTATGTTCCATTATTCCCTACTAATCCCATCCCATTAACCTCTAATTATTCACCCTATATTATTTTATCCCATCCTATCCAATCTTATCAATCCATACTAGTCCATCCTATGTTCCATTAACCAATTATATTCCCATCCCATTACCCTCTCTTATTTCATTGTATGTTCCATTATCCCATCTTGCTCTTGTCCCATTATCTTCCCCTACTTCGCCCTATATTCTTTTATTTCCTCCTAATCCCATCCTATTAACCTCTAATAGTTCACGCTATATTTTGTTATCCCATCCTAGCCCATCCCATTAATCTATTCTAGTCCATCCTATGTTCCATTAACCCCTTCTATTCCCATCCCATTACCCTCTCTTATTTCACTGTATGTTCCATTATCCCCTCTTGGTATTTTCCCATTATCTTCCCTTGATTCACCTTATGTTCCTTTATTCCCTACTAATCGCATCTCATTAACCTCTAATAGTTCACCCTACGTTCTATGATCCACTCTTGGACCATCCCACTAATCTCTACTAGTCCATTCTATGTTCCATTATCACATTTGACTCCCATCCCATTGTACCCTCTATTATTTCACCATATGTTCCATTATCCGCTCTTGTTCTTGTCTCTTTATCCCTTCTATGCTATAGCATCTCCATCCAAATTTTATCCTATACACATGTACCGTTACAAGAAATATTTCCTTCCACTCATTATTAACCAAAGTTATCTTCTCCATTACTTCTGTACACCTCAACAACCAACTTCACATGCTATAGTAGAACCCTAGACATGTCTTAATTCATTGTATGTTCCATTATCCCTTTGAAAGCTACTAGTAACATAGCAATTCTCACTTCATTCATGTGAACTTCATTGTGGAATTATCACTATGTTGATATCATTCCCTCATTAACATTACTTCATCAACATATTCAATTTGAATCGCAATGAGCACTTAACTTGGGCATTTGCAATAGTTTGGACTATCCCAATGGACTTAGTATTTTCACCATTCTCTGATCTATAAGCACTATACTATAGTCCCAACTAAGGCCAACCATTTACTCTTTCATGCAAGGTCATTACCACCAATAGGGATTGTACTGTTGCATAGACTACCACCACTTCCCAAAGTTTTCTTAACACTATGTTTCAATTTCTTTCAACTTTCATTGACCTTTACCTTTTATTGAATTTTGTTATTAGTATCACCATTCTTAACTAGCTTCCTTCAAAATTTGTTGCACTCATGATGCATGAATTTTCTACATTTTTATCTATGAAGTTACTATACTTTTACATTTTTAATACCTGCTCATTTATGACAGTCATATTTTTGCTCTTTTCATTTTCATTTGTTGCTCATTTATGACAATTATAAATGGACTACTTGAACTTATTTATATGACTGTTAGATATGTTGTTTCATTTTGAGTTGTTAACATCAGACAACCCCAGCGATGTTAGTGGCATGATGGACCATGGAGTTGTTGCAACAATAGCCAGTTCTAATCCTTTGAGAGAGGTATGCAACAGATTAGTCGATTTGACATTATATTTTCTCTTTTATGGTCTATTATTGAAAATTCTCATGATACTTGTATGTAGTTTAATTTCTATTTTGATGGTTGCTATAGGTGGTTGTCACTCCAAATCGTGGATGTGGTAATGTTGTAAATGTGCATGATGACTATTTGTATGCGGTGAGTGACTATATTTTTTTATATGCCATTCCATAATTCAATTTCTATGTATTAACATCTATACTTTTTTATTATATCAGTTGCATATCTAGAGGATTCTAGAGAGGAGGTCTAGTGAGAATGTTCGAAAGACAAGAGAACCATTAGGTACTCCATCCAGCCGAATTTCAAAGGTAGTACAAGATATTTTTCCTTTACCTAGAGGGAAATGACTATGTATTAGGGTCGTTTGTTGTATGCTTCTATAGCATTTTGGAACATATGTTTTGTACTATCGATATATATGTGAAATTTTATGTCCATATGGCTCTTTTGTAGTAAGTCTGTATGGATTTATTGGATATATTGTATATACTTTTATCAATATATATCATTTTGTAGCCTTACGGATTTTTGATAAAGAAAATATTATTTTGCTACTACCATTCTTGAATGATGTTATCATTTGTATTGTGTAAATTGTATTCTTGAATGTTGTAGACATGGCTTTTGTTTACATCTAACTCTTAAATAATTACTGTCGATTTCTCAATAAGCTCCATCTAATGTGTATTGTGTAAATAAGCTCCATTCCTGGTGGTTTGTATCCTTTGCATTGCTTCAATTACTTGTGCTTCACTTATTCACATGTATACTTCATTTATTCACATGTATGATTCATTTATTCACGTGTATACTTCACATATATTGATGTATTCACGTGTACGTTTCATGCTTCCAATGTATAATTCATGTGTTCACGTGTATTATTCATGATTCATGTGTATACTTCATGTATTTATGTGTATGCTTCATGCTTCTTGAGTTCTATTGTTGTCTAGTGGCAAGGATTTTAACACCAAAGGTTTCAAATGAACTGTAAGATCTCCTTCCCATAAAAAATATCATAACAAAAATGTATTACTTTTAATTCATAGTTGAGGTTGGCATCCAACAACTAATGGTTTTGATTCTAAAGCTTAGCAATCATTTCATTTGCATATATGGAACAAGTGGATGTTTCAAACCTCACGAGCATATATATATATACCTCTATGAACTTGTATGAACATGCATCAAAACACATGATAGTTGTTGATCCAACCATCAAAATTTATTTGCATCTACTAATATCACAACACTTGACATCTCATTAAATGAAATCAATGCACAGGTCAATTTTAATGATATTATGAAGATATTATATGTGTATGAACAATAGTATAAGCTTGGTTTCTAGATGCATCACCCATGTGCAGTTATCACATTTCTCCCATATTCATCATTTAAATAAGTTAAAAAACCTCCTATTTTCTATGCGTGAAATAACCTAACAAATAATTGGGAAACATGGTCCTATAATTACCACCACATCATATTTTATAACTCTAGAGCATGAAAAACCATACATCATGGATATTGGATATTCAGATCCAATGTTTCACTAGTAGGCCAAGTTTTGCATCTCAACAAGAGTGCACTATTTGGTGACAACAATTGCAATTTAGACTCTTAAGGGATTCAACCTGTTGAACGTAGCTTAGAGTGATTCGACATGTTTGGGTACGAAAGAGGACCATGTATAGCATAAATGTACCCATCTAGATGCGTTTGAATAGTTCATTTGGTCACATGAGTTGTAGAACGAAAGCTGCACCATTTGCAACTTTACACTGATTGCACTTGACAAATTTTTCCCCAAATAAAAATTCAGCACCATGGAAAAATGCCTCTGAGATAGAAAAAACTAAGATAGGTTATTGTAGAGGGTCCCAACATGATCCCATAGGCACAAACAAAAAGTTTATAAGAGTCACAGTATCTGAGTAACAACCCGTCAAAGATTGCAGCCATTTTGCACTTTGGACTCTTAGTCGTGTTTAGGTGCAAAAGAGGACCATGCCTAGCATAAACATACCCATCCATACACGTTGGAATAATTTGTTTGGTCACATGAGTTGCAGAACAAAAGTTGCACCACTTTGCAACTTTACAATGCTTGCATTTGACAACTTTTTCCCCATGTGAAAGGTTGCCACCATAGAAAAACACCTTTGAGATAGAAAAAACCGAGAGAGGTTATTGTAGAGGAGCCCAATGTTATCCCATGGACTAAGAGGATAAATTTTTAACCATCATGGTATCATAGTAACAACCCATCAAAGATTGCAATCATTTTGCACTTCGGACTCTTAAGGGATTCTACTAGTTGAACGTAGCACAAAGTGATTCAATGTGTTTGGTTACAATAGAGGACCATTCATAGCATAAAACTACCCACTCAGATGTGTTGGAATAGTTTTTTTGGTCATGCGAGTTGTATAACAAAATTTGCACCACTTTGTAACTTTACACTACTTGCATTTGATAACTTTTTCCCTAAGTGAAAAGTCACCACCACAGGAAAACACCTCCGAGTTATCAAAAACCAAGAGAGGTTGTTGTAGAGGGTCCAAATATAATCTCATAGGCTTAGATGAGAAGTTCTGAACATCACTGTATCCGAGTAACAACCCATCAAAGATTGTAGTCATTTTGCACTTTGGACTCTTAAGGGATTTTGTTGGTTGAACGTAGCTCAGAGCGATTTGGCATGTTTGGGTGTGAAATATGACCATTTATAGTATAAAAATACACACCTGGATGCATTAGAACAATTCATTTGCAACTTTACATTGCTTGCATTTGACAACTTTTTCCCCAAGTGAAAAGTCGCCACCACGGAAAAAAAACTCTTAGAAAAAATTGAGAGAGATTATTGTAGAGGGTCCTAATGCAATACCATAGGCTCAGATGAGAAGTTTCTAAGCATCATGATATCTGAGTAACAGCTTGTCAAAGATTGCAACCATTTTGCACTTTGGACTCATAAAAGATTTTGGCGGTTGAATGTAGCTCAGAGCAATTCAACATTTTTAGGTGTGAAAAAGGACCATTCCTAACGTAAACATACCCACTTGGACGTGTTAGAATAGTTCATTTAGTCACATGAGTTGTAGAACAAAAGTTACACCACTTTACAACTTTACACTACTTGCATTTGACATCTTTTTCTCCAAGTGAAAAGTCACCAGCATGGGAAAAAACCTCTAAGATAGTGAAAATAGAGAGAGGTTATTGTAGAGGCTTCCAACATAATCCCATAGGATCATACGACAAGTTTCTAAGTGTCACGGCATCTGAGTAACATCCTATCAAAGATTGCAACCATTTTGCACTTTGGACTCATAAGGAATTTTGTCGGTTGAATGTAGCTCAAAGTGATTCGATGTGTTTGGGTGCAAAAATGATGATTCCTAGAATAAATGTACCCATATGGATGTGTTGGAATAATTTATTTGTTCACGTGAGTTGTAGAATGAAAGTTGCCCCACTTTGCAACTTTACACTACTTGCATTTGACAAACTTTTTTCCCAAGTGAAAAGTTGTCACCCCAAGAAAATGCCTCTAAGATAGAAAAAACTGAGAGAGGTTATTGTAGAGGGGCCCAACACAATCTAATATCCTTAGAATAGAATTTTCTAAGCATCATGGTGTTCAAGTAATATCTCATCAAAGATTACAACCATTTTTCACTTTAAACTCTTAGGGGATTCTACCAGTTAAACATAGCTCAAAGCGATTCAGTGTATTTGGGTGAAAAATAGGATCATGTATAGTGTAAAATTACCCACAAAAATGCATTGGAATAATTCATTTTTTCACACGAGCTACCGAATGAAAGTTGCACGACTTTGCAACTTTACACTACTTGCATTTGATAACTTTTTTCTTAAGTGAAAAGTCACCACCACGGGAAAACGCCTCAAAAATAGAAAAAAATGAGAGAATTTATTGTAGAGGGGCCCAACATGATCCCATAGGCTCAGACAAGAAGTTTCTAAGTGTCACGGTGTCTGAGTAACAACCTGTCGAAGATTACAACCATTTTGTACTTTGGAATCTTAAGGGATTTTGTAGGTTGAACATAGCTCAGAGTGATTCAACATGTCTGGGTGCAAAAGAGGACCATTCCTAGCATAAAAATACCCACCCAAACATGTTGGGATAGTTCATTTGGTCACACGAGTTGCAAAATGAAAGCTGCACCACTTTGCAAGTTTACACTACTTGCATTTGATAACTTTTTCCCCAAGTGAAAAGTCACCACCACAGGAAAATTCCTCTGAGTTAGCAAAAACCAAGAGATTTTATTATAGAGGGTCCCAATGCAATCCCATATCCTTAGAAGAGAAGTTTCTAAATGCCATGGTGTCCAAGTAACAACCCGTCGAAGATTGTAACCATTTTGCACTTTGGAATTTTAAGGGGTTCTACCAGTTGAACATAGCTCAGAGTGATTCAACATGTTTGGGTGTGAAAGAGGACCATGCCTAGCGTAAATTTACATATTTAATGACTATCAATTTTTGATCACTTAAGTTTGTTGTTTCGACTTCACTTTAACAAACACATTTCTGTGGAGAGCAATAAAAGGTTGTGTTAGTTGTAAGACAATGCTAATAAGAAAGAGGGGACACTCTACAAAGAATGGATAGTCATGCCATTAGAAAATTTGTAGGGATAATAGGGTGTAAATGTCACCATCCATGGAGTTCAAGACCATAATGTGAGGTAAATAACAATAAATAGAAAACCACCATAAAGTATGCAAAGGATCATCAAATTATACATAGAGGAAAAGGCAATACTCAAAGATCAACCATAAAGTATTTAAGTCAAAGGTTTTTTATTTATGACAAAAGCATTAAAAATTTGTTTTAATTATTTTATGGGTTTATTTTTATGATATTCACGTGCACGAGTGAAAAGGGATTAAGTTTCATCTTTGATTTTTGAGTTTGGATCAATAATAGTGCATCATTTATGCATTGTGGGAACACTGTATCACAAAAGTCTGAGTCCAAAAAGGGTCAAGAATCATCATGATATGTTTTTAATAACCCGAGACAATCCAAGGTATGTGCTCATGCTGTTCCATCCTTTGTTTGTGTTATTTTCCATGTGACTATGTTTCCAAAGTTGACAAGAGCACCAAATGCCAAGTGTCTGTTTGGAGAGATTGGTTGGTTGAAGAATGTTTGGGAGTTGTCAAAGGGTTTTGGAGGGTATTGAAACTTTTTCTCCCCCATTGTTCATGTTGTTCTGCCCTTGTTGGTGTGGTTTTCCTTCCTTGGATGCCCACTAGGATAGGTTGTCAATGGTGGCAAGGTCTACTAAGATGTCTTGTGCATTGCTTTTCAATGAAGCACTTGAAGGATGATTGAGATTATATAAAGAGACAAATCATGATGACAGTGACTCTAATTGAGGGTATAGGGTTGAGGACCTATAGGGTTTAGGAGAGAGAGAGAGGGTTGAGGGTAGATAGTGTAGATTTGAGAGAGAGAGAGGGTTTAGGGTTTATGGTAGAGGGTATAGGGTTAAGGGTTTAAGGGTTTAAGGGTTAAGGGTAGAGGGTTTAGGGTTTAGGGTTTAAGGGTAGAGGGTTTAAGGGTTTAGGGTTTAGGGTTTAAGGGTAGAGGGTTTAAGGGTTTAGGGTTTATGGGTTAAGGGTAGAGGGTAGGGGGTTGAGGGTTAAGGGTTTGAGGGTTGAGTGTTGAGTGTTGAGTGTTGAGGGTTGAGGGTTGAGGGTTGAGGGTTGAGGGTTGAAGGTTGAGGTTAAAGAGAGAGAGAGAACTTAGAGATGGAGAGGGGGTAAGAGGGAGAGACTTGAGAGAGAGAGAGGGTAGGAGGGAGAGACTTGAGAGAGTGGCTGAGTGAGAGAGAGGTTGAGGGTGAGGGTTGAGAGAGAGTAAAGGGTTAAGGGTAGACAATTTAAGGGTTTAGGGTTTAAGGGTTAAGGGTAGAGGGTATAGGGTTTAAGGGTAGAGGCTTTAAGGGTTAAGGGTAGAGGGTTGAGGGTAGAGAAAGAGAGAGAGGGCAGAGGGTTAAGATTCTAGAGGGTAGAGGGGAGAGAGATAGAGGGAGTGAGTGAGGGAGAGATATAGACCCAAGAGAGAGAGGGGGTAAGAGGGAGAGACTTTAGAGAGGGTAGAGGGGAGAGGGGTAAGAGATAGAGGGAGTGAGTGAGAGAGAGATAGACCTGAGAAAGAGAGGGGGTAGGAGGGAGAGACTTGAGAGGGAGAGAGAGGGTTGAGGGTTGTGGGTTGTGGGTTGTGGGTTAAGGGTAGAGGGTAGAGAGAGAGAGAGGGTTTAGGTTTTATGGTTGAGGATTAAGAGGAGAGTGTAGATAGTTTAAGGGTTTAGGGTTTAAGGGTTAAGGGTAGAGAGCAGAGGATTTAAGGGTTTAGGGTTTAAGGGTTAAGGGTAAAGGGTAGAGGGTTTAGGGTTTAAGGGTTGAGGGTTGAGGGTTGAGGGTTGAGGGTTTAAGGGTTGAGGTATTAAGATTTGAGGGATTAGGGATTAGAGTAGAGATTTTAGCTGGGTTTAAAAGGGTTTAAGGGTTGAGGGTAGAGGATAGAGAGTTTAAGGGTTTAGGGTTGAGGGTTGAAGGGTTTAAGGGTTGAGGGATTAGGGTTGAGGGTAGAGGGTATTAGGTAGAGGGTAGAGGGTAGAGGGTAGAGGGTTTAAGGATTTGGTTTTAAGGGTTTAGGGTTGAGGGTTTAGGTCTCCCATCCCTCTATCTCCCACTCCCTCTCTCATGTCTTCCCACCACCCTAACTAAATAACTGTCTCTCCCTCTCAAGTCTCTCTCTCTCTCTTAGGTCGCACTCCCTCCCATGCTACCTAGACTAATATGTCTCACTCCAATCCCCTCTCTCACACTCCCTCTTTGTCAAGTCTCACGTACCTCCCACCCTACCTAGATAAATATATTTCACTCCAACTCCCTCTCCCACACTCATTTTCTCTCCCCCTTTGGTATTTTTGTATCTCATAGGTCTCATCCCTTCCTACCCCTCTCCCATTGTCAGGTATTTCCCCCTACCCTAATTGGATAACTCTTTATCTCTCTCAAGTCTCCCTCTCTCAAGTCTCACTCCCTACCACGCTACCTAGACTAATCTCTCTCACTCATATCCCCTCTCTCTCTCTATCTCAAGTCTCACTCCCTTCCTCTCTCTATATTTGGAAAACATTTCAAAGCAACACATTTGGTGCCAAATTTAACACTCTCCAAATTTGGTGAGCACCAAATGTGTTTTTTACCTTGAAACGGTAAAAATAGGGGTTGATCTCGTGATTTAGGCCCACATGCTTCTACATTTGTCTAGTTTAGCGCTTTATCCGACCAAAAATTCCTTTTTTATGTAGTTGAATCCCTGTTGCACCAATCTATGCTTGATCCATCACCTTTTTACCACCAATTTGCATGCTAGAAAATGTAGAGGAAGACAATTTGAAGTTTCTACATCATTTTACATTATCTTAGGTAATATATTCATTTTGGTAATATTAAAATGTTTTTATTTAGTAGATTTTTTTGTGTTTGATAATATAAAATAAATTCCTTTCATGATTTTATTAATCATAACAATTGGACATAGAATTCAACATTGAATTAGATGGTAGTTGCATAAAAAGTTTAATTTTTATGAGTTTGAAGAAAAAAATGAAAAACATGACATAATTTGGATATATTCATGTTTAAACTTATATACATGACATCAACTTAACACAAATTTTCTTATGAATTCTATTTGCATTACTTATAGTTGTAAGTGTGAATAAGGTGTAAAGCACAAAGACACTTCTTAATATGACATTATATCAAAGATCAAACAAATTGAACTAATTCAAAACAACAATCTACTGAAAGTATCATATTGCTCTCTATCTCCAAAGATTTATTAAATCACTATGGCTCTTAGATCATGTGAGCACTATGATTGTTAAAATGACAATTCAGAGAATGAGAAGGATGCTGATAATATGTATATGAATAAAAGAAACTAATGTAATATGAATTGATATGAAAATTGACAAATGCAGCTACAGGAGGCAGCCATGATATGAAAACTTGATGCTTGATGCTTGAATGTTGGATGCTAGATGCTTGGATGCTTGGATGCTAGATGAAATTCTACAAAGTAAACTTGATAACCTGGGATCCTTTTCTTGGTTCAATGAGGCTTTATTTATAGATTTCCTAGCTGTAGAAATGCACAGGGATGGCATTGAGAGGCTTGGATTCAATCTAGAGGATTGAATGGTGAAAGATGGAGGAGATTGAGAGAATTTTGGTGATTGTCTCTACCCATGAAAACACCAGGAAAGAGAAGAGAAAAGATTGATGGGGGAGGATTGAGAGAAGAATTTGGAATTTGTCTGCAATTTGTCTCCAAAACTCCTGTGAAGTTTCAAAGCATTAATTTTGACATAATTTAGACATAAATTAGACATAGGATATATAGTTCAATTTTGAGGGAAAATAGATGGAATATTCTTTATGCCTTTATTCAAATATTTTGATTTATTTAAATTAGCAAAAGAGGGATAAATAATTTAATAAAACTAACTATAGAAGTTGTTTATTAAATTAAACAGAAGAATATGGCAATTAATAAATAAAGTGTTTGAATCTTTATTTAATTAATTTAAAATTGATGTGATAGAATAAAATAGGAAAATGATAATTAAATCAAACAAAGTATTTAATTTTGTTTATTTAATTAAGATAAGATATTAGAAGAATTTAAATGTGAATGTGAATGTGAACTATATGAATAAATATTTCTATTTATTCAAACAGTAGAGGAAATTAGGATAATTAATCAAATAATTTGTATTTAATTAATTAGAATTCTCCAGACCATTTTTAGGTGTATACAATAGTAGTCCATTTCCAACATGGCTAATGGAATTCACTCTATTTCATTTTAGGTAGATGTTTATATTGAGCTTTTTTGTTTTGTTTTGACAATTTATAGACCATTCATTTGATGATTTTATTAATCTTCATTGTTACACATAGAATTCAACATTAAATTAGATGGATCTTGCATGTAAAAGTTTAATTTTTAGGAGCTTGAAGATAAAAAATGGAAAACATGACATAATAGATTAAAATTCATTATTAGTGATGGTTGTGGGAATTTTTTTATTTTGAACTAATTTAGAAAACCTAAGAGATTTCATCAATGTTAATTCAAGTTTCCATTAATTTTTTTGTGCCATAAAAAAATCACCTTCATCACGTGCTTAGATAAATTCAAGTGACTTGACATAGTTGTTAATGCACATTTCCATTTATTCATACCATTTACCTTTCTAAGAAATAAAAAAAATGGAAAATTTTGTGCAATTGAAAATTATTTTTGTCTTTCTAAGTTACCTCACTGCCAAAGAAATAGTGAATAATTCCAAGATATAGCATCACAAACCCTTCTTTGAATTCATGTTCTTCATGGCTTGGTTGACAATCACAATGTGGTTTTGACAACAATATACACAATATGCTCTAGTTTCCAAAGGTGGCAACAACTTATACCATGGGTTTGACACTTCTTTACTCCTAAGAACTTGTCCACACTCCAAATACTCCCCTCAAACTCTTCTTAACATTGATCAATGCTTACATGAAGGAATTTTGTACAAATCCCTCAAAGTACTAGGTTTTACAGAATATAATTGCAAAAAGAAACAAATTTTCCTCAATAACTCACAAAAAATGATGAGTTAGGAACCCTCCTTTTGTCAACACATGCATATAGGCCTAAAAAAAATTAGTACCAAGTTTCATATATTTTCAATAGACACATCAAAAGTTATGGGTTTTTTGAAGCTCACTATAAACCTTAGGAGGTTGGGGACAACAATGTTTGATAAGTTACATTAGTTATGCAATATAAAGTAATGATTTGATTTTTAAAGATTGCAATGCAATGTAATCAGTGATAATATGTTTCATAAAATACTTGGTGTGTTTCATAAAATGTAATGTAATCAACGATATGTATATGTTTGAAAAAATGCATTACTTACTTCTCTTGCGGTATGGAGGTAGACATGTATGAAAAATGTTGTAGAATAGACATGTTTGATAATATGTAATGGTATACATGTTCAAAAAATGTGGTAGCATAGAATAAGGCAATGATCTATTTGAAAGAATGCCTCAAAGAAATGTGGTCTCATGTTGATGTCCATCACCATGAGACCACATTTCTTGGAGGCATTTTTTCAAACAGCTCACTGCCTTCTTTCATAAAATTATTTGGTAGACATGTATGAAAAAGGCTAAGGTAGACATGTATGAAATTTTTTGTAGCATAGACATGTTTGATAATATTCTTTGGTAGACATGTACGAAAAATGTGGTTGCATAGAAAAAGGAAGTGAATTGTTTGAAAAAATTCCTTAAAGAAATGTGGTCTTGCATGGTGATGTCCATCACCATGAGACCACATTTATTGGAGGCATATTTACAAATAACTCGCTACCTTCTTTCATAAAATGCTTTGGTGTGTTTCATAAAATGCATTACTTCCTTTTGTTCTATGTGTGTTTGTGAACATGTAGCATTCAATGTCATGCTGAGGAAATGACAAAATCCTCTAACACCAGAAGAACATGAAGTTAAAAATGCAAGAAGAGAATAAAAAATGCAAGCTTGTGAAGCAAAGGAATTGAAGCCCATACAAAAATAAATTCCCGTGCAATCTAAGAGAGATGTCCAATTGGCGGCACAGAAGGCACAAATAAACAAAATTCGTGGAAGGACACAAATGGATCCCAAAGTTGGGGGCACATCATCAACCATAGGTGAAGTTTAATGCACAACATCTACAATATATAACGATTTAAGTACAACAACAATCACATCTCTAGTTGAAGACACACCAACAATAACATGTGGTTTTCCAAGTACATAGAAAACACATCTCCAATTGAAGAAACACCATCAATAACATTTGGTTTTGAAAGTACATCATAAAACACATCTCTATTTGAAGGCGCTCCACATAAGAAATCTCTACTCTAATCTTGGATGAGTTTTAGAGTCACTATCATCATGATCTATCTCTTTACATAATCTTAGTCACCCTTCAAGTGCTTCATTGAAAAGCAATGCACAAGACATCTTAGTACACCTTTCCACCATTAACAACCTAGCCTAGTGGGCATCCAAGGAAGGAAAAACACACCAACAAGGGCAGAACAATATGAACAGTGAGGGAAAAAATATTTCAATACCCTCCAACACCTTTGAAAACTCCGAAACATTCTTCAACCAACCAATCTCTCCAAATAGTCACTTGGCATTTGGTGCTCTTCTCAACTTTGGCAACATAGTCACATGGCCAATAGCACAAAAAAAGGATGGAACAACATGAGCACATACCTTGGGTTGTCTCGTGTTATTAAAAATATATCACGATGATTCTGAACCCTTTTTGGACTTAAACTTCCATGATACAATGATCCAAGGCACAAATCAACATTATGGTTTATTGACACAATGCATAAATGATGCACTATTACTGATCCAAACTCAAAAATCAAAGATGAAACTTAATCCCTTTTCACTCGTGCACATGAATATCATGAAAATAAGCCCCATGAAATAATTAAAATGCCTTTTCAATGCTTTTTCATAAAATAAAAGACCTTTGACTTAAATAATTTATGGTTGTTCTCTGAGTATTGCCTTTTCCTCTATGTATAATTTGATGATCCTTTTCATACTTTATGGTGTTTGTCTATTTATTTTCATTTACCTCATATTATGGTCTTGACCTCCATTCATAGTGACATCTACACCCTATTGTCGCTACAAATTTTCTAATGGCATGAATATCCATTCTTTGTAGAGTGTCCCCTCCTTATTAGCAATTTCTTACAACTAACATGGCCTTTTATTGATCTCCATGGAAATGTGTTTGTTAAAGTGAAGTTGAAACAACAAACTTAAGTGATGGAAAAGTGGTAGAGTCATTAAATGTGTACATTTACTATAGGCATGGTCCTCTTTCACACCCAAACACGTTGAATCACTCCAAGCTATGTGTGAGATAAGAGGGATTCATTGAACATGAGTCTCTTTGTTCTCAAGAGATCACTAGGGAATGAACTGCCCTTATCCACCTCAATGTAGGGAGATTTAAGAAATGATAAAGAAATGTACACAAGTTATATTTCAATGAAGACTAATTTAGATCCTGAGAGAGTGAAACTTCTAGATTTTTGCCTTAGGTAGAGGAGCTCTTGGCCAAAGGATGATAGCATAGATTCAAGATTCTAGCATGATGAGTTGTCATCCAAATGGAACGCTGGCATCCTAAGCAATAGAGTGCTTAGGAGCTCAGACGAGTAGAACAAGGTTTCACTTCTTGACTCAGGTCTAAGGTATACTAGAAAAAAATGATCAAACATAGAACAAAGACTTTAAGAAAAGCACAAGGAGAGCTTGGAGAAAACTTACCTTCAACCAGACATTCGAGTCTTCACTCCAAGCTCCGCTTTGCAACCTACACATAGAAGAATGAGGGGAAAAGTTTGGGGACGTATAGGGGTCTGCCTCAATCAGACCCATGTTTGTTGTTCCCACCTCCATGGATAGCCAAGTTGGAAAGGAGTGTAAATGAAAAGGACAAAGCATGTGGTGAAAGAAAAATCCACTTTAGGAGTAGAACTCGCACCACTAAGTAGTAAATGAACAAGTAGATTGAAATGAATAAGGAAGAGAGATGTTACCATGGGCCTAGGCCCTCTCTAGAGCACATAGATGCACTATTGAGTGCTTGCTTGGGATCTATAGCTGCTGGAAGGACCTCAGTCTGGCATGGCTTTGCTTGTGAGAGTGCTTCTATCAAGAATGAAGAGAATTCAAGAGTGAAGAACTTGAAGAGACCTTGATTGATTATGAATTGAACCCCCAAATGAGAGAAAAAGAGGTATTTTTGATGCATGCAAGGGTGGTAAAGAGTCGTGACATCCGAATTATGATTGCTAGGATATATGCTGAGAGAGTCAAGATTCAAGATTCCTCATTTCAAACTTGGAAAACTGCGAGGATGCTAGCGCGCTGTGCAAGCATCCAAGGCCTAGATTTTTGGGAAACATGTCGTTAGGCTTTTGTTGTTCCGCCACTAGTCCACATGGAGTCAGAATTGCAAAATTTTGATTGATGGGATTTTTGTCATTAATGCTCTAAGGTGTTATAAATGCTATGAAAAAGTGCAAGAATGTGGAATTGCCTCTAGGTGCAATTCTGTGACATTACATTTTTCCCCCACTTTAGTGGGCTCAATTTTGGGAAAAATCGGCCACACGAAAGTAGAGAAAGAAAAACTTTACCCAGATTTTAATTTTATGGATTTGCATGTCAAGAAAAAGGGCCTCAGAGGCCATTGAGGTCAAGCTAATCAGTACCGAAGGTTCCCCCAGCAACCGAGCTTAAAAAATGATGACAAAGCGGTTGTGAAAAATCACACAAAACTTTAATTTGCAAAACTCAAATTTTAGGTGAGTTTCAAAAATCGGAAAAACTACAACGACGAGAAGAATGGTTGAGAAAAATTCATTGATTTAGAAGAAAAATATGATCAAGAGGTGACTATATGCCCCATCCTGAGTTTGACCCCAGCTAAGTGGGGTAAATTTAGGAGAATTTGGGGAGCCACAAACTCTAGGAAAAATGGGCCTCGGGGGGCCTTTATATACCTAGGTGGGCCCCTAGAAGGATCATTTTCACTATTCACTGGGAGCAAATTGTTGACTTTTGTGAGAGAAAAGTCAGAAAAATGTCGAGCAGGAGGGAGTACAAGGCATGGAGACTTGATCAACTGAGGGATGATATTACTGAGGGTCGTGAGGTGGACCAGGTAGGTCTCAAAACCTCATTTTTTATGAATTTAAGTTATTTTTTAGCAATTTTTTCCTCGTCAAGCTGCACATACATTTTTTTTCAGCACTTTCATATAGAATACACGCTATCATCTATGATCCATGTTGGAGTCTCATCTCTGGGCTGGCATCCTCAAGGTGTCAATGGCGGACCGAGATATATGCGCGACACATAGACGTCTGCGTGGAATACACAAGTCTTCGTAAAATATTTTTGTTTTCAAATTGAAATTCCATGTTATGACTAGAATTTTTTTAATTTTTGCAATATTATTTAAAGATTCATGAGCATCTTGGAGGGCGAGCTTACCGAATAGTTCACGAGCAGAGGGACCGCCTCACTGCTGATGAGGTCACACATTTGGAGCAAGTCGATATCTAGCATGCATTCACCATGCCAGAGATGCATTACCATGAGAGGATTCTTACCATGCTAATGGAGCGGTGGGATGCCACCACATCATCTTTCCAGTTACCTACTAGGGAGATGAAAATTACACTAGAGGATGTATATAGGATCCTTAGACTACCCATCTATGGATGGCGGGTGGCCATCAATGACACTTGATCAGCATGGGAGTGGACGGAGGGAGTCCTTTACTGCTCGAGGAAAACTGATGGCAAAGACAACATAGGTCACATCTACATGCACTAGTATGATGAGGCAAGGACTACTACACCCCTGTTGTGCCAAGTGATGGTCGTGATCATTACTTTTCAAATCATGATAGATGGGAAAGGCTCTCACCTTCACAAGGGCCTCATCCACACCATTAGGGAGATGGTAGAGCATATGAAAAATTTTGCTTGGGGGCACAGTATGTTAGTGCACCTATACTAGGAGTTGGGCTGGTACGTCCATTATGAGTACTATAGCCTTACATCGTGCACACTTTTGTATGTGTGGGATTTTTCCCACATCATGTGCATGAGGCCGATCGATTTTCCCGAATGATGACCATACCACATCCCTATGGCCCATTGGTATGATATCATAGTTCAATGGCGACATGGATATTTATAGTGTTGGCAATTGTAGTTTGATACTCTTACACCTGAGTGGGTGAGATGGCAACCCCACTGCTACTTTAGGTGGGTAGATGATGGCAGGTATCTCAGGAACCTACAACAGGACTATATTCTCGTTGGTGACCACAATCACATTATTGTACCATATTACTGGAGTTGGGTCATGTGTCAACATGGTCATGTATAAATGATTTCTCCAGACGTGCCCACATACACTAGGGCCTATAGTAGCACAAATAGACCTGAGGATTTCCGCCACCCCACCATCACTAATATTATCCCTTCAGATGATGATGAGCCCAACTAGGATCTACTGCCCATAACACCCGTAGATAATTTTGGGGTTGTTGTAGATTTCAGAGGGTGGTGGGATAGGAATCATCCTCATCCAGTGTTCAAAAAGGATGCCCCCAGAGGGGATCTAAGCCCACAAGGGGATGTGCCACCTCCACTTGCATAGGAAAAATGGAGAGGGTGACAACATGCCACTGAGGAGGAGGAGGCAACAACATAAAGGTTAAGGCGATGGAGGAGGTCATACCCTCCACCAACTACCCCCATCTCGTAGACACCATTGACACCTACTGCTACAACGGTGACGACCTTGGCAACACCAAGAGTAGCTACTGATACTGGTGGTGCGGGTCCTAGTGTCACTCCTTACCCTGACCCAACATGGCAGCCAGGGGACCCAGGTATACTGAGCATATTATTTTGTATTTTAGTATTTTTAGTTTTCTCTGTTTATGATTATACACATATATATGCCATGTGATATTGATTTCTCTCTTTCCTTTTGTGGTTGCAGAGGATGCACAAGGATGGACTAGGCTGATAGCTTAATGCATATAAGAGGTGGCCCCTAACGTGCCTATTTGAGGGACAATTCTCGAGGCTTATCGACCAGTTTCCATGGAGCGACATGCCCGCACTTTCAAGCGAGTAGCACGTCTGAGGACCGCTTATGAGTCTAGCGGGGAGCAGAGGTTGTACAAATCACTATAGAGGTGACCACCATATAGGGGCAATGTGATAAGCTATCAGGGGAGCTACGAACAGTGCTTGATGAGCGAGAAATGACAATGACAAGGACTGATGTCACTGAGTAGGAACATGATGCCCTTTAGAGCTACCTCAATGACCTTGATAGGCAGTTGGTAGCCATGATCCCGATAGATGTTCAACAACTGTAGTAGGAGTTGACATAGGCATGATTCACGATATGCTCCCTACAGGGAGAGATCAAGGAGATGTAGGTAGCTCTGTCTGCATTGCACTCCCATTTATCTAGGTCTATGACCACCGTGCAACCTCTCCCCAGACCACAACAACAACAACTAGAGATAGAGGGTTCCGAGAGACACGCATAGTAGCCCTAAGGAGTCCTCATTTTGTACACTAGTATTGTAGTGAGAGATACATATATATGTATTTAGATCTTTTGTATAGACATATATTCAGTAGCCACTTTTTGACAATAGTGGTCCGACATGTACATGACATTTGATACATATATATGTTGGTTTTGATATCATGGCATCATGTATTTTGATGTGTATGCTTCTTTACTTTCTTGTCTATTGATATTATGGACATTATATGCCTATATGGATGTATGTTTACATTAGATGCTAATATGATTTAATGAACACACATGGTTGTATGTTAATGAAATACAATGATGATCTAACTGTCCTAAAAAGATGTAATGTAATGCATGGATACATAGCATAGTAGAACACATGTATGCATATTAGACACACACATACGGTCATATCACAACACAATTTTTTTATAATGTGTTAATGAATAATGTCAACATATGCAGTGTTACTACCCTTAGAGAGTGAGTGCCACACACATGACACAACAGATGCTACACATAGTATCAATGAAGATGCATCACATTAAGAGGCTCTTTTAAAGGTGTTTCATCCATAGAAGATAATCCATAGGCACCCAAACCATATACAAAGACAACAATGTAAGGGCCTAACCAATTAGGACTAAATTTCCCTCTTTGATTAGGTGGTAAATTTACATTCCTCTAATTCTCACAAAGAACCAGGTCTCCTAGCTTAAAAATGTTGGGAAGCACATTTTGATTATACTGTCTAGATAATGATCACTGATAAGCTTTAAGATGGTTGAGGGCCTGTAATCAGTGCCCATCGAGCATCTCTAGTTGATGTAAGAGATTTTCTCGATAAGTATCATCATCAATTAACCCTTTGAGGGAAACCCACAAAGATGGAATTTCCAACTCTAAAGGTAAGATAGCTTTAACACCATATACGAGATTGTAAGGCATTGTCCTTGTCATCGTACGAACAATCATTATGATAGGCACACAAAGAATACATTAACTAAACATGCCAATCCTTACCATGTTTATTAACTATTTTACGAAGAATGAGTTCAAGAGTCTTGTTAGATGCTTCCGCTTGGCCATTAGATTGCGGGTAGTAAGGTGTAGAAAATATATGTTGAATGTGGAATTTATCTAAGAACTGCTTTAATTCCTTGTTCTTGAATGGCATGCCATTGTTAGAAACAAGTGTAAAAGGAAATCCAAAACAAGAAATAATATTGTTCCGAAGAAAACTACAGATAGTTCAACGTTCGTGGGTTGAAGTAGAATGGCTTCGACCCACTTCATGAAATAATCTGTAGTAGCAATGATAAAGGTATGTCCTTTAGAAGAAGGAGGTGATATTTTTCCAATAATATCCAACCCTCACTTTGCAAATGGCCAAGGGGAGGTCTAATTTTGTAACTCTTGTGCAGGCGCATGAATAAGATGACTGTGATGTTGACATTGCAAGAACTTCTTAACGAAATCAAAGGAGTCTTGCTCCATCATTTTCCAAAAGGACCCCATGTGTACCAAATTTCTCACCAGGGATCTACCACCAAAGTGTCCACCCCTAGACCCTAAATGGGATTCCTTAAGGGCAAGGGGTATCTATTCTTTAGTGAGACATTGAAGAAGCACACCATTATAGGATTTCCAGTAAAGGACATTAGAAAAAATGACATAACGTGATGAAAGCTTTCATATACGAGTGCAATCATTTTTTGTCGCATCATCGAGAAAGTATCCAGCCTTTAGATAGTTATAGATATTAGAGAACCATTCTCCTGAGTCTACGTGAGAACACACAAGGATATCAGGCTTAGGTTGATCAGAGACAGTTGGAGATCAAAGAACCTAAACCACAAAGTGGTATTGTTTTGTATCTTCCTCTAATGGAACCAAGGAAGCATCACTTTCCATGGCATTGTCATGTCTATTCTCCCTCCTAGGAATACTATCTATTGTGAAAGAAGATAACTGATTAAGAAAGGACAAAGCAAGGTCTCGATATCGAGAAAACTTACTTTGTTTAGCTTGATAGGTTCTCATAATTTGATTCACAATAAGTTCAGAATCACCCAATATGTGGAGATGTTTGATTCTTAGTGCAATCGTGGTACACAAGCCAACAATGAGAGATTTGTACTTAGTGATGTTATTGGTGCAAGGAAAATCCAATCGAAAGGATAGAGGGACTGATTTACCTTCGAGGGATATTAAGACCACACCTGCTCCAGAACCAGTCTGACACCTCGACCCATTGAAATACATCTTCCATTCAAGGTCATAGTTAATCACAAAATTGTTCTCATCAGGAAACAAATCCAACCTTGGGAAGGAGTTAGATGAGGGAGCATCCCCCAATTGATCAAAAATTGCTTGACCCTTTACTGAATTTTGAGTAGTGAACTTTATATCAAACTTAGAAAGCAACATAGCCCATTTTGCTAACCTCCCAGTAAGGTTGACACTAGAGAAAAAATGATTTAAAAGATCACTTTTTACAATGATGTGTGTTTCAACATGGATAAGGTAGTGTCTAACTTCTTTGTAGCAAAGACGAGAGCAAGGCATTGTTTCTCCATGGAGGAATAACAAGTTTCGTAATCAACTAGAACGTGGCTAATGTAGTAGACCGCTCTCTCTTTCCCGACATCATCATACTGAGCCAACAAAGCTACGAAAGCATATGGCGATGTTGCGAGGTAAAGCAAATAGGGTCTATCTTGTATAACTGACATCAGTACAGGAGGATTGGCCAAATAGGCTTTGATTGATTCAAAAAATTTCTGGCACTCTTCATCCCATATGAAGTGAACATCTTTCTTTAATATGTGAGTAAATGGAAGGGTACGATCAATCAACTGAGATATAAATCTATGAATCACCTAAATTTCCCCTTGTAATATTTGCAACTCGGTAATGTTCCTGGGTGGAGGCATGTTAACAATAGCATCAATCTTATTTATGTCAACTTTGATTCCACGATGAAAAACTATAAATCCTAAAAGTTTGTCGGCATCCACACTGAAGATGCACTTAAAGGGATTGAGTCTCATCATATAGAGCTGAAGATTTTCAAAAATAAGACAAAGGTTCTTTACATGAACTTGATGAGTTATAGATTTCGCCAAGATGTCATCAACATAATGCTCTAAGATCTTATGAATAAAATCATGAAATATTAGGATCATCACCTATTGCTAAGTTGCTCCTGCATTCTTTAACCCAAAGGGAATGACTACATAACAAAAGGTACTTCAAGGGGTAGTGAAGGTTGTCTTGTACTGATATTCTGGATTAATACATATATGATTGTAACCCGAGAAGTGATAGGGAGGTTGGATGAATCACTCACTGATTCATGCTCTAAGTCTTTCTTGGAAGACTTCTAGGGTGTCTTTCTCCACCACTTGCAACCTATAGGATATCTTCTTGTTAGGATCCCCTGGTTCTCCTTTCCAACCCAACTATCAACAAAGTTCCTTCTCCCAAGTCAAAACTTGGTGCAATCTTGTAGCATTAGCCCTTAGCCCTTAAACTACCTTAAAGGCTACTAACCTCCAAATTCTTGAAATGGTTTTATAGAGGTGTGGAGGTGCTTCTAAAAGCTTCAATCCATCCTACTAGGGGTATTAGGGATCCACCTAGCTCCATTTGTAGGTCGCTTTCACCAAACCTCTCTATTAGGCCTAGAAGGCTACTAGCCCTATTAGGTCTCCTTCTTCGAGAAATCAAGGTTTTTCCCAAAGTCCTTCCAAAGAAAACCCTAATCTTTTCTTGGGATTCCTGGTTCATATGCCCACCTCTCAAGGATTTTTGGGGTCTTGGGCCACAACTGGCCGTACAATGCCCTAACATGCAAATGAGCAAAATTTAGGCTTTTTAGGCCCTTCCTGGCTTTTCTGCAACTTGCTAAGTTCTTCCCTCACAAATGGATTGGTAGGGACTCTCATTTTTTTACCATACCTTGGTAAGACTCATACCTTCCTTCTCCAAAAGGAAATTTATCTCTAAGTCATCACCTCTGCAAATTAAGTGCTTTGCACTATGGTCTTTCCTAACCGGGCTCTTCTCTAGCTCGCCTAGGAGAAGACTCCATCAAAAGCTCCTATGTTTTCAAAGGCTCTAACTCCTACTATATGTACACTCATGGAGTCTAGTCACTAATCCCAAAGGGTCGTACAATTTGTATGGTGGGAAAGTGAACTAACACTCCATTCTTTACAAACTGCCTGGTTCAGACCAGCAACAGGGTAGAACACAAAACTATTTACAAGAAGTGCTTGGAATTAAATAAACCAACTATATAATTCCACAAAAAATTCAAAGAACAACTACCCTACATCATGCATGAGTTACAGTGGCAAATCTACTCCATTAAAACATCACTACAATTTAAAAACTAGAAATTTCAAATAGAATTCACATATGTTTTTTTCTTGAATTCAAAAACTTAAACAATATGAAATGCTTCCAACCTCACTCCAATGCTGAGGCATCCCATAAATAGGGTCATCAAATAGTTATTCTCTCCCTTGGGCTCTTCTTGTTCGGTTGTAGCTCTAACTATCAACATTGTTGAGCAACATTTCAACTGTTGCACAGTTGCAAGACAACCTCTTGGCCCTCTTTGCACCTTACAATAATCCTAAGCCTCATTTGAAATTTAACTCTATTAAACCTACTATGTGGTCAACATGACCTTCATCAAAACACAACAAAAATGCCAAAATAGATTGCTTAGTTATCCTAGACAACCTATGGCAACCTATGGGTGCTCCTGCACCATTCTCCCCCCCTCTGCACAAACACTAAGGAATGTGTGGAGAGATCAAAGATAGATCAATGCCATACTTCTTGAAATGAGCTTCTTCCACCCATGTAGCCTCAGACTTTGGTTTGTCTTTCCACTGTATGAGGTGTTCCATGTACACCTTGTGCCGAGTAGACTTCTTCACTCTGGATTCCAAGATCCTATCTGCTTGTAGCTTGCCCTTAGGAGGTAAGATTACAATAATCACATCCTCCAAGACATCCATAATATTCAGATTTATATCAGTCATGGGTCCTTTATACTTGATCAAGTTAGCTACATTAAAAACTGGTGAAATACTTAAGTCTGCAGGAAGCTCCACCTTGTAAGAATTCTTTCCATACTTAGCTAACACTTTACATGGTCCCACTCTCTTCATTTAAAACTTTTTTGGTACTCCTTTCTGCAATTTGGATTTGTTGAGATGGACCATGACATAGTCACCTACTGTAAATTGGATGTCTTTGCTAGACATATCCACCTTAGTTTTTAACTTATGAGTAGCCTCTGTGATTGTTTTCTTCACTTGCTCCTGAATCTCCTTCATGGTTTGAGAGAAATCCTCTACATGGCCACTCCTATGCTCCATAGCTCCTAGATCTCTGAGCTCACACACACCTCTTGGGTGCATACCATATACTATCTCAAAAGGAATCCTACCTGTGGTCTTGTTCACATTGTCATTGTAGGCATATTCAGCTTGTGATATGACCAAGTCCCATGTCTGACCATACTCCTTAGTTAGGCATGTTAGAAGGTTACCTAACACTCTATTTATCACCTCAGTTTGTCCATCTGTCTGAGGATGGTAAGCTGAACCAAAAGATAAGTTAGCACCTAGTCTTCTCCATAGAGTTTTCCAAAAATGACTCATAAACTTCACATCTCTGTCTGATACTATGCTCAATGGTAATCCATGGATCTTCACAATCTCTTTAAAGAAGAGATGAGCAATATAACTAGCATCATGGGTGGTCTTGCAAGGAACAAAGTGACTCATTTTACTGAACCTATCTACCACCACATAAACACTATCAAACCCTGTCTTAGTTTGAGGGAGTCCTACAACAAAATCCATACTAATGCATTCCCATGGTCTGTTGGGAATAGGTAGAGGTTGATACAAACTTGCATTGCTAGCTCCCCCCTTGGCTTTCATACAAACTACACACTGCTCCACATACCTTCTGACATCCCTTGGCAACTTGGGCCAATAATAGAAGCTCTGCACCAACTCAATTGTCTTGCTGATACCAAAATGGCCACTGAGAATACCATTGTGCTTCTCCTAGATGAGATTCTCTCTCATTGAACCTTTGGGAACACACAACTGATTCCCCTTGAAAAAAAGTCCACTCTGCAATGTATACTCTGAGAACTGACTATGAAAATGATTAGCAAAATCAGAACATACCTTATATGCTTCGGAGAAGTCTTCATCTTCTTCATAGAGATCCTTGAAAATCTCTATCCCAATGCTTTTGAATTGAATCTCTTGCACTGTCAACAACCTCCTACTTAGTGCATCTGCCACCTTGTTCAACTATCCCTTCTTGTGTTTGATAGTAAAGGTGAAGGCTTGGAGGTACTCCATCCATTTCAAGTGCCTATTACTTAACGTTTCTTGTGTGTTGATGTAGCTAAGTGCCTGGTTATATGTAAACACTGCAAAATCCTTAGGTAGGAGATAATGTCTCCACTTTCTAAGAGATTTCACTAGAGCATATAACTCTAAGTCATAAGTAGAGTACTTCTTTTTAGCCTCATTGAGCTTTTCACTAAAGAAAGCTATAGGCCTGCCTTCTTGGCTTAGTACTCCTCCTACTGCAATTCCACTGGCATCACATTCCATTGTGAATAGCTTATCAAAGCTAGGTAATGAAAGGATGGGTTGAGTTGCCACTTCTTGTTTCAACTTCTCAAAACCCTTCTCTGCTTCAAGAGTCCATTTAAATTTAGTCTTTAGCCCACCCTTGATAGTATCAAGCACTAGTGCACAAATGCCATTAAAGTTTCTTATAAACTTTCTATAAAACTGAGCTAACCCATGAAAACTCCTTATCTCTATCCCGATGGTTTGTGTAGGCCAATTTAGAATAGCTTCCACCTTGCTTGGGTCCATCTTCAATGACCCTTGGGATAATACAAACCCCAAATACACTAGCTCTTGTTTGAAGAACTCACACTTTTCTAGGTTGATGGATAACCTCTCCTCCTACAACCTGTTAAGTACCATCTCCACATGCTTCAAATGTTCCTCTGCTATCTTACTAAAGATGAGTATATCATCTAGATACACTACCACAAATATCCCTGTGAAATCCTTAAGCACTTGATTCATGAGCCTCATGAATGTACTAGGGGCATTTGAGAGGCCAAATGGCATAACTCTCCACTCATACAACCCATCAGTTGTCTTAAAAGCTATCTTCCATTCATCCCCATCTTTGATTCTAATCTAGTGTTATCCACTCTTGAGATCCAACTTAGTGAAGTACTTTGCCCCTCCAAGATAGTCCATCAAATCCTCTATCCTAGGAATAGGAAACCTATATCTGATTGTAATCCTATTGATAGCCCTAGAGTCAGTGCAAAGTCTCCACTTACCACCTTTCTTGGTTACTAAGACCACTGGTACTGCACATGGACTAATGCTCTTCCTGATTAGTCCTTGGTCTAATAACTCCTACACTTTCCTAACCACTTCTAAGTTCTAATATGGTGTGAGTTTATAGGCTGCTTTGTTCGGCAATGAAGCCCTTGGTATGAAGTCAATCTGATGACTGATAGCTCTCTTTGGAGGTAATGTTGCTCGTGTCCCATCACTGACTATGTCCTTGAACTACTCAAGTAACTTCTGGACTTCTTCTGGTATAACTGTCTTCTTAGTATGATCTTCTTCCTTGGGTTGCACCATAATAACATATCCTTCACCACCTTGCTGAAGAGTGTTGATAAACTCCTTGCCACTGCTTAACAAGACACTAGGGGTCTTTTACTGTACTTCTTCTTCATCCATCAGTGACTGTAACTTAAATGTTTTACCATCCTTCTTGAATGAGATGGTGTTCTCCTTTCCATCATAGATGGCTCCTCTGTCATATTGCCATGGCTTGCCCAAAAGAAGATGGCATGCATCCATAGGCAACACATCACAAACCAATTTGTCTTTGTATCCTCCAATGGAGAATTCCACTGATGTCTGCTCATTCACAAGAACACTATGCCCTTTATTCAAGCATGTCACCTTGTAAGGATTAGTATGGGGCATCTTTTCCAATTTTAACTTCCCCATTGCTTCCTCTGAGATGATGTTATCAGTGGACCTTGAATCCACTATAACTTTGTACACCTTCCCAAGTATTTTGCATCTCACTCTAAATAAGGCTCTCCTTTGCTTTGGCTCCTCCTTGACTGGTTGCTTGATTAGAACCCTGCTAAACACCAAGTTCTCCCCCATTTTTGACTCAATATGACTAACCTCTGGTGATTTGACACTCATAGTGTCTTCTTGGGCATATGATATTCTCTTCTCTGTGTTAGAAGAGGATGTTTTCCCTAGGCACCTATAAGTAGGATATCCCACTTGGCCATAGTTATAACATTTCATGCTAGCAAAGTAAGAGTTACTTATACTTGCACCTCTTCCTCTATTAGAACCTCCTTGAGATCCTCTACCTCTTCCATAACCTCCTCTAGAAGTTGTTTCACTTCCATGCTCTATGAGTTTAGACTCTCCTTGACTTCTTTGTTCAGTCCCTCTACCTTGGTATCCACCTCTATGTCCTCTTTGATCTCTACCTTTTCCTCTACTCTTGGAAGCTTGATCTTGTTTCCTCTTACTTTTCTCTTCAATCTTTATAGCCAACTGATAACATTGGTGTATTGTTTTGGGACTTAGAAGAGTCATCTCCTCTTGTATGTTCCACTTCAAACCATTAAGGTATCTAGCCACCTTAAGGCTTTCATCCTCAGATACATTAGACCTCATGCAAATTTTTTGAAACTCCTCTGTATAGGAATTTACATCTTGGTCTCTTTGTCTCAAGCTCTGTCTTTTCTTATGCAATTGAATTTCATAGTCATCTGGCATGTATGCCTCTCTCACTTTGGCAACCATTCCCTTCCAAGTGGAAATAGGTTTCTTGCCTTCCTTTTCTCTCTCTGTCTGGATGAAATTCTACCATGTCAAAGTTGAACCTCTTAGTCTTGATTTTTCCACCTTTACCTTATGTGCTTCAGTGACTCCATCACACTCAAAATGGTTTTCCATTCCCTCTATCCAGTCCATGACTAGATTTGCTTCCAATTTTCCACTAAACAGCGGTATGCCTTCAAGTGCATTTCCACTCATAGCCTTCAATTCCTTCAAGAAAGGCTCTTCTTTCAAAACAGGGTTAGGTTCAAGGATCTTGTCTTCCTCTGCAACCTCTTCACTCTTGGGTACTCTTCCTTCCAATTTATTACTGACCTCATCGGTCTTGGTATGCACATTACTCATTGCTTTCTCAAGTTGGGCTATTCTTTCCCTCAATAGCCTATTGTCTTCCTTCTGATCTTTGAACTTCTTGGCCAATTCTATATTTGTCACCATGATTTTAGAATCACTAGACTCAATCTTTGACATACAATAATCAATCCCAAATCTTTTGTTGCTCTGATACCAATCTGATAGGGAGGTTGGATGAATCACTCACTGATTCATGCTCTAAGTCTTTCTTGGAAGACTTCTAGGGTGTCTTTCTCCACCACTTGCAACCTATAGGATCTCTTCTTGTTAGGATCCCTTGGTCCTCCTTGCCAACCCAACTATCAATAAAGTTCCTTCTCCCAAGTCAAAACTTGGTGCAATCTTGTAGCATTAGCCCTTAGCCCTTAAACTACCTTAAACACTACTAACCTCCAAATTCTTGAAATGGTTTTATAGAGGTATGGAGGTGGTTCTAAAATCTTCAATCCATCCTACTAGGGGTATTAGGGATCCACCTAGCTCCATCTGCAGGTCGCTTTCACCAAACCTCTCTATTAGGTTAGCCCTATTGGGTCTCCTTCTCCGAGAAATCAGGGTTTTTCCCAAAGTCCTTCCAAAGCAAACCCCAATATTTTCTTACGATTCCTGGTTCACATGCCCACCTCTCAAGGATTTTGGGGTCTTGGGCCACAACTGGCCGTACAATGCCCTAACCTGCAAATGAGCAAAATTTAGGCTTTTTAGGCACTTCTTGGCTTTTCTGCAACTTGCTAAGTTCTTCCCTCACAAATGGATTGGTAGGGACTCTCATTTTTTTACCATACCTTGGTAAGACTCATACCTTCCTTCTCCAAAATTAAATTTATCTCTAAGTCATCACCTCTGCAAATTAAGTGCTCTGCACTATGGTATTTCCTAATCGGGCTCTTCCCTGGCTCGCCTAGGAGAAGACTCCATCAAAATCTCTTGTGTTTTCAAAGGCTCTAACTCCTACTATATGTACACTCATGGAGTCTAGTCACTAGTCCCAAAGGGCCATACAATTTGTATGGTGGGAAAGTGAACTAACACTCCATTCTTTACAAACTGCCTGGTTCAGACCAACAACAGTGTAGAACACAAAACTATTTACAAGAAGTGCTTGAAATTAAACAAACCAAATATCTAATGCCACACAAAATTCAAAGAACAACTACCCTACATCATGCATGAGTTACAGTGGAAAATCTACTCCATTAAAACATCACTATAATGCAAAAACTAGAAATTTCAAACAAAATTCACATATGCTTTTTTTTCTTGAATTAAAAAACTTAAACAATATGAAATGCTTCCAACCTCACTCCAATGCTGAGGCATCCCATAAATAGGGTCACCAAATAGTTATTCTCTCCCTTGGGCTCTTCTTGGTTGGTTGTAGCTCCAACTATCAACATTGTTGAGCAACATTTCGACTATTGCACAATTGCAAGACAACCTCTTGGCCCTCTTTGCACCTTACAATAATCCTAAGCTTCATTTGACCTTTAACTCTATTACACCTACTCTGTGGTCAACATGACCTTCATCAAAACACAATAAAAGTGCCAAAATAGATTGCTTAGTTATCCTAGAAAAAATTTTCCTAGACAACCTCCTAGACAACCTATGGCAACCTATGGGTGCTCCTGCACCATTCTCCCCCCCTCTGCACAAAGACTAAGGAATGTGGGGAGAGATCAGAGACAAATCAATGCCATACTTCTTGAAATGAGATTCTTCCACCCATGTAGCCTCAGAATATGGTTTGTCTTTCCACAATATGAGGTTTTCCATGTACACCTTGTGCCGAGTAGACTTCTTCACTCTGGATTCCAAGATCCTATCTTCTTGCAGCTTGCCCTTAGGAGGTAAGACTATAGTACTCACATCCTCCAAGACATCCATACTATTCAAATTTATATCAGTCACTGGTCCTTTATACTTGATCAAGTCAGCTACATTAAAAACTGGTGAAATACTTAAGTCTGCAGGAAGCTCCACCTTGTAAGCATTCTTTCCATACTTAGCTAACACTTTACATGGTCCCACTCTCTTCATCTGCAACTTTGTTGGTACTCCTTTCTGCAATCTGGATTTGTTGAGATGGACATGACATAGTCACCTACTGTAAATTGGATATCTTGCTAAGTTGCTCCTGCATTCTTTAACCCAAAGGGCATTAATACATAGAAAAAGGTACTTCAAGGGGTAGTGAAGGTTGTCTTGTACTGATATTTTGGATTAATATAGATATGATTGTAACCCGAGAAGCCATCCATAAAGGATAACAATGCATGGCCTACAATCGAGTCCATAATCATATCTATATTAGGCAATGGAAAACCATCTTTAAGAGAATCCTTATTAAGAACACGAAATTCAATGCATATGAAAATACAGCCATTAGGTTTACTAACAACATAAATATTTGAAATCTAAGGGGAATAGTCGATTGGATGGATAAAGCCTGCTTTCGGTAGTTTCTCTATCTCAGTCTTAACCCTCAATGCCACCCTGGGATTGATCTTTCAGATGTTTTGCTTAACCGGCTTGGCATCAAGAAGACTTAGGATCCATAGAAATTTCAATAGTATCTCCTTTAAGGAGAGAACTATGATCTTTAGGATGTGATATTGGAACATCATTACCAATGTTGGATAGAGGGTCTTCCTTGTCAATACTCAAGATAGATTCTCCAAAGTATGCTTGCTTATGTAGGCGATACGAGAATCATCTCTTGTGATGGAAGGGAGGTAATGGGGAGTAGGAACCTAGGAATTCCTCAAGTGATTCATTTGAAGAGAAGACATCTAGAGGGATTTTCTCAGCCTACCCCCTATCCTCTATCAATTCAGGATGGGTCAAACTTAGTGGTTTGACCGAAATCATTTTAACACTCCAAAAAGATTTTTTCTTAGACTATTCAATAGAACATCCCAAACCTAGATTTTGTTTTCATGGCTTAAACTTGATAGGGACTTGGATTCCTTGCTCAATATGCCCTAGGCCTTTCTGCCCATAGCCATACTGAGAAGCGAGTTTACATCGAAACCATATACATTTTTCAAAAATTTGGGAGGTAGCGGATCTACGTAGAGGGTTTCATTCCATCAATGAACATCAAACGCATCCACAAGAGAATTTCCACCTTCTTTTCTTGGTTCACAAACATTAACCTCCTTTGTAAGAGTGGGACTACTCTCTTTAGTAGGGGAGGGATTGGTCTCTTGGATAGGATCAAATCTCTTCTCCTTAATGGGAGCATCATCCATATTCACATCGAAGGCATTCAAAAACTATATACGAGAGGGGCTTGCTTTGTATTCTGCAATGAAGAACTCAGAGAACTCTAAGGATCCCCAATCATCACCAAGGAAAGTATTTGATTCAGAAGAAGTAGAAGATGAGGGAGACTTAGGAGTTTCTACTTTAGGTGGTTCATCTCTAATGACATTCTCTCTGAGGAAAACTTCAATGAAGGGTATTGTCAAGGAAAATGCCATATTGTCGGCGGTTACGAAAATAATGCAATTCTTAAGAGTGGAGACGACTAAAGCCCGACTGTTAGCTACTAGCTCATAAAGGTTCACAACTTCTAGATCAACTTTAATCGTGACCACCCGGTTATTTGTGACGAACTTTAAGGAACAATGTAAAGTAGAAGTTATGACACCCATATCATGAATCGAGGGTATCCCCAAAAGAATATTGTAAGGTTAGGGACCAAGCATCACATAAAATAAAGTGAGCAAGGTAATGAGGCCTAGCTACAAAGGCACTATTATTGTACTTAGAGCCTGATGGCTAGTGTTATCGAACCCACAAATATAAAAAGAAAAAATTGCTAAAGAAGATGAATCAACTTTAATCTTAGGTAGTAGGTCGATACCGCAGGTGTTGAGGGTTGAACCATTGTCAATGAGAGTATGCCTAATACTAATATTATTAATATCAATTATAATGATTAAGGGGTCCACTTGTTTTTCCATATTTGGAGGCGAGAGTTCTTGTAGATGGAACATAATATTCAACAAATCTGCTCGAATATGAGCCAACAACACATTAACATTAGTAGGCCTAGTAGAGGCAGGAAAGAGGATCTTCTGCAAGGCTTCCTAAAGAATCTCTTGATAAACCAGAGTGGTTTGAAGCAAGTCCCAAAGTGAGATCTTGGATGGAGTAATACGAAGTTGCTCGACAAGATCATAATCACCTAGTGTTGAATGAAGGCTTGGTTGAGAAGGTGGTAAAGAAGTAGGAACTTGAGTGGGTTGAGATGTAGGAATAGTAGGTTGTTGATCTAAGTTTTATTTGTTTCTTCTTGTATTATATGTGTGCCCAACAACATTATAGGAAGTGGAGTCCATAGCTTTTACAAATCTTGAGTATAGGTTCGGTGAATCAGTATGACATGAAATCCCATAGACAAAACAATCCTCCTTAGAAGAAGGGTTAGTTAGGGTCACGTAAATGACAAGTTTCTGAGGGCTAAGAGGAGCCACATAGACCACAACTACATTTACTGACTCTCTAAATTTTAGAGAAGAAGTTTTCCTGAGAGATTTGTAGATAGTGGAACACACTTCTAACAAGTCATCTAGAGTGTCATCCAACATATTGAAATCTTCCTTAGAGAAAAAATTGTCATAGGAATGAAAACATTGTGAGAATAGATCTGACATGTTCACGTTGGGTTTGCCAAAATGTGAGATAAGAGGGATTCACTTCACACGTGTCTCTTCATTCTCAAGAGATCACCTAGGAATGAATTTCCCTTATCCACCTCAGCATAAGCAGATCAAAGAAATGATAAAGAAATGTACACAAGTTATATTTCAAATAAGACTACTTCAGATCTCAAGAGAGTGAAACTTCCAAATTTCTGCCTTAGACAAAGGAGCTCTTGACCAAAGGATGACAACACAGATTCAGGATGCTAGCACGATGCATTATCGTCCAAATGGTGTGCTGGTGTCCTAAGCAACACAATGCTTAAGAGCTCAAATGGGCAGAACAAGGTTTCACTTCTTAAATCGAGTCTAAGGTCTACTGGAAAAAATGATCAAACAAAGAACAAAGACTTTAATAAAAGTACAAGGAGAGCTTGGAGAAAACTTACCTTCAATCGAATGTTCGAGTCTTCACTCCAAGCTTCACTTTGCAACCTACACACAGAAGAATGGGGGGAAAATGTTCGAGCTGTATAGGGGTCTACCTCAGTCAGGCCACCATTTTGGTGTTCCCACCTCCATGGAAAACCAAGATGGAAAGGAGTGTAAATGAAAAGGACAAAGTGTGTGGTGAAAGAAAAACTTGCTTTTGGAGTAGAACCCGCACCACTATGTTGTAAATGAGCAAGTAGATTGAAGAGAGTAAGGAAGAGAGAGCATTACCTACGAGCCTAAGCCCTCTCTGAAGCACATGGATGCACTGTTGAGTGCTTCATTGGGAGCTATAGCTGCTGGAAGGACCTCAGTCCAATATGGCTTCACTTGTGAGAGTGCTGCTATCAAGAATGAAGAGAACTCAAGAGTGAAGAACTTGTAGAGAGCTTGATTGATTATGACTTGAACCCCCGAATGAGAGAAAAAGAGGGCTTTTTGATGCATGCAAGGGTGATGAAGAGCCGTTACATCCGAATTATGATTGCTAGGACACATGTTGAGAGAGTCAAGATTCAAGATTTCTCATTTCAAACTTGAAATACCACCGGGATGCAAGTGCCACACAAGCATCCAAGGCCTGGATATTTTAGGAAACGTGTTGTTAGACTTTTGTTTCTCTGCCACTAGTCCACATGAAGTCAAATTTTGACTCATCAGTTTTTTTTATTAATGCTCTAAGGTGTCATAAATTCTAGGCAAAAGTGTAAAAATGTGGAATTACCTCTAGGTGCAATTCTGCAAGATTACACTACGTTCAACTGGTAGAATCCCTTAAGAGTACAAAGTGAAAAATGGCTGCAATCTTCAATGGGCTATTAATCAAACATCATGATTCTTAGAAAATTCTTATCTATGGATATGGGATTGCATTGAAACCCTCTATAATAACCTCTCTTTATTTTTTCTAGTTCAAAGGCATTTTCTCGTGGTGGCGACTTTTAACTCGGGGAAAAAGTTGTTAAATAAAAGTAGTGTAGAGTTGTAAAGTGGTGCAACATTCGTTTTGCAACTCATGTGACCAAAAAATTTTTTACAACACATCTGGGTGGGTATGTTTACACTAGGTATGGTCCTCTTTTGTACCCAAACATATCGAATTGCTCCGAGCTACGTTCAACTGGCAGAATCCCTTAAGAGTCCAAATCGCAAAATGGCGGCAATCTTCAATGAGATTTTACTCATACATCATGATGCTTAGAAAATTGGATAAGAATATGAGATCATGTTGGTCCCCTCTAAAATAACCTCTCTCAATTTTTGCAATCTTAGAGGCATTTTCTGGTGGTGGTGCCTTTTCACTTGGGGAAAAAGTTGTCAAATACAAGTAGTGTAATGTTGCAAAGTGGTGCAACTTTTGTTCTACAACTCATGTGATCAAAAAAACTATTCCAACATGTCCGAGTGGGTACATTTATGCTAGACATTTCCCTCTTTTGTACCCAAACATGCTGAATCGCTCCAAGCTACGTTTAACTGGCATAATCCCTTAAGAGTCCAAAGTTTAAAATGGCTGCAATCTTTGACGAGCTTTTACTTAGACACCGTGACACTTAGGAAATTCTCATCTAAGGCTATGGGATTGCATTTGTCCCCTCTACAATAAAATCTCTCAGTTTTCACTATCTTAGAAGTGTTTTCCCATGGTGGCAACTTTTCACTTGGGTAAAATATGTCAAATTGAAGTAGTGTAAAGTTGAAAAGTGGTGCAACTTTCATTATGCAATTCACGTGACCAAATGAATTGTTCCAATGCATCCAAGTGGGTATTTTTACACTGAACATGGTCCTATTTCACACCCAAACACGCCGAATCACTTTGATCGATGTTCAACTGATAGAATCCCTTATGATTCCAAAGTGCAAAATGGTCGCAATCTTTGATAGGTTGTTAGTCGGATACCATGATACTTAGAAACTTCTCATCTGAGCCTAGGGGATCGTGTTGGACCCCTATACAATAACCTCTCTTTTTTTTTTCTATCTCATAGGAATTTTCCTGTGGTGGCGACTTTTCACTTGGGGAAAAAGTTGTCAAATGCAAGTAGTGAAAAGTTGCAAAGTGGTGCAACTTTCGTTCTGCAACTTGCGTGACCAAATAAATTGTTCCAATGCATCTGGGTGGGTACATTTACACTAGGAATGGTCCTCTTTTACACCCAAACTAGCCAAATTTCTCTGAGCTACGTTCAAACGATAAATTCCCTTATGAGTCAAATGTGCAAAATGGCTACAATCTTCGATAGGATGTTACTCGAATATCATGATGCTTAGACAGTTCTCATCTAAGCCAATGGGATAATTTTGGACCATCTATAATAACCTCTCTCAGTTTTCACTCTCTCATAGGTATTTTCTTGTGGTGGTGACTTTTCACTTGGGGAAAAAGTTGTCAAATGCAAGTAGTGTAAAATTGCAAAGTGTTGCAACTTTCGTTCTGTAATTCATGTTACCAAATAAACTATTCCAACACCTCTAGGTGGGTATATTTATGCTAGAAATTTTCTCTTTCACACCTAAACATGCCGAATCGCTCTGATCTACGTTCAATCGACACAATCCATTATGACTACAATATTTAACATGTTATTACTCAATTATCATAATGCTTAGAAACTTCTCGTCTAAGCCTATCGGATCATGTTGGGCCCCTCTACAATAACCTGTCCCAGTTTTCACAAATTTGGAGGCATTTTCCCATAGTGGTGACTTTTCACGGGGAAAAAGTTGTCCAATACAGGGAGTGTAAAGTTGCAAAGTGGTGTAACTTTCATTCTATAACACGCATAACCAAAGAAATATTCCAATGCATCTTGGTCAATACATTTATATTAGGAATGGTTCTCTTTTGCACCCAAACATGTCAAATCGCTTCGAGCTACATTCAACCGACAAAATCCCTTAAGAGTTCAAAGAGAAAAATGGTTGCAATCTTTGATGAGTTGTTACTCAAATACCATGATGCTTAGAATCTTATCATGTAATCCTATGGGATTTTATTGGACCCCTCTACAATGACCTCTCTTGGTTTTCACTAACTCGGAGGTGTTTTCTCATGGTGGAAACTTTTCACTTAGGGAAAAAGTTGTCAAATGCAAGCACTGTAAAGTTGCAAAGTGGTGCAACTTTTATTTTTTAACTCACGTGACTAAACAAACTCTTCCAATTCATTTGGGTGGGTATGTTTACACTAGGCATGTTCCTCTTTCACACCTAAACACACTGAATCGCTTTGAGCTACATTCAATCGACAAAATCTCTTAAGAGTCCAAAGTGCACAATGGCTGCAATATGTGATGAGATATTACTCAGTTATTGTGATGCTTAGAAACTTCTCATATGAGCCTATGGGATTGTGTTGGGCCCCTTTACAATAACCTCTCTTAGTTTTCGCTATCTTGAAGGTGTTTTCCCATGGTGGGCCCCTCTACAATAACCTCTACAACTTATGTGACCAAAAAAATTATTCCAACATGTCTATATGTGTATGTTTATGCTAGGCATGGCCCTCTTTTGCAATCAAACATGTCGAATCTCTCTGAGCTACGTTCAACTAGTAGAATCCCTTTAGAGGCCAAAGAGCAAAATGGCTGCAATCTTCGATGAGCTGTTACTCAAATACCGTGATGCTCATAAACTTCTCATCTATGCATATGAGATCGTGTTGGACCCCTCTACAATAACCTCTCCCAATTTTTTCTATCTTGGAGGTGTTTTCTAGTAGTGGCAATTTTTTACTTGGGGAAAAAGCTATCAAATGCAAGTAGTGTAAAATTGTAAAATGGTGCAACTTTCATTCTGCAACTCATGTGACCAAAAAAATTGTTCAAATGTGTTTGGATGGGTACATTTATGCTAGGCATGGTCCTCCTTTCCACCGAAACATGCTAAATCTCTCTGAGCTATGTCCAACTAGCTAAATCCCTTAAGAGTCTGAACTACAGTTCTTGTCATCGAATAGTGCAACCTTGCTGAGATGCAAAACTCAGCCTACTAGTGAAACATTGGATTTAGATATTCAATATCCATGACATATGGTTTTTCATGCCTAGAGTTATAAAACATGATGTGGTGGTAGTTATAGAACCATGTTTCCCAATGCTTTGTCATGTTATTTCACGTATAGAAAATGGAAGGAGGTTTTTTAACTTATTTAAATGATTGTAAGAGAGGGGGACTAATCTTGTCAAGGTCCCAGGTCATGGAGGGCCAAGAAAAGAAGGCTGCCCTAACTTACCTCAACTTAAAGGAGTGTTAGAAAAAGTAGGACGAGAATGATGAGGACTATAACGTCCATCGATCACTCTGCAGACCTGAAACTCGAAATGGGGCTAAGGGAGTCAATTTTTGGGGTCAACATTGTGTCTCAGCGAGCTCTCTACCAGAGGTTGAAAGTGTGGCTTCGGGACGAAAATGTGGTGTGATGGTGTCTCTTAGGTGCCCTGGTGTCTGTATGTCTAGAGAACTAAAGAGACAAGGCTAAACACAAGAAAATAGACTAATGACCTAGCTAGTTACTTCCGAAGGGCCAAAACAACAATATGAAGTAGAAAAGATACACACGAATATGATAAAGTAAATATACAAGAGTGAGGATGGTAAGAATGATCTCACAAAGGTGCTCATTCACCAGCTAGCTCCAAGAATACTTCCACCTACACAAAAAAGAGGAAAATTGTTGGGAGGCTATATAGGGGTATCCCTCAGTCAAACCCCCATTTTGGTGTTTCCACCTCCACAGACAACCAAGATAATGATAATAGAGAAAAGTATGATAAAATAGGAAATGAAGTAAAGAACACAAAACACTACAAAATAGTGTTATGCTACCCAACCAAATCATAGAGGAGAGGAGTAGAAAGCTTACCACCTCCATTAAGAGCTCACTAGCCAATGGGAGAGAAAATGAGAGGAATCAAACCTCTTTTGCAATGGTGTTTGTTCCACACTTTGCTCTACATAGTTGATAAAGTGTTTTTGTTGCTGCTATGGAGTGTGAAGTGCTGCTTGAGAGTGAAGGAAGTTGTGTAGTGAGCTAGATTGAATTTTTAGAGGTGTATTTAATGCTTAGAGCTTGTGAAGAGATGAAATGGAATGAGAATGAATGAATTTGAAGGATATGATGAAGGAAACAACCATATTCGAGTCGATTGGTTGAAGAGGGCATTACAAATTGACCTCCAATGGGAGGTGTAATGCCTATGGAGGCTCTAGACGTGAGAATCTGCCAGGGATGTAAGCATTTTACCCGGATGTCTGCACACTACATGGGCATCCTCAACATTTATTCTTCTATTGACACACAAAATAGATGCCAAGTGGAATGAAGGTAGTGATCTTATGTGGAATTTCTCCTTCGGATTTGGTTTTCTAAGGTGAGGATGTGTAAAAGGGGAATTTGCGTAAGGGGTGCAAATTCCCTCTTATAGATTTTGCCACCACTTTAGTGAGCACAAATACTAATGATTGCTTCAGTAAAGTAGATTGGAGAAGTAGTAGAGTTAGAAATGTATACATGAACTGTCGAGGAAGCAGATCGCGATTTGGAAAACCTGAGAGTGCAGGACAAGAAAAGGACTTCATAGCTCTGCATAACTATGAAGCTAAAGAAATAAAGTGCCTTACATGCCCGCAGACCTGCAAGGAGGCAACCCAAAAGATCTCTTGCATGAAGGAATCCCTAAGAAGTAAGCACCTCACAAGACCACATACCTACAAGGAAGGTGTCCTCCAAGATATCTCACATGGAGGAAACCCAAGAAAGCGGACTTCACAGAGTAAAAAAGTGACTTCATAGGTGCACCCATAAAGTCACATATTTACCCACAGATAGAACATGTCAGGAACCGGCCATGCAGGAAAGTAAGTGGACAATCACGCAGACCGTCAATAGGTTGGAAAACTTTCAAAGGTGTCCCTTGGGAGCCCTTCAAAACGAGAAGGGCTCCACTCAAGGGACACACTATTTGAAAAGCGAGGTCCAGTCAAGCTGCCCCGGATGTTCACTTTATCAAGGAATTTAAAAGGAAGATTGTGCCCCCATGTGAGGGGAAGATCAAAGTTGTTCCCACTTTGGAGGAAGGTTCTCAAGTTCTTTCTTTACGAACCCTTGATGAAGGAAACATGTTCCATTAAGGTTTCAAGTTGAGAATGCAATTCTTACAAAGAAATGTGTGAAGATTCTTGAGAAAATATTCATTGGAAATGAATGCATTTTTGAAGATCAAAGTGATATAGGGGTGGTGTTGTCATACATGAGAGGGACAACTCAAGCAAAGAAGAGAGAAAGATAAAGGATAAGTAGAAAAGAAAAGAGAACACAAAAAAAGGGCATAGGGGTAGCCTGGTATTTCAGGGTCATAACTGCTCATAAATATATATAAGTATAATAATAGTATATAAATGAATTTTTATCAACCCCCTACTATATCAGGCCATGTGAAGAATGCACGAGAAGACAAAGTAAAAATAAAAATTTGGGTCAACATGGAAGGGAAACCTAAATTCCCCCAACGATTTGCATCATCCCCAATTTGTCGACAGTCAATCACAAATATGGAAGAATGATGATACAAATAGAAGAAGGTTTATAACACAAACACCATGCCTGTATCTAAGCACCAGCAGGGGTGATGAGGGTCATCCAGGAACATATAGCATGATTACAGGGGAAACACTTCACAACACATACACAAGTCTAATCTAATGATAAAGAAGAGGCATCCACCTAACACTGATCGACCAAGAGGTCATTTTCTTCCCACTCTAGATCATCATAGAGGGAAGGAGGATGATCCTACAGTGGTGGAATTTTAAGGGGAGGAGCTTCCAAGCCTCCCACAACAAGGGCTAAGGAAGAAGGACCTAACAAGTCTTCTTCGCTTAGCTCTTGTGGAGCTAAGGTCAAAGATTTCGTGAAGATCGCTGACAAGGTCAAAACTTCATAAACTAAGTTAAACATGAATTTAACAGGAGTGCCATGTTTCACCTTGACAAATGGAGGAGGTTGTGCTCGAAGTTCACCACTAAGTTCATCGAGTAATTCGGGAGTGGTGAGGAACTTAGGAGAAGCCGAGACTAGTTTCATTACCAGGACAAAGCAAGCTAGCGCGGGGCCACCTTTCAAAGAAGTTGGGATCCTCCTATGTCCTCCATTGCTGGAAGGACCACTCTCTACCTTCTGCTTCACTGGGGGAGGTGAACTCCCCATAGACGAGGTAAGAAAGGCAGAGGAAGAGGTAGAGGAAAGAACTACAGTAGATACGACTAAGGTGTTTGTCATATCTATGGGCTTTGGGAAAGGTGGGACATCTAGAATGGATGTCAACAAAGCCAGATCCACCAAAGGAGTGATGAAAACCTGCACCTTTTTAGGGTTAGGCACATTTTCACTCATAGTAGAATTTGAAAGTGATACAGAGTTGGTTTGAATGAAAGCAGAGGGGAGGAGAGAGGACGTGACAGGAGGTCCTAACATAGGGGTGGTAATCTCCTCTTTCTTACTCTATAAGGCGGCCTACTTAGGCAAGAGATCCTTTTTCCGACACTTGCGCTCATGCGTAAGGTAATTTCTATGACTCTTTTAACTAGAACCAGAGGTTGCGAAGGAACACAAGGTTCCTGCTTAGCCATGGGAGTGTCCTCCATAGCTATTTCTACTGGAGGGACAAAATCCTGAATGAGAGTAGGAGGAATAGTTTTAGAAACAACGGGGGGAGTCAGCTCTAATGGGTAGGATAGGAAGCTCGAACGTGGGATGATTAGGCTTTCGCCAAGCGGGCACCATAGGATTTTATCATAAATGTGAGGCATAAGTGGATGGCACATCAGATTGAGAGGAAGCATTAGGCTGAATAGCTAAAGGGGAAGAAGGAGGATCTCAGGACCACTTCTCTTCTTCTCTTCTACATGCCTTGGTAGCATCACTATCAGCTTTGAGGCATGCTCTATGTGAAACAACATAAGGCAAAAGATGGTACCTCACTTTCGACATGGAATGCCCTTTCTTATAATTTTGATATGTATGGTGCAAGAGGTCCTTCCTAGGTGGGAGAAACCAACAGGTGCAAACCAAAAGTAATCTAAGGAATAACTACCACACATAACTGGTAGTCTATAGTCGGTTTCATGGATCACATGCATGAAACCATCATGAGTGAATTTCAAACATTTATGCACAACTGAGGGAACTGCATTCATAGCTAGCACCAAGAAGATACCCAACTTCACTCTAAAGAGTTCAAACCCCGTGATAATGTCAAACATAAGGTTCATGGATTTAGGTCCAATGACAACCAATAGTACAATACTACCTAGAGGAGGTCTGAAAAGTCCATCGTGCATGTGGATGGTGCTCATAGGTGCATCATACCCATTTTTATGTAGAAATTTGATTAACATGATCTCCTCAGCTATGATGTTCACTTATGACATCAAATCAAGGACACCTACTATAATATTCCTATTGATTGATGCAAGAATGTAAAGAGGAGATGGTTCTTTGTTAAATCCCATCGGCAAGTCCTATGAAGTGAAGGTTATACTAGTACCATTGCTCACAGGCTACACAAAGGGAATAGGTTGGTGCAAAAAAGAGGCCATCATGTACACTAAACAATACTTTAACAAAGCCTCCAAAAGGTTACAGGATAAGGTAGTGACCCAATTAAGGTTTTGTTACGCAATAGTTTTGGAACCTTCCAACTACGCCTACTAGGGGTCGCAGGTTGGGTTGTAAGGAAGAAGCCTCACAACACTCTCACCTACAAAAATTCTAGAATATGAGGAAAGGATCTTGAATAGTATCGCAAAACGGAACCAAAATGGTTCACGTCATGTTCACCAAAAATGTAAGAGAGGGTGACCAACCACGTCAAGGCCCTAGATCATGAAGGGCTAAGAGCAGAAGGTTGACCAAACTTACCTCAACTTAAAGGAGTTTTAGGAAGCATGAGACTAGAATGGCGAGGACTATAAGATCCTTCGATCACTCTATAGACCTGAAACTTGAAATGGGGCTAGGCAAGTTGGTTTTTGGGGTCAACACTGTATCTTAGGGAGATCTCTACCTGAGGACAAAAGTGTGGCTCCAAGATGACAGCACGACACACTGGGATCTCTTAGGTTCGTTGGCATCCGTACGACCAAAGGACTAAAGAGACAAGGTTAAACATAGGAAAATTGACTAACGACCTAGCTAGTTACTTCTGAAGGGCCAAAACAACACTATGAAGTAGACAAGATACACACAAATATGATAAAGTAAATATACAAGAGTGAGTATGGTAAGAATAATCTCACAAAGGTGCTCGATCGTAGCTAGCTCCAAGAATACTTTCACCTGCACATAAGAGAGGAAAATTGTTGGGGGGCTGTATAGGGGTCTGCCTCAGTCAGACCCCTATTTTGGTGTTTCCACTTCCACGGACAACCAAGATAACAATAATGGAGAAAAGTATGATAAATTAAGAAATGAAGTAAAGAACACAAAAGCACTACAAAACAATGTTATGCTACCCAACCAAATCATATAGGAGAGGAGTAGAGAGCTTACCACCTCCATTAAGAGCTCACTAGCCAATGGGGGAGAAAATGAGAGGACTCAAGCCTCTATTGCAATGGTGTTTGTTCCACACTTGCTCTACGAAGTTGATAGAGTGTTGTTGTTGTTGCTATGGAGTGAAAAGTGTTCCTTGAGAGTGAAGGAAGCTATGTAGTGAGCTATATTGAATGCTTAGAGGTGTATTCAATGCTTAGAGTTTGTGAAGAGATGAAATAGAATGTGAATGAACGAATTTGAAGGAGAAGATGAAGGAAACGACCATATTGGGGTCGGTTGGTCGAAGAGGGTGTTACAAATCAACTTCCAATGGGAAGTGTAACACTTCTGCAATCTCTACACGTGAAAATACGCTAGGGATGTAAGTGTGCCACGTGAACGTTTGTGCATCACACGAGCATCCTCAATAGTTATTCCTCTGTCAACACACAAAACAGATGCCAAGTGGAATAGAGGTAGTGGTCTTATGTGGAATTTCACCTTCGGATTTGGTTTTCTAAGGTGAGGATGTGTAAAAGGGAAATTTGTCTAAGGGGTGCAAATTCACTCCTATACATTTTTCCTCCACTTTAGTGAGCACAAATACTGATGAGTTCTTTGGTAAAGTAGATTAGAGAAATAGTAGAGTTAGAAATGTATACTTGAACTATCAAGGAAGCAAACCACGATCTTGCGAACCTGAGAGTGCAAGACAAGAAAAGGACTTCATAGCTCTACAAAACTATGAAGTTGAAGAAAGAAAGCACCTTATAGGCCCATGGACCTGCAAGGAGGCAACCCCCAAGATCTCTCACATGAAGGAAATCCCAAGAAGTAATCACATGATAGGCCCACAGACCTATAAGGAAGGTGTCCTCTAGGATCTCTTGCATGGAGGAAACCCAAGAAAGTGGACTCCACAGAGTCAAAAAGATGCTTCATGGGCACACCCATAAAGTGACATGTTTACTTTAGATAGAACATGTCAGGAAGCAACCATGCAAGAAAATAAGTTGACAGTCACACAAACCGTCAACAGGTTGGAAAAATTTCAAAGGGGTCCCTTGGGAACCCTTCAAAAGGAGGAGGGGTCCATTCAAGGGACACGCTATTTGAAAAGTGAGGTTTATTCAAGTTGCCCCCAAGCTAGACGTAACTGATTTTTTTTAAAGATAAACTTTCAAAGGGGGTCCCTCGGGAACCCTTCAAGACAGTAAGGGGTCCACTCAAGGGACGTGTTGTTCAAAAGCTAGTGTTTTCTTTCCCAAATCAATTCATCTTCAAGGAATCCTTTTGAAAGATGTTCAATTCATCAAGGAATTTTAAAGGAAGAGTATGCCCCCATGCGAGAGGAAGATCAAAGTTCCCACTTTAGAGGAAGGTTCTGAAGTTCTTTATTTATGAACCCTTGATGAAGGAAACATGTTCCATTAGGGTTTCAAGTTGAGAATACAATTCTTACAAAGAAATGTGTGAAGATTCTTGAGAAAATATTCATTGGCAATGAATACATTTTATGAAGATCAAAGTGATGTAGGGGTGGCATTGTCACACATGAGAGGGACAACACAAGCAAAGAATAGAGAAAGATAAAGATAAAGAAAAAAAGGACATGATTAAAGGGCACATGGGTAGCCTAATATTTCAGGGTCAGAACTGTTCATAAATATATAAGTATAATAGTATATAAATGAATTATCGTCAACCCCCTACTATATCAGGCCATGTGAAGAATGCATGAGAAGACAAAGTAAAAATAAAAATTTGGGTCTGTAAGGTCTCAAAAATGCAGGTTTGAACCACGAGAGATTGCCACGCTCACACAATGCTATTGGCCAACTAACAAGGCCAACCAGTACAGTTGAACCTTCTACTCTTAAGGCTCTGCTAAACCTAGGTAGGTGTACTTATATGAATGCTGTAGATTTTGAACTATGCTTCCTACTTGACTAAACTATCCACAATGGCAATTTGATAGTGGAGAAATATGATCTAAATTTGGTATAAATTGTATATGTAATATCAAGGTGAAGCCTGATATGTTCAGTTAATAGATGTTAAATGAAATGAATAAAATTAAATAATGAAATATGGAAGACCAGTGCCTTGTTGGGTAAAATGAAGTCAAATGAAAGTCTTAGATTAGTGGTTCCTATCTAGCATGTTCTGTAATTGTTTGGCATACACATATGAGTTTATAACTGGTATAAACATGCAAGAATGTGATTGATAGACCCTACTTGAGGCAGCATATCAATCCTAACTATTTGATTCTTCTTAATGATCCGAATTACATTCCCAAATTACTGTAATTAACTGAAAGAAATTTAATTCTTCTTTAAAGAACCCAGTTAATCAAATCACACAAATACAACAAATGTGCACTGATAAATTGAACATATACTTGATATTTCAACTTAAATAATCAAGAAACATCAAATTGGAGACAATCAAATAATTATAGAAATCCAACAAACAACTGATACCAGAATGAAGCCACCAAATCAACAATCTTTCATTATCTTCCTCAAATCTTACATATGCAGCATAGTCTTCTTGAATGCAAACATTCTGAAAATATTATGCTTGCCATAATATATCCTTTTCTAATTCTTCTAGTTCCATCACTACAAAAAATGGATACTTATACATCAACTGCTGAAAGGACGTGTCCCTTCAGAAATATCTTGAGTATGAAACAACAATAAGATTAAAAAAAGATTAGACTTTGTTAAGCCATCAGTGGAATCTCGACATGTGATCCACATAGTCTCGACACTCATGCATATCTGCATCTCCTAGTGCATCATGGATCATGATCTCCATCTTAACTATCTTCTCATTCTGTTCACAAGCTTCATCTAGGGTTGCATCTTTCGCAGTAGCCATACGTAGAATCTCCTGCAATATCAATTCACTTTCATTTTTCCACACAGCCATTTCTTTTAATTTTCCTCCATCATCAAGGAACACAACCAATCCACTTTTGGTGGCTTCTATAAAACCTTGCGCATCCCCTTGTAACTCTTCAAGGAATTTTCTGTGCTTATCCATAAAATAATTAGCACCCTCAATTGCCGTATTATCAGGAGTACCCTGTTGTTTTATTTCCTCGAGATTTTCTTGAATTCTACCTTCCACTCTTTTGTGTTCTTTTAATGCATCAAAGTTTAGTGAATGTTTTCCCCAAAGTTTGTTCAACCAAATGCCTAAACTGGCTTGCCTCCTTTTGATTACTGCTATAAGTGTGTCATATTTCCCTTGAGAATATGCACTCAATCCCTCCCAATGGTCCTTTCTCTGTGAAATTTTACCCTGGGTGAGCAGCTTTGTTGGCCCTATTGTAACACCTACTAAGTCTTTCAGATGCTCATTTTCTCTTAGCATTCTTTCATTATTTGTTTTGTACATCTCCTTTTCTTTGATCAATGCTTGTATTTGGGCTTTATTCAATTTCACTACATTAATCCCAATTTCTGCTGTTGCAACTGGATTAGCCTCCCCAGCCTTTAAAGTCATGACATGTCCAAATGCTTTCTCAGTATCAATGACAATTGACTTCTTGTGAGGTGGATATAGGGCCCAAATCATTAATGTCTCCTCATCTGGGTTGTATTTTGATTCTGCGTAAACTTCAATCACCTTTTCTAAGCTGAGCTTGTGTGTAGTGTTATTGTCCTTCAGGAATATGTTGAAGACTAGTGCAGAATTGAGGTCTAATCCTAGGAAAATCATAACACCAACCTTTTCTAACATTTCCCTCCCTTTCTCGGGGGTCATACTTGTCATCTCTTTCTCTACATCATCTCTCAAACTTTTCAACAATTGTTCTTCATTTCCTGGTGTGATGTTGTCAACCAATTCTCTTATTTCCTTTCGTTTTTGCTTGCATAAAAATGTTTTAAATTCTGAAGTTTTTACAAACTCATCATCTGCTATAAAAGATTTGTATTCCTCATGTCTTGCATATGTATCTACACTTTCCTCGATATTTAATTCTCTAGCAAAATAGGTGTAATCTTGAGTTCTTGTCCTTGATACCTTACCAGGTGGACCTTGTGACATATTAGCCTCTGATGCTTCTTCACTAGAGGACAACAACTCTATATATAGCAACTACTGATTATGTCACTCAATCACCATCTTTGCCTCTTCTGCTTCCAAGTTTTTTATCATATCATCAAACTGGTAGGGCACATGATGATATCCTCCAAAGTTTATCCTTTGTTTAGCAGAGTGAATATACCCTTCTGGATCAATTTTTTTTCTCAATGGCGCTCTTTTCATGTTATACTATAATAACCTATCAAGAATCAGGTTATACCCTTCCTTTTCTAGCACAGTAAAGTCACCGAAACATAGTGTACTGAGCATAAAAGCCTGCTTTCCAGAAGAACTTAAATTCATAACACTGGAGAAATCCATTTGCCTAACAATTTCTAAGTATGCAATCCAGTCTGGAACTATTCTAGGAAAAATAAATGGGGAATCTTCAAATCCATAAACCCTAATCATGGTGGCATTCTCTAAACAATACCAATCCCCCCAATTGTGGCTGATTTGTCCATTAAAATATTTAGGTCTGAGAAACCTTTTTATCTCACCAGACAAGGAATAGTTACATGGATGATTATAGAATTTATTCAAGGGTTTCACAAAGTTTTCCTCAAAATGTACAAAACTAGCATTAGCAAACTTGTTGTCCCAAACGACAGTCCATGATTGAATAGGCAATGGCTTACCTTCTTTGTCAAATTGTGAAATTCTTAGCTCCTGGGGCCACAACCCTATTTCCTATCTGAAGTATAACACCAAATGCATTAATAATGAATAATTCCTGAGGTGCAAGACAAAGGCTCCATTTTTTATTGTCATCAAGCCAGCATCACGTTCCTTAAACACATATGAGGTATAATCAAAAGGCCTGGAGTTATGATATTGAATATCTGCTACAATCACCATGGGCACAATTGCCATATACTCCAGGACTTCCATTCCCAATACTTGTCCTATCAAAAAATAGGTGTACTTCATATAAGGCTCGAAAAGATCTACATGGAATGGTGGTCCTTCATTGTCTTCCATCGAAATCAGTTTGTCACCATGCCTAATTCTATGCAGGGGTAATCTCCAAACCCTATAAATGGTGTCCATCGTTCTGAATTCATTCTCGAGCTCTTCACCTACAATTCTCTTGTTGCACATCCCTTCCAATTTAAAGACTCCACTCATTGCATTTTCTGACAAATGTATCAATGGGTTCCCAGATAGATCACATATGGCCTTATGTTTCAGATTATAATGACTGGCCATCAATTTCACCAGTTCGACATCGACAAAAAAATTAGGGCAAACCAGTTTACCTAGATTGAGCTTCCATGGGATACATACTGGCTCAAAATGATTCCTCTAATAGTAATGGAATCTAAATAATTCATAGCCTCTAATTGGGGTCCAAACATCTCCTATGAATTTGTATTTATCGTCTAATTTATCCACTTCTGCCCTAAGCTGTGCAGAGCATCTAGCTTTAGGTCTAGAACCAGGTAGCTGGTCTATGAGATCTTGGTTCAATTTTTGTTCAATACCTTCTGATTGAATTTCAGTTTTCAATTTTCTACCTTTTTCCCTTTGATTTCCCACTTTCCCCATCTTTTCTACCTTTTGATTTTTCTAAACTAGAGGTTTCCATTCTTTGAAATTTGCAAGATTTAAGGAATGAGGAACTTACTGTATTTCGCTCGAGATTTCAAGTTGAAAGAACACCCCAATCCTTTGCTCGCCCTTCTGCTTTCCTCTGCTATCAATTCCACAAAAATGCTCTCAACTGGATTCATTTTAATTCACAAAATCATTTATGCTTCATGGCGCCATTAATGTCTTAGCTAAGCATGAATGAAGTAGGCTTTTCAAAATTCTCACTGTCACATCATGTAGCATATCAACAAGACATTTTTAAATCTTGGCCGATCCTCCCATTCAAACCTTTACCAACGTACATACACCCGCTAGGAAATCTTGTAGTTCCCCCGACACCTCTAGTCTCGTCGACTGTTTTCTTTTTAGTTTTCATATCACCACAACTCCTACCGAAGCAAGACTGTCGCCATGACTTATTGGATCAGTCAGAAAATCCTTTATTATATTATGAAGGTATGTATCTCACCGAGATGTTCCTTTAGTCAATCCACATCGCTGAGACATAATGGTTATCCTATTGATGGATCTATACTCATCGTGACCTTTCTATATCTCCCCATTGAGGTTTATCTCATTGATGTATTTGTTTATTCGACAGGACCATGAAAATTGTCCCCTTGAAAATTCTTTTCTCCAAACATATTGTCACGTCCAATCCTGTCGGTATACCACGAAAGGTTGCCAAGACTCCCCAAACTCTTCCCGACATCATTGTCTCATCGACTAAATCCTCCTCTGCTTTATCGGCAAGACCGGTGAATGTCTCAGGTTGTCTTTTGGAACCTCACTCTGATGACTCTAGTCTAGCCGATACATGTTTTTGTGATTTGAGTGATGAGATGTATATGAGCTTGATATGACCTCACACCATCATGCTGATAACCATTGTCCTGCCGATAGAAACTGTGAACCCGTGTACTCGTGACATGTGTCCTCATCGACATGATACAACTGATTTCTTTCCGATATACTAAAAGAGATGTGCATTAGTATCGGTGAGACTTGCATTATCTTATGCCGATATGTTTTATATATTAAATATTCAGGGTTAGATAAATTTCATGTGATCATATGATAAAAATTGACCCGGACCTTGGTGAGTATGTTATGTGAAGAAAACTTTAGGACTCTTTGGGAAACTAATGAGCATGAATGGCCAATAAGATTTCTTTTCAAAATTTTACAGTTCTTAGGGTCAACATGGAAGAGAAGCCTAAATGCCCCCAATGCTTTGCATTGTTCCCGATTTTCTGAATGTCAATCATAAACAGGGAAGAATGATGATACAAAAAGAAGAAGGTTTACAACACAAACACCATGCCTGTATCCAAGCACTAACAGGGGTGACGAGGGTCATCTAGGCACATATACCATGATTACAAGGGAAACACATCACAACACATACACACGTCTAATCTTAAGATAAAGAAGAGGCCTCCCCCTAACACTAATCGACCAAGAGGTCATTTGCTTCCCACTCTAAATCATCATAGGGGGAAGGAGGACGAGCCTGTAGTGGTGGAATGTTAAGGGTAGGAGATTTTGACCCTCCCACAACAAGGGCTAAGGAAGAAGGACCTACCAAGTCTCCTTTGCTCAACTCTTTTGGAGCTAAGGTCAACGATTTTGCAAAGATCATTGACAAGGTTAGAACTTCATCCACCGAGTTAAACGTGCACTTAACAAGAGTTCCATGTTTCACCTTGATGAATAGAGGAGGTTGCTCCCAAGGTTCACCGCTAAACTCATCAAGCAATTCGGGAGTGGTGAAGAACTCAAGAGAAGTTGAGACTAGTTTTGTTACCAAGATAGAGCAAGCCAGCACAGGGCCACCTTTTAGAGAAGGTGGGATCCTCCTCTATTCCTAGAAGGACCACTCTCTACCTTCTACTTCATTGGGGGGGGCTGTGAACTCCCCACAAATGAGGCAAGAAGGGAAGAGGAAGAGGTGAAGGAAAGAACAACAATAGATATGACTGAGGTGTTGGTCATATCTATGGGCTTCGAGAAAGGCGAGACATCTGGAATGAATGTCAACAATGGCATCTCCATCGAAGGAGTGATCAAAACCTACACCTTTTTGGGGTCAGATGCATTTGCACTCGCAGCAGAAGCCAAAAGTGATATAGAGTTGGTTTGAATGGAAGCAGAGGGGAGGAGAGAGGAGGACACGACAAGAGGTCTTGACATAGGGGTGGTCATCTCCTCTTCCTTCCTCTTTAAGGTGGCTTGCTCAGCCAAGAGAGCCTTTTTCCAGTGCTTGTGCTCTCATGCAAGGCAGTTTCTGTGATGCTTTAAACTAGAGGTCGAAGGTTGTGAAGGAACAAAAGGATCTTGCTTAGCCATGGGAGTGTCCTCCATAGCTATTTCTAGTGGAGGGACAAACTATTGAATGAGAATAGGAGGAATAGTTTTAGAAACAACAAGGGGAGTCGGTTCTAACGCCTCAGTAGTGAGCCTTTTCCCATTCACTGCTTTAGGAGTAGAGGTGGTAGGAGGCCGCGAAGGAAAATATATAGAGGATTCCCCATAGAGGGCTTTCTACCTGCCGTACTAAATGAGCCTAGGCTCCATGGGTAGGAAAAGAAGCTCGAATGCAAGATGCTTGGGATTTCACCAAGTCGACACCATAGGATTTTCTTGGAAATGCGAGGCAGAAGCAGATGACAAAGCGAGAGGAAGCGTCAGGCTAAACAATAGAAGGGGAAGAAGAAGGATCTCAGGACCGCTTCTCTTCTTCTCTTCTATGTGCCTTGGTGGCATCACTGTTATCTTTCAGGCAAGCCCTATATGAAACAACATAAGGCAAAGGAGGGTACCTCACTTTCAGCCTGGAATTCTCTTTCTTGTAATTTTGATATGTGTGGTGCAAGAATTCCTTCCTAGGTGGGAGAGGACCAACAGGTACAAGCCAAAAGTAATCTAAGGAATAACTACCGTACGCAACTGGCGGTCTATAGCTAGTGCCATGGATAACATGCAAAAAACCCTGATGAGTGAATTTCAAATATTTATGCACAACCGAGGGAACACATTCATAGCTACCAACCAAGGGATACCCAACTTCACTCTGAAGAGTTTAGACCTCGGGATGATGTCAAACATAAGGTTCACGAATTCAGGTTTGACGAGAACCGACAATACAATACTACCTATAGGAGGTACATAAAGTCCATCATGCATGCAAATGGTTCTCATAGGTGCATTGTACATGTCTTTATGCATAAATTTGATTAGCATGATCTCCTCAATTATAATGTTCACTTGAGATGTCGGATCAACAATGACACCTGCTACAATATTCCCATTGATTTATGTAGGAATATAAAGAGGAGATGGTTCTTTGTTAAAGCCCATCGGTAGGTCCTATGAAGTGAAGGTTATACAGAGGGAATAGGTTGGTGCAAAAATCAGGCCATCACGTATGCTAAATGATACTTTCACAGAGTCGCCTAAAGGTTACAAGATAAGGTAGTGACCCAATTAAGGTTTCATTACACAATACTTTTGGAACCTTCCAACTATGCCTACTAGGGGTCACAGGTTGGGTTGTAAGGCAGAAACCTCACAACACTCTCACCTACAACACTCCTAGAATACAAGGAAAGGAGCTTTTAGTATCACAAAATGAATCCAAAATGGTTCACGTCGGGTTCACCAAAAATGTAAGAAAGGGGGACCAACCACGTCAAGGCCCCAGGTCACGGAGGACCGAGAGTAGAAGGCTACCCTAACTTACCTTAACTTAAAGGAGTGTTAGGAAGCACAAGATGAGAATGATGAGGACTATAAGGTCCTTTGATCATGCGATAGACCTAAAACTCGAAATGGGGCTAGGCGAGTCGATTTTCGGGGTCAACATTGTGTCTCAAGGAGCTCTCTACCCAAGGATGAAAGCACGGCCCCAGGACGACAGCGCGGTGCATTGGCATCTCTCAGGTGTGTTGGAGTCCGTATGACTAGAGGACTAAAGAGACAAGGTTCAACACAGGAAAACAGACTAACAACCTAGCTAGTTACTTCTGAAGGGCCAAAACAACACTATGAAGTAGACAAGATACACACAAATATGATAAAGTAAATATACAAGAGTGAGGATGCTAAAAATAATCTCACAAAGGTGCTCGTTCACCAACTAGCTCCAAGAATACTTCTACCTACACACAAGAGAGAGGAAAATTGTTGGGGGGATGTATAGGGGTTTGCCTCAGTTAGACCCCCATTTTGGTGTTTCCACCTACACAGACAACCAAGATAGCAATAATAGAGAAAAGTATGATAAAGTAGGAAATGAAGTAAAGAACACAAAATCACTACAATACAGTGTTATGCTACCCAACCAAATTGTAGAGGAGAGGAGTAGAAAGCTTACCACCTCCACTAAGAGCTCACTAGACAATGGGGGAGAAAATCAGAGAACTCAAGCCTCTACTGCAATGGTGTTTATTCCAAACTTTCTCTATGGAGTTGATAGAGTGTTGTTATTGCTGCTATGGAGTGCAAAGTGCTGCTTGAGAGTGAAGGAAGATGTGTAGTGAGCTAGATTGAATGCTTAGTGGTGTATTCAATGCTTAGAGCTTGTGAAGAGATGAAATTGAATGAGAATGAATTAGTTTGAAGGATAAGATGAAGGAAACAACCATATTCGAGTCATTTTGTCGAAGAGAGCATTATAAATTGACCTCCAATGGGAAGTGTAGATCCTCAACATGCTCTAGATGCGAGAATCTACCAGGGATGTAAGCATGCCGCATGGGCGTCCCTGACAATTATTCCTCTACTGACACACAAAATAGATGCCAAGTTGAATGAAGGCAATGAGCTTATGTGGAATTTTTCCTTCGGATTTGGTTTTCTAAGGTGAGGATGTGTAAAAGGGGAATTTGTGTAAGGGGTGCAAATTCACTCCTATACAATGATAAATATGGGAGAAATACAATAACTGCACATGGGTGATGCATCTAAAAATTAAGCTTATATTATTGTTCATACACATCTAATATCTTTAGAATATCAGTAAAACTGACATGTGCATTGATTTCATTTAACGATATTCCAAGTATTGTGATATTAGTAGATGCAAATAAATTTTGTTGGTTGGATCTACAACTATCATGTGTTTTGATGCACATTCATACAAGTTCATAGAGGTATATATATGCCCATGAGGTTTGAAACATCCACTTGTTCTATAGATCCAAATGCAATCATTGCTAAGCTTTAGAATTAGAACCATTAGTTGTTGTATGCCAACCTCAACCATGAATTAAAAGAGATACATATTTCTATGATATTTTTTTATGGGAAGGAGCTCTTACAATTCATTTGAAACCTTTTGGTGTTAAAATCCTTGCCACTAGACAACAATAGAACTCAAGAAGCATGAAGCATACACTCAAATACATGAAGTATACACATGAATCATGAAGAATACATGTGAACACATGAATTATACATTGGAAGCATGAAACGTACACGTGAATACATCAATATATGTGAAGTATACATGTGAATAAATGAAGCATACATGTGAATAAATGAAGTATACATGTGAATAAGTGAAGCACAAGTAATTGAAGCAATGCAAAGGATACAAACCACCAGGAATGGAGCTTATTTACACAATACACATTAGATGGAGCTTATTGAGAAATCGACAGTAATTATTTAAGAGTTAGATGTAAACAAAAGCCATGTCTACAACATTCAAGAATACAATTTACACAATACAAATGATAACATCATTCAAGAATGGCAGTAGCAAAATAATATTTTCTTTATCAAAAATCCGTAAGGCTACAAAATGATATATATTGATAAAAGTATATACAATATATCCAATAAATCCATACAGACTTACTACAAAAGAGCCATATGGACATAAAATTTCACATATATATCGATAGTACAAAACATATGTTCCAAAATGCTATAGAAGCATACAACAAACGACCCTAATACATAGTCATTTCCCTCTAGGTAAAGGAAAAATATCTTGTACTACCTTTGAAATTCGGCTGGATGGAGTACCTAATGGTTCTCTTGTCTTTCGAACATTCTCACTAGACCTCCTCTCTAGAATCCTCTAGATATGCAACTGATATAATAAAAAAGTATAGATGTTAATACATAGAAATTGAATTATGGAATGGCATATAAAAAAATATAGTCACTCACCGCATACAAATAGTCATCATGCACATTTACAACATTACCACATCCACGATTTGGAGTGACAACCACCTATAGCAACCATCAAAATAGAAATTAAACTACATACAAGTATCATGAGAATTTTCAATAATAGACCATAAAAGAGAAAATATAATGTCAAATCGACTAATCTGTTGCATACCTCTCTCAAAGGATTAGAACTGTCTATTGTTGCAACAACTCCATGGTCCATCATGCCACTAACATCGCTGGGGTTGTCTGATGTCAACAACTCAAAATGAAACAACATATCTAACAGTCATATAAATAAGTTCAAGTAGTCCATTTATAATTGTCATAAATGAGCAACAAATGAAAATGAAAAGAGCAAAAATATGACTGTCATAAATGAGCAGGAATTAAAAATGTAAAAGTATAGTAACTTCATAGATAAAAATGTAGAAAATTCATGCATCATGAGTGCAACAAATTTTGAAGGAAGCTAGTTAAGAATGGTGATACTAATAACAAAATTCAATAAAAGGTAAAGGTCAATGAAAGTTGAAAGAAATTGAAACATAGTGTTAAGAAAACTTTGGGAAGTGGTGGTAGTCTATGCAACAGTACAATCCCTATTGGTGGTAATGACCTTGCATGAAAGAGTAAATGGTTGGCCTTAGTTGGGACTATAGTATAGTGCTTATAGATCAGAGAATGGTGAAAATACTAAGTCCATTGGGATAGTCCAAACTATTGCAAATGCCCAAGTTAAGTGCTCATTGCGATTCAAATTGAATATGTTGATGAAGTAATGTTAATGAGGGAATGCTATCAACATAGTGATAATTCCACAATGAAGTTCACATGAATGAAGTGAGAATTGCTATGTTACTAGTAGCTTTCAAAGGGATAATGGAACATACAATGAATTAAGACATGTCTAGGGTTCTACTATAGCATGTGAAGTTGGTTGTTGAGGTGTACAGAAGTAATGGAGAAGATAACTTTGGTTAATAATGAGTGGAAGGAAATATTTCTTGTAACGGTACATGTGTATAGGATAAAATTTGGATGGAGATGCTATAGCATAGAAGGGATAAAGAGACAAGAACAAGAGCGGATAATGGAACATATGGTGAAATAATAGAGGGTACAATGGGATGGGAGTCAAATGTGATAATGGAACATAGAATGGACTAGTAGAGATTAGTGGGATGGTCCAAGAGTGGATCATAGAACGTAGGATGAACTATTAGAGGTTAATGAGATGCGATTAGTAGGGAATAAAGGAACATAAGGTGAATCAAGGGAAGATAATGGGAAAATACCAAGAGGGGATAATGGAACATACAGTGAAATAAGAGAGGGTAATGGGATGGGAATAGAAGGGGTTAATGGAACATAGGATGGACTAGAATAGATTAATGGGATGGGCTAGGATGGGATAACAAAATATAGCGTGAACTATTAGAGGTTAATAGGATGGGATTAGGAGGAAATAAAAGAATATAGGGCGAAGTAGGGGAAGATAATGGGACAAGAGCAAGATGGGATAATGGAACATACAATGAAATAAGAGAGGGTAATGGGATGGGAATATAATTGGTTAATGGAACATAGGATGGACTAGTATGGATTGATAAGATGGGATAGGATGGGATAAAATAATATAGGGTGAATAATTAGAGGTTAATGGGATGGGATTAGTAGGGAATAATGGAACATAGGGTGAATTAGGAGTTGTCTAGGGTTTGACTATAGTACATGAAGTGGGAACTCACCTATGTGTAGTAATAATAGAGAATAGTTATAGGATGAAACATGGATAAAGATGGTATAACATAGAATGGGTAAAGGAACATAGGGTGGAACATAGGGGATGATGGAACATAGGGTGAAATAAGATGGGAGTAGAAGTGCATAATGAAACATAGGATGGGCTAAGAGGGGATCATGGAAAATAGGGTGAACTATTAAATGTTAATGGGATGGGATTAGGAAGGAATAAAGAAACAAAAAAGTGAATTAGGAGAAGATAATGTGTCACGATCAAGATGGGATGATGGAACATGGAATTGACTAGTAGAGATTAATTGGATGAGCTAGGATGGGATAATAAAACATTTTTAAGGTGAACTATACTAGAGGTTAATGGGAAGTAATTAGGAGGGAATATTAGACCATAAAGTGAATTAGGTGGTGTCTAAGGTTTGAATATAGGACATGAAGTGAGAACTTGAGGTGTGTAGTAATACTGTATAAGAGATTTGGTCAATAATGAGTAGAGGGAAAGGTTTCTTGTAATGATATGTGTATAAGATGAAATATGGAAGAAGGTGGTATAATATATAAGGTTTTGAAATTTGGGATATGTGATATAAAATGGTTAAAATATGCATGATGAAAGGAATGGAAGAATGAGATGGACGTTGAATGGTAAATATAATTAGGATCTCACAAGACCAACCAATTTTTGTGTTTCTCATCAATTTTTTTAGATTTGTATACGCAAAATTACAAAAACTAGCTAACATTATTTTACAATACCATTAATGAATAAAGGTTACCTAAGTGGAAGTTGTTTGAGGACATGAATTGTGAGGTGTGGATCTTGAAGGTCCACCAAGAAATTGTTTGACATCCAAAGCATGTTATGAGACAAATATTCAAATATAACATTCAACTGTTCAAATGCAATAATAATATCTTTAATAGTACTTGCATACCTATGGACTCAACATTGAGAATGAGTAAGAGTTTGTAGGAATGGAGCACATCTCATGAACACTCTGACCTTGAAATTTCAACATATTGATTCTACTAATTTAGCTATTATTAAATTTCAAAATATAATTTAATAAACAAAATTAAACGAACTTGTTGAATTTTACCTGAGTATCAATGCCGTATGTATTATTCAACAATTCATCTGTCATATCCATCGCCTCTGCAAATGAAGTTGGATATTTAAATATATCCTAAGAAATATGATAATTTTATGTGAAAATAGAACCATAAGCACCACAATGGTGGGGTGGAGCTCGGAGCCTACACGTCTCCTCCACATCAGGCTCTACTAGAGGCCTCACACACTATATCATGGTCTGGGTGAGCGAGCTAATCGACTCCAACGTGTCCACCTCTACACTGTCCTTAACAATGGAAGGAATGATGACATGCTCCACCATGGGTTTGGCCAAGGGTCTTGGTGCCAACTATGGATTATTTCATGCACCAAGTCTATCATGTGTGGAGCCACCACCTCTACCCTAAAATTCTAAGATGAAAAAATAATTTGGTAGCTTATTGAGGACAAAATCACAATAGAGTTTCCTCAAAATGTATTGTGGTACCTCATGGTTATTGCATGGAGGTTGGTCAAATACCATCCACCACCTCTCCCAAAATTTATTTTTAATTATTTCATGGTGACACCAATGGATGGGGAACCTCCTGCATGCATGAGACAAAGGTGTGTTGGTTCTCAGGTCTATAAATAAGGCACACAAGTTGGCTTTGATAATTTTTTGTTTTTTCACATCTGCATATGAAAAACCACTAGCATAGAATTGTCTCAACTCACACCTCTTATTTGACCAAAAAAAAAATTCTCACTCATTTCTCCTACATGAGATACAATTGACTTCAACAATTTGGAAATCCCTCTCCTATAAGTGTGGGTTTTGACATGCTCAATTAATCTTCCAATTAATTGTTCAATGTCTCTTTTATTCTTTTCAATTTGATTTAGGACATTTTTTGTGTTCCTTGAGGATGCCTATGAACTGATGGAGGGGTTTTATGTTGTTCTTGTATAGGAGGCTCTTTGTGAGGGTGTGATTGTGAATACTCAATGTTTGGAGGTGGAGATTCATTGCCTAAGAATTAGAACAAAGTTTTATTAAAAAAAAAAAATTCAATCTACATTCTAAATCAAATTCAAAATAAAAGCAATAAAAATACATACCTCTTCGCAATCTTCAACCTCTTTGATGTGCTGGTGGTTTTATGCCTTGCATAACCACCCCATCTTTTTCCTTGGTCAAAATGGGTCCCCCTTTGTTATTTTTGTACTTAGTTGTTTTTGAAACAAAGTTTAGAGTCTAGTTTTGCCAATACTTTGTTTTTCTTTGGTTTCTCTGTCGGAATTGGAACCGAAACAAAATCGGGTTCTGAAAGTTCTTTTGAGGTTTGTTTTTGGTTCTATCCCGACAGTCTTTTCTTTGCCTTTGTTTTTGGTCTTTAGCAGAAGCGGAGCTGGAGTGGGAATTCTGATGGTTGCTATCAAAATTAGCAAAATCACAATTTATTCCAATCCTGCCTCCGCTATTTTTATTTTTGCTTAGTCTCGATCTTTGTGTTTTGTTTTATTAGGTTGGTCTTTTACTTAACTTTTTGTATTTACTTTTGTTTTGTTTTTAGTTGCCAAATGTGGAGCCAGAATGGGAATGAGATTTGGAAATTTTATAAATTTGAGATTCCGTTTCCATTTTAGTTCCGCCCCCGCCACTTTTTGTCGTTGACTTTTTGACTGAAGTCACACTGTTGTGAAGTGTTGGTTCAATCTCAGTTTCAACTCCGCCTTTATTGTGCTTTAATGCATTAATGACAGTTGCCGGTGTAGGTAGAAATTTACATATTTATCTTTATTAAGGGTTAAACCGATCATTATTGTTATTGTTAAAGATCTAAGAGCACGAAGGAGCAGTAGCAGAGTTCATTCGAGCAAAAATATTGAAAGAGCAAAGGATTGTTGCGAACGGATTAGTTTAGAAGGTTAGCTGCATTGTTGTGTTTGAAGTAGGTTTTCTTATTGTTGTTGTGTGTTTTGTATATATGTTTGCCCATGCTTTGAATCGTGTTGTTGTTATCGTTTCGTTTTAAATGTTCATGATTCTTGGCATGCTGGTTTGAATTGGTCTTTTATATTGTTGGTCAGGTTATTTCTTTGTTCTATTTGTTTTTATTGTCATTTCTTTCTATTTTTAGGGCACCGTTGCTTTCACGTCTTAATCGTGATTGCGTCGTGTTTGTTTTTGGTTTGTAGTAGATTAGATTAGATTAAGGGTTTTTTTTTAATGGCATTTGTTAAATTTAGAAATCTACAGTGAGGTAGATTAGAGATTTTACAGTGAGTTAGGATAGATTAGATTTATTGTTTAATTAGGGTTTCATCGTTAGGTAGAATGGTAGGGTTTAAACCCGTGCCCTAGTTTTTTTATCAGGTTTGTTAGATTAGGGTTTTGTTGCTCTCTGTAATCACTTTAAATGATTAAAAAATGATATCTTAGAATGCAATTATTCCCCACGGTCATATGAGTGTAGAGTTTTAAAGCTCCTTTTTCATTTTATAGCGACCTAGGTTTTAATCATGAAGTTGTGTTGAAAATGAATAAAGTATTTGATGACGTCATGATTAACATAGATGGAGGCGGGATTGGAATCAATCTTGAACTTAAAAATTCATTTTACAAAAGGTATCGATTCCATTTCTATCTCGTTTCTGGCTCTGCATATAATGGGAAAGTCTTTCTTTAAAGTAATGATAACCTAATTGGAGGCGGAGGCAGAATGGAATAGAATATGAAAAAAAATGAAAATTCGAAGAAAACCAAATCTGTTTTTCATTCTGATCCTGGTTCTGATAACTTCTTGACTCCGACTCCGAGCCCGTTTGTTATTAGGTGAAGTTCTATATCGATTTTTGCTCTGAGTCCGCCAGTATTGTAAAAGAGATTGTTTTGAGCTTTTGTCTGGTTCCGACTCTGATGTATGTGTAACAGGTATGTTTTAAAAGCATGTTTTATAATGATATCTAAAGATCTAATTAGAGGTTTGCTTGTAGAAGAATTGAGAGATGTCAGGAGTGTCAGGAGAGGCTGCTCGAAGGAATCAACCAGCTGAAACATCAAAGACAACACCAAAAATAAAGAAGGTGAAACTAGAATAGCTGCCTTATACATTAAGGTATGATCATAGGAATCCGGTGGTGAAAGTGAGCAAGGTGGAATTAGACTGGTCAGATATCACGAATACTAATCTGGGCCAGTTTACCTTTGAAGAATTACATGAAGAGACCTTTGCAGAACAAGCAAACTTGACAGGGAGAACACAAAGGATTGTTGACTTCGGTCTTGCACATATCACTGTGTTTCCTTTATCAATCCAGTGTCCGGAGTTGATATTGATAGTAGCCAGTACTTACAATCCTGCTACAAGATTATGCATGGATTCACAAAATAATGTGATTGTAGATCTTACTCCGTAAATGTTCCAAAGTATATTTAATGTTCCTGATCCCAAGAACTTGGTGCAGCTAACTAAAGCAGAGGCGTTGGAGAAATATAGCAAGCATAAAGACTCCAATAAGTCTCACTTAAACAAAAAATGGTTAAGCACAGAGAAGAAATCTTTAAGTAAGCTTGCAGACTAGCCAAAGAGGGCAGATTTCAAGAAGGAGGTATCTGACTTGATATTAATGTTGTCCAGAGTGTTTGGGAAGAGGGATACCTTCCACTTCAAGGAATGGATGTTTCATTTCATTCAAGTAATCTTTCAAGGTGATTACCAATTTGATTGGTCAATGATTTTTTCTGATGCCATACATGATCAGCTCACAAGGGTTAGACAGACTAAATCTTTCTTCATGACTTCTTATGTGGTTTATGCTATAGCCAGATTGGGGATTTTCCCAGGATTAAACATAGTAGGTATAATAGGAGCCTTGGATGGGCAGAAGAAGGTATGGGAACATTATGATCAGTTATCTCTTCAAGTTGCTGAGACTCATTTTAGAAGAGTCAATGACACATTTTTAATATGTGGTCATCAATCGGTTGAGTGGAGATGCAGGATACAGGTTAAGTCAAGAAGCTATGGATTTTATTGCTGAATGGGGAAGTTGGTATATCCAATACCCAAAATTTACATACTTCAGGTTGTTTGGTTTTGAAGGCCATCCACATTTACTTCCAAGTTGTTGTAGTAACAGAATGGTGCTAATGGAATTTGTGTATCAGGCCATTGGAGTTAATGCTCGGTTTGGGATCAAGCACAAGACTGGATGTCATAAATTTCCCATGAAATTGGGTGAATATGGATGTCAACACTTGAAGGGAGCAAAGGTAGTTTGTAATGAGTTGATACAATTGAAACTGGGATTGTATACAGCTCATAAGTATTTTGATCCAAGGAAGAAAATGTATGCTTTACTACCTTCAGTGTTCACTAGACACTTTAATTTGTTAGAGGACTTTTGGTGTGATCGGCAGGATGAATATGACTTAAGGAAGAAGAACAATGAAAGATTATCGGTTGCACTGATGGTAGAGTTGGGTGTTAAAGAAAATATTCCTAACACGTTAGTGGATGATGGAATTGTATTGGATCCCTCATATGAAGCCTTGAACATTGGCACCAAAATCTTAGATCCAATAGACTAGAATGAGGAAGAAACAATTGATATTAAGAAAATTGGAAGAGCAGTTTTGGATAGAAGTGTGCAATGGTTGATGATGAAAGCTCGAGCTCCTCAAGGACCAGTCCTTAAGAAGGGTAAAGGATACAAGAGAATTAAAAGAAAGGCACCTTCCAAGGACCCATTAGAATTCTTTCCTCCAGATGTTGAAGAAATAGAACTTGAGGTGGTCGATGAAGAAGAAGAGGCACTAGAGGGAGATGTTCCAATAGGATCTATTGTTTCTACACCCACATTGGGTGAGTCATCCACACAAGCCCCACTCACAAGAAAGAAAAGTAAAGAGGTTCAAGAAGGAGCACTTCATGCCATGGCTGAAGTTGCTAAAGGAAAAGAAGTGGAGGAAGAATTCATAGAAGTTGAGACAGATTCAGATGAGACTCTATTAGAAATGAACTTGCAAGAAAACATGCCTCTAGGGCATACTATTGAGTAGATTCTGATGCAAGAAGAGCAATGGAAACTATTTGAAGATGCTACAAGAGATTCTGATGCAAGGGTTGTGGCGGAGAAGCAAAACAAAATGGATGCTAAGGTGCAAGCTGATGCTCTACTTCAACAACAACAATTAAAGGCAAAACAAATTGAAACAAGGGCAGCAACTGATGAAGTAGAGGAGCAAATGAGGCAATGAGAGCATGAGCTCAAGGTCAAAGCAGAAAATGACAAGTTAGAATTGATACAGAAGATCCATGATCTTGAGGAGGAGAAAGCAAGAAACCGAGGGGAAAAGGAAATCCTAGTTGCTAAATTGAAACTTGCAGAGGAAGCTTGATAGAAAGAGGAAGAAGCTAAAGCTCTAAGAAAGGAAAGAGATGTTGAAGAGCTAATAAAGAAACAACAAGTTGAAGAAGAAAGGGAAAAGGTAGAGAAGCTCAAGGCTTTAGAAATAGTAAGGATAGAAAAGGAAGAATCATAAAAGATAAGGAAAGAAAAAGAGGCCGAAGAGCTAATTAGGAAGCAATAGGAAGAAGAAGCAGAAGCTGAAAAACTTAAAGCTTTGGAGGCAGAATGGTTAGAAAGGGAAAAGCTAGAAAGAGAGGCCTTAGAAAAAGAGAAATTAGAAAAAGAACAGTTAGAGAAGGAAAAAATGGAGAAGGATCGGTTGGAAGAAGAGAGATTGAGAAAAGAAGATAAGAAAATGCAAGAACAAAGAGATAGGGAAGAGGCTGAGAAGTTAGTGCAGATGCATGTGCTGCAGGAGCAACCAGAGAAAGCAAAGGTTGATTCTCAACCTGAGGTAAATGTTCAACCACCCTCTACAATTGTTGCTTCCTCTTCCATGATGATGACTGCTCATAGTGCTCGTATATGGTTGAAGTTAGACCTATAGAAGAGAGCTAGAACACCTCCTCAACCTCTTAATTGGGAGGACATGATGAAGGGAATTGAACAGGAAAGGCCTAAGAAGAAGGCTAAAATCTTACATTCTACTAGACTCACAGATAAAGGGGAGATAGTTGCTGAATGTGCCATGCCTATGACAGAAAAAGAGGTAGGGGATATGTAGCTAACGGACTATCAATTGAGTACGGTTAATTTGGGAAGACCCACTAGGAATCAACAAATGAATTTGATTGATGTGGTGGCTTCAACAACTAAATCAAGAATGATGAAGGAAAAACAAAAGAAAGACGAGCTTAAGGCTCAATTGGATCAGTTACATTCATTCTTGAAGAGTGTCTCCTCTCCAAGGTCACAACAAGTTGCAGCTATTGAGACTCATGTTTTGTTAAGTAAAAAGGAGGTTGATGATTTGGTGCAGGTTAGAGGAAAGGCAGAGATGGTAGACAAATGGATAGATAAATTGAACCAAGAGGTAGGAGAGATTTTAGTGAAAGGATTTGAAGCCTACAAGGATACTGAAGGGTTGATTAAAGAGATGTATCAATATATTGAGGCATCAAAAAAACAAGAAGAAGAGTATAAGGAGTATGGTGAAAAGTTAGAAAAGATAAATACATTGCCTCTAACAACTCTTTCGGAACAGTCTATACTTGAGGAAGACAATTAAGACTTTGTAGAGAAGACTTCTCACATACTCAAGTTTAGGACTGGCTTTTTGAGCAAGCATAAGGATGAGATTCAGGAAGTTGTAAATAATTTAATTGAGCAATTGGAAGAATTAGAAGCATCTATTGCCATTATTGTAGATATAAATACATTTACAAAAGAGGGCATGCCTTTTAATCAAATAAAGGAAAAGTGGGATGAAAGATTCCAAGGACTTATGCAAAAGGGAGATGATGGCGGAGAGTTGATGTTAGATCGACTTGTAGAGGTCAAAGAGGAGATAAAAGCTATAGGGAGAGAATTAATAAAGGTGAAAAGTATGAAGGAGTTTGCTGTAGCTGAGCTGGATCAGATTAAATTTGAAGATGACTGGATTGATGGGCCAGAGATGGAGACTCTACAGCAAGTGTTCACCAATTACGATGATTTCCTAGTAGATCCAACTTCACATGCATGAATCCTAACATGCATGATGTTCTCCTTCTTTTCATGTTGCATGCATACATCACTAATAGCTTTTTGAGCGCATGAATTTCTTTTCTCTTCTATCTTCTATTTTTAGTTAAGACTGAAAGTCTAATGTAAGAACTCAAGATCAAATTGATCTGAGTTTCCAAGAGAGTCTAAATTCCTAAAAAAGGTGGAAAGCCTAAAATAGAAGTGAGGTTTGAACTTTTTGTATATCCATAAATAACAGATGGGTATCATATTGTAAAGGTCGGCTAATTGAGAACTAGATTGGCTTACCTAATGCTAAGAGATAGAATTTTGTAGAGTTTTTGCAGAGATACATTGTACTTAATCTTTTACAGTTAATAGAATTATAGGTTTACTCGAAAGATGGTGTTTGGAATTAAATTGTTTGTTTGATAAGGCTGATAAGTTATGATCTATCTGTATGCAGTGATTGTGCTGAACATAAGAGTTTCTTGAATGATGAAAGTCATTTGAAGGAATCAGATTTAAGGATCATCTTATTAGATTGCCATTGAGTTGAAGTTATTAAAAAGTTTGTTGATCTATAATTTTGATGATGAATGAATGTATGTTGTTTTGAAACCCTTGGGGTATTTGTGAAGAGTAATTGTGAAGTTAATTAAGCACCTAAAATGTATGCAGTGGTATAGATTATGCTACAGACTGTATCATCTTATGGTTTTTATGATCTATTAGGAAACATTCATTGTTGAAGGTATATGTTCAGATACTAGATAAATTCGATTCATACTTATTGGTTTACCCCTTTGTTGTATCTTTTTCTTTTATTTAAAACCCATTGATTTACAGGAACTATTTCGATAAAAGAGTCATAGCTTGAATCCTTTGTTACCAGCATAGGCCCCTTGAATATTACAGTTGCATGAACCAATTGAGTGACATCAAATAGTTGAGAACCAACTACCAGGACCTTGGGAGTTAGGCTACTACATGTCTTTCTTTTTCAGGAGAAATAGAGTAGAAATATTCTATTTTAATGTTGTTTGTGTCATTTTAACCATCAACAGGTGGGATCCTCGTGAAGAATTACAAGCTATGAGTGTAAAAAATGGAAGAGATTTGGCAAGCGTGAGTTGCAGAGTTGAAAACCTCCAAGCCAAGCTACGGGTGAAACAAAAAATGAGGTTAAGAATGCATTTTTTTGTTTTCATAGACTTTTTTTGTTTGGCGCATGCCAAATTTGGCACACACCAAATGAGAAAGTCATTTGGCATGCGACAAATGCTCTTTTTAGGAATTTTTCTTCAATTTGGCATCAAATTGTGTCACAAATCCATACACTTACCCATGTAGATCCTAGTTTTGAATTGAATTTATTTTTATTTTGTGAGTTTCCAGATTTTGCAATGTAGTGTAACAACTTAGGGTTTCAAAATTTTGTAAAAAATGAAATCTAATTATCCCAATTATGCAATGTTTTAGAAAATACATGTAATGCACCTATAGATTTGATAATTTCTAGAACTAAAATATGTAAGGGGTAAAAGTGGAGGAGGATAATCAACAATGAATTCAATCAATAAAATCAAAAACATGAGATAGAACCCACTTACCAATGAGATATGGTTGCAATCAAGCCATGAATTCAAGCAAGGGTCAGATAATCAAAGCAAAACATAAATGAATCAAAAACATGAACAATCTTACCATCCCATTGTGGAGTAACTTGTGTTGGTTGAAATTTTGGATTGCTTCAACAAAAAAGCCTCCATGATAGCTTGCAAAATATTGATGTGTGATGACCTAGATGCAAAGATGAATGCTCAAAATTGAAATGGACAGAAGTGGGTACCTTTGCATTAGTGTCTGGATAGTGGTGCCAACATTGGGGATGTCACCTAATTTGAAGTGGGGGAGGATATAAGGGGGTGCAATTGGTTGAAGGGGTGCACTAGTTCTAGTGGGGTGTTCCAAGGGGCATTCTTGCACTAGCAGGACATTCCATCTCCAATGGGGTGTTCCAAAACAGTGTTCTAGGGTGGTTCAGGTGTGCACCAGGTGTGTACTAGGCATGCACCAGGGTGTTCTAGGGGTGCACCAAGGGTGTACAAGGGGTCACACTAGGGAGAAAAAAGTAGGGGATTTTCTGAAAAAGGTGATGCATCATACAGATGCCAGGGATTCAAACAAATCTTTTATAATAGAATGAGAGTACCTACTACTATTTGGAATAGCATTCTACAAGGTTTTCTTATTCTCATAGGAAAAGTGTCATGGTGGAGAAATCCAAGGAGGCACACAAAGAAATCACAAAGCAATCATAGAGAAAGGTGATTAGGGTGTGAGAATGGGGAAGGTTCAGTGAGGAGTGAGTTGTGTTCAGAGGAGCGAAGCAGGGTCTACAAGCATTGTAGTGTTGGACTTGGATTTCCCAAGAGGGGGACCTAGGTCTTGGAGGTGGACTTGTAGTTCCCGTTGGAGGGTGATTTGGGTCTTAAGTAGGAAAGTATTCTTGGAGCCATGAGAGGTCTTTAAGGAGTACTACACCATAGGTGTTGAGTTTTGAAGCGACCTGGAGTTACATGGTTTGGAATACATGTGAAGAGCTACAACCAAGAGTGAGATTAGTGACAGATCACAACTTGAAGAGTGTGTGCAAACCTAAGGGTGAGAACTTGTAATTGAGTTCTTAGGAAGGATTTAGGGTAGCGACCAACAACATATTTGGAATTGAATGTAGACCGAGCCAGGGGCCATTTTGCAATCAATAAATCTATTTATTTACACCACTCTAGTGTTGCACTATTTTGTGTATATATATTAGATTTGCATTGCATTGTGTAAATAAGTTGCATTGCTAGTTAGTTTCATTGTGCATTGTTATTTTGGTGATTGGTGTGTGTAGGCTTTGGAGCTTGGGTTGGTTGCAGGTGTAGTTTGGATCTCTTGGGCACACTTGATTCTCACAGGCAAGTGAAGAAAAGAGTTTTGATGCTGCACAAAGGCATGGCCCAGTGATGAATGTTAAGGATGAAGGGGTATTTTATAGATTTTAAGAAATTAGATAAATGATCCGGATTAAGAGGTGTTGATTTGTGATCAAAGGCTGAGAATGAATGAGAGGAATTGATTGCCTAGTTAACTGACTGCAATTGTCTGTAGGATTCTAGTTAACTAGTTGCATGAGATATTGTTTGAAGTGTTAAGTCAATTGATTGATCAAGTCAATTGATTGATCATAAGACTCTGAGTGAGTGGGAGTTAAGAGAATTGATTGATCAGAAGAGTGGTCAATCAATATCAGTTGACTAAGATAGAGTGTGAGTTAAAATTTGAGGGAATAATGCATGATATAATTAATTAATTAATTATTGAAGGAACAGGCAAGATAAGGTTGATTAATAAATAAAATGTTTATTTATTAATGGATGATGTTTGAGATAAAAGAGGAGAATTAAATAATTAATGTAATTACTTAATTTAGAAGACGTGTGAATGTGAGGGATTAAATAATTAAAGTACTTATTTAATCTAGAGGTGGGAGAAAAGATTAATAATTAAAGATAATTATTTAATTTATGCATGATGGAAAAGGTCAATTAGATAATTAAAGATAATAATTTAATTTATGCATGATGGTGAATGTTTAATTAAACAATTACTGGTAAGTATTTAATTAGAATAGAGGAATAGGTGAAGTTAAATTAGTGATGAAATAGTGAATTAATTAAAAAAATTGAGATTATTTAGTTAATAGAGAGAAATAGGGTTAAATGATGGAAATGAAGCTAAATGCAATATGGTAATGAAAATGATATCAATGATGGAAAAGTGTAGTTTCAGGATGTATGATATGTGTCAAGCATTTTTACATCTCTATATTTTGCCCCTCTTTGACACAATGTACTTGTTGCATTGTTTCAAAGAATTTGATGCTCAGATCAAGATATATATTTTTTAATAATGCCCCACTGTGCCCTGGTGATCAGCGAAAGGATAATAGGACGTTGGGCTGCCCCCTCGAGAGGTCGGCCAAAAAAATATTTTTTAGGTCGGGCTCATGACAAGGTTCAAGAGTAGTTTAGCTACATAGAAGATGAAAAAATTAGGACCTAGGGGTCACAGTTAAGGCTTAGGATGATCCTGGGTTCTCAAAATATAACCTAAGAGGGTGGTTGAGGGTAAAAAAGTAGGGTTTAGGTGGTTAAATAGGAAATTAGGGTTCATTTTCTCCTCATTTGTACACTCATCTTTAGGATATTTGTGCTCTCTGGTGATTTTCTATTACAAACGTGCATTGATGATGGCGAGGGTTCTTAGCCCACCAGATTATACAAAAAAAAATTTCCAGTACCAGTGGCCAATCGACGTGGGGGTTACGATACATAAGCATCTAACTTTTGCTTTTTATTTATTTCATTTTTGCAATTAACATTCAAAGTTAGGTTAAATAATAGTGATAGGTTTTAGGATTAGTGCTATTGGCACAATTTTAGAGCTATTATAGTTTTAGAAAACCCGCTACTATTAAGGACCAGTGCTATTGTTATATAGTGATGCTAGTGCTAAACAATAGTGCTATTATAAGTTCACTATCGTAAAATTTTACCATACAGGTTAGGTTAGTAGGAAATTGTTGCTAATGTCAAAGAGAATATCTACTATAGGATAAAAATGATCACTATTGTAAAAGATGACCGCTCTTGTTAAGAAACAGACTCATTGTTATGAAAACCAACCGTGGTTGTTCCAAAAGATGCTCGCTTTTGCTCAAAAGAACAGATTTAGCTACTTTAGGTGCAGATTTAGGTTTTTGACTAGATTTTTTAACAAAATTTGACGCTATGAGTTGAATGGGTGTAGGCCACATTACATCCTCTATAGTCTAGGGATCATAGACCATGGATCTTAGATTAGATAGCTCAATTCTAAGTGTTGGAGAGATATTTTCTAGACACCATTGGATTGAGACACATCACATATATAACTAAGATTTGATCACATAGAGCCATGATGACATCGTTAGTAGAGCGTTGGAGATCAGAGACAACCACCTTCCACCTTGCCATAGGGAGTGTACCATTACACTTAAGGATGTTTGGAGGATACTACATATCCCTATTCATAGTGAGCTGGTTATATATGATGTTAGGAGAGGTACACTATCTATGCAAAGATTATTGGGTGTTCGACAACTAACCATTATAGATTCAAAGATTGATCTGACTCCTTTTTTGGATAGTGTAGGTGATATGATTATTGTTCTATCTAGATTGATCATATGGCCTTTGATGCTGAATAAGAGATCTCAGAGACTTCCAATTAGTTGGGGCATTGTCATCAATATGATGATGGAGGAGGGTACTCGCTATGCATGGGGACCATGTGTACTAGCACATCTATATCATGACATGCACAAGGTAGTTTACTATAGGGGTAACAATATATCAGTGGGCATCAACTTACTCCATGTTTGGGCATGGGAGGAAATTGTAGTTAGTAGACTAGAGGGGATAGATCTGAGGGATCCAGATGATCCTTATTCATACCATTACCACGATTGGCTCCACTATCGACAACTTGGAAGACTATAATATAGGAGGGATGTATTTGATGATATGGAAAATTTTATTTGTCATCCATATCTAGATTATGAGGAATGGACATATGATCATTAGTATCTTTTATTTTATAGACAAAATAGATACTTGATCAGTTGAGTACATACCATTCTAGAGAGGTATCTTCTTGATAGAGTCCTCCACCAGTTTGGGGAGAGACATACCACTCCACCTGATGACTATCACACTTGATATTCTTGTACAATGAGAGAGGTTAATGCATGGGGACCTCAAGTGGATTCATGGAGGCTAGTGATAGAGTTTAGAGAATTGACACCTTTCATATGGGGTTGATTTGTCAAACCAGAGATCGATGGATGACACATAATTTTGATGCATGGTGGGATCGCAAGAGGCCACTCAGATTTACTATACCCCTAGGATGAGTAGGTGCATGAGGCCTAGTGATTGGTCAAAGGGGGAGAGGTAGAGTAGTTGGTAGTAGGCAGGCCCACCAAAGATAGAGGATAACCCATGAGCAACAACAAAGGTCACAACAGGATTAGGATCAAGATGACGGGTAGTAGGATTAGGTTCAGGATGATGGACAGGGACAAGGCCCAAACAATCAACAATAGATGGTACAAGTATAGGTACCACATGAACCTCCTCCTTGAGGGGACATGGCTGCACGGTTATCACATATCACAACTGAGAGAGGCTCGGGTCGAGCATGATTAGGTGATCCAAGATAGGGATGCTAGAGCTGGAGAGAGAGATGTTGAGATCACTTAGAGGAAGTCTATAAATTCCTAGATTGTGATTCTTACTACTAAGCGAGAGCATGCTTGCAGAGAGAGGGATGCGGCTATACAAGATCTCGACATAGAGTAGAGCTAGAGGATGTAGTTACAGATAGAATCTATCCCTTGAGCACAATATCAACATGAAAGGGATTAGTTGATGTAGGAGAGGAACATATTATAGGACCATCTATGAGGATCAAGTTCCTAGGGCTCAGAGATGACCTAGGTTTAAAGTTCAGAGCATAGCTATAGGTGTAGGATCAAGCATATTAATAGGAGGATCGGTGCACAGGTCTTCCCAGCATACATATAGGTCACAAGGGCATGATCAGAATGATCTGAGGTCTCCAGCTCATGATGGCCATTGAGGACCACCTCTAGATGGGGAGCAGCAGAGTTGACACTATTGTTATGATCTTTCATGGTTTTGTGTGGACTTTATATAGACATGATTTTGTATATAACTTCATCCACTAGTTGAGCCTTGTATAAATGTATATTTTGATTAAGATAATATTGTATCACACATATTTATTGATGATGAAATTGTATTGACATTTCCATTTTTTGATGATATATGAGATATATCATTTTTGATGTGGCATATGATGTGCATTATGTTTATCATGACGAATTCATGATATGCTATGTGATGATGATGTTATGATGATTATTATACAATTTTTTATATTTTTTAATGCATTTTATATGATATGCATGATGTGGATGATCTATGATGATGTATGTATGTAATGGATGATGTTTTATGCTATATGATGCTCTATAATATGATAGATATGATATGCACTTGAAACATAGAAAAATAGGTTTTAGAAGAATGGAAGGGGGATTCACCAATTTAAATGTAGACCTATTTCTCATTATTTCATTATGAAAAGAGATCCCCACAAAGAATTGACTAAAAACCCTTAGGTGAATCAACTCAATGTGAGAATCTTCAAATTTCCTTATGCTTTGAGGATGGGGGTCAAGTTAAAATAACACTTTTGGGAGAAAAAATAAAAATAGAAAATTAACCTAATTATGCCAATTCAAACTTGAAACAACAATATAAAACTCAATATTGATAGAAACAAAAAACTGATTGTAGATCTGAGAAGGGCAGAATGATGTTTTCCAGTCACCAAAAGTCACCTTATGGAAGCTATCAGGAACTCATTCACCCATAGGTGAATGCATCTTTTGTGAATGTTTTTTAGCAAATTTTGGGAGCCTCTGATGCTAATATATAGCTTCTAATTTGTATAGGTTTCAATATGAAAAAGTCAGAAATAAGATTTGTAAAGGTGAGATTCTGTGATTTGACAACAACTTTGAAAACTTTTGAAATTTTGATAAATTTTCCAATCTTGCACTTCAAGAGGTCTTCAATCCTTCTTCAACCTAAATCTGAAACACACACACAAGAGAGAAAAATTGTTTGGTTTTGGTGAATGGGGGTTTGCCTTGGTCAAACCTTGTTTGGGTAATTAAACCTTGAATTGAAATAAATCATGAAAGAGGGAATTGAGAATGGACAAATCTATGTTACCACTCAACAAACCCTTGAATAAACCTTGGTAATGGAGATCTTGGAAGGTCTCCAACTTGCATGAAATGGCTTCAATGAATGTGGATCTTGATACTTGAAACCTACATCACAATGTTAGCTCCAAAAACATGCATGATGCAAGAATACTTTCACATGATGAATAGATATTGAATGTTGCAATAAATCTCTGATAATTCTACTCTTGAATGCCTTGATAATATTATTTTCTCATATGAAAGTTCACCTCTTGCTAGATGTTTTGAATTGACAAAATAACCTTATATTTATAGGTATGTATCCTTAATTTCCCAAAATTTAAATATCACAAACCAACATTGAAATATGGATTTGGGGACCTTAAAATACCAAAACATATTTAAAATCTAGTTTCAAAGCCATGGGCAAATGGGTCCTAGGTCTCTATTCCTGGAACACACATTGCTCAATGTAAAGTTTTATGTATTGGAATAAATTATTGTCGGGTTTCCCCTTCAGAAAATATAATTTATTAGGCTTGTAAATGAATAAAAGGGCTTATTAAGGCACAATTAAGTCCAATGTTAATTAAGTGGGCCCAAAAAAGTGTGAAAATGTAAAGGGATACATTTTTCAACACTGCATTAAGGCATTATTAAGTCCATTTTAATTAGGAGGGCTCAAACAAGGTGAAAATTTAAAAGGATACATTTTTCTACACTACAACACTAATGAGTTTGTGGATGTAGGATGTAGGTGGTACTAATGATGTTGTGATGTAGGATGGAGATGTTAGTTAGAATCAATGTTAGTAGGATCCAAGGATAGAAGAAATATGATAATTTTGATCTAATTGTTGACAATCCATATATTATGATTGATTGATGATAATGAATGAAGGATAATGATTTGATGATTTGTAAAATGTGATGAGTTTTCTTTTGCTTCATGGAGAGCCTAAGTATAACAATTATTAATGTAGCAAATAGACACGATGCACCAAGGTATTAATGACCAAGGCAACTTTGTATCTATTACATGGAATTTGACTCCGCAAACAAGGAGTATTCTTGCTCATACCAAACATACAAAAACCTTCCTAGAGTGTATGGGTGAGAAGTTTAGAGCATTTAAGACTAGAGCACAAAGAGGTATGAGGAACCTAACATGTAATTGTCAAATGAGTTTCCCAAAACAACTCCTCCCACACACAAGGAAAGTATTCACCATGGTAGTATTACAAAAAATATCCAACAAACATAGCGTACAAAATCGATGATCAATGCCCCATTCCTTCCTCTCTAAATCCTTATGGACATCATCAAGAGATCCCGGGAATGAGACAATAAGATAAATCAAAATATATGACTGAAATAGATAAACAATATTGTAGTATCACTTGCCATAGATGTTTTGATGTTTCAAGAGGTTATCCATCAATAATATCTATTGTAGGAATGATTTATCCATTAAGACACATGTCAAGATGTTGATGATGATTTCAATAGGCAAGTAGTTAATACTTACTCTTGAGCATTTTTTTAATTTGATAGTGATCATATCTTTATGATTTTTTTCTTGATTTTTTGGATTCAGATGTTTGCTTTACTTGTTGATTGCTTTTTCAAAGGGTGAGGGAGATGATTTATCTATTATGGATGGATAGTTTATGGTGGATAGGTCATAACAAGAATAGGATTTTTGAGGTTATTTGAGGTTGTTTTTGACATTTTTAGGATATTGGGATCTTTTTGATGTTTTTGAGAGATTTAGAGACCAAGAGGGAGACATAAGGGGACTGACCTAGTGCCTTGGAGGCTCATCGATTGATGGAAATTGCTTATGTTATACATGCAAAGACATTGTTTGGACTCAAAGTGACTCATATGAAGAAGACTAACGATATTTTTGGGATTTTGATGTTTTACATTTTTTTTGGATTTTGATAGTTTTTAGATGTTTTTGGATTTTTTTGGATTTTTATGTTTACACAAATGATGAGATGAACAAGGATCCAATCCATCTACCAAGTTCAATAAGTCTCCCCTAGTTTGGAATGAGATTTCATTTATTATGAATAGGTGGATAAGGCAGATGATAGATAAAGATAGTGCAGATGGAAGGTAGTGCAACAAAAGGTTCAACACTTAACCAGTTATCGAGACATGGTTGGGTGCACATTTATTATGTGATGGATGGAATGAAATGGATATAGCGGAGTAGATGGGATAAAAGGATGAGATAAGGTGGATGGAAAATTCAGATACATGATGATGCAGGACCAATTTTTCACTACAGTACCTATCCTAGAAGCACCACAATGTGGTTTTCACTTAAAGGATGATTTATTTCTCTTTACTATTTTTATCTTTATATTTTTTGTTTTTTTTTTGGTTTTTTTACTTTTTTTCTTAGGATATTTAGATGCGTAAGGTGTATAAATTTTTGAGATGACTACTGTTAAGTGGTTCTACTAGGGGCTTACCTACTAGATTAGCCAATTGATAAGTGCTAGAGCCATAACTTGTTGTGATGATAAAAGGACCTAACCAGTTTGGCTCAAATTTACCTTTCCCATCTTGGTTAAGTTGAATCCTCCAATTTTCTCTCAAGAATAAGTCACTAACTTGAAAGCTTATGTTCTTGATTCTCTTGTTATAACTTCATTTGAGATGATTCTAATATGCTTGGAGATGGTTTGGAGCACTCAAACATATTTCGTCTAGCAGTTCAAGTTCATGGAGCCTGGATACAAAGTATTTTTGAAGTCATTACTGACAATATCTTTCAGGGATACTCCTAGGGATGGAATCTCGACCTCTATAGGCAAGATAAATTTAGGTCCATATACAAGGGAAAAGGGTGTTGCACCCATGGGTGTGTGGATGCTAGTTTTTTAGGCCCATAAAGAAGGGTTCAACTAAAGGTGATAGTCATGGCTGACACCATTAACAATCTTCTTAAGGATCTTGAGGATCATTTTGTTAGATGATTTTTTAAGACCTTTTCCCTAGGGGTAGTATGGGGTAGAGAAGCGATGCTCAATGGAGAATCTAGTGCAAAGATCATGGACATCTTGGCTTTTGAATAGAGTTTCATTGTCAATAATAATAGTTTGAGGGATACCATAATGATAAATTAAATAGTTAAGGATAAACTTCACTATTTATTTGCCAATGATATACGTGAGGGGTATAGCTTCTATCCACTCTATGAAATACTCCATGGAAGTTACGATAAACTTATGTTCGTTAGATAAAGTAGGGAATATATTTCCTATAAGATTGAGTCCCCATTGTGAGAAGGGCCAAGGTGTAGTGATTGGATGTAGCTCTTGTGAAGGTGCATGAACAAGATCACCATGTTGGTGACACTGAAGGAACTTTTTAAAATAGTGTATAGCTTCTTGTTCCATTGACAACTAGTAGTATCCAGTTCTTAAAACTTCTTTAGTAGATTAGGCTCGCTAGAATGAGACACACACACACCTTCATGTACCTCTTGTAAGGCAGTTCAAGCTTCTTCCACATTGAGACATTAGAGTAATCTTCCATGAAGACTTCAATGTTATAAAGTATTTTTGAGGATAATAAAGCATGCGATTTGAAGGATAAAAGTTTTCTTTTGGTTACTTGTAAGGTGAGGTGGTATGGTTTCATGTTGGATATAGGTGTAGGTGTATTGGTACCAAGGTGAATCAGGACCAACAAAATCACACACAAAGTTCAGATCTTAGGATATCAAATGCTGGTATAATAATTGTTCCATGAGGAATTCAAACCAAGGAATGTTTTGCGGTATATCAAGAAGTGGACCAATGCTTTCCATGGTATTGGTAGCACTGTTGTTGACTCTCAAAACCTATTCAAAGAGGATGAACATAAAGTGTTTCTTAAAACTATCCACCATTCTCTTATAAGGCATCAACTTATCATCCTTGGTTTGGTATTCATCATTCACTTGTCTGATGACGAACTGTGAATCACCATAAACTTGTAGCTCTTTGATTTTCCATTACATGGCCATTTTTAGCCCAATGATTAGTGCTTCATATTTGGCTATATTGTTTGTGCAAGGAAATGCAATTCTGTATGATTTAGGTATACTATCTCCTTGAGGTGTGAGAAAGAGGATACCGGGCCCTGATCCATGTTGAGTATGAGATCCATCAAAGTATAGTGTCCAATGGTTTACTTCAGTTATCAAAAGGGTGTCCTCATTAGGAAATTCTAATATCAATGGTTGATGATCTTCTATATGTGCTTTGGCTGATTGGTCTGCTATTACTTATCCTTTGATTGCTTTTTTGTCTACATATTCTATGTCGAATTCACTAAGTATCATGACCCACTTCTCCATTCTTCTCATGAGAGCTACTTTAGCTAATAAATATTTCAAGGGATCAACTTTGGATATTAGCTTGATATGCCAATTGAACATGCAATGTCTAATATTTTGGGATATAAAGACAACCTCTAAACAAGCTCGTTCAATAGGTGTATAGTTTATTTCATAACCAACCAGGGTACAACTGATGTAGTACAACACTCTTTCTCTATTATTCTCATCAAGTTGTGCTATCAAAGCTCCTAAAGTTGTTGATGTCACTGATACATACAAGATCATAGATTTATCCTATATAGGAGGCATAAAAACTAGAGGAGTTCCCAAATAGTCTTTGACCTTCTAAAAATATTGTTCACACATTCCATCCCATTTGAAGGTTATATCCTTGTGAAAAAATTGTGTAAAAGGATGACATTTATCCGCTAGCTGCATTATGAATCTTTAGATTGATTGTAGTTTTCCTTGTAAGATATGCAATTGTTTCAATGTCTTCAGGGGAGGCATTTCCATGATAGCTTAAAATTTTGTGGGATCTACTTCGATGCCTCTTCAAGATACAATATAACGCAATAGTTTTCCTGATGTCACACCAAAAATACACTTCTTTGGATTTAGGCATAGATTATACTTTTCTAATTTGTCAAATATTTTAGCCAGATTACCTAGATGTCCTTGTCTTGTGATAGATTTTTCCAAAAGATCATCTACATATTCTTCCATGGTTATGTGAAACATGTCATGAAATAAGTATTCATTTCCCTTTGGTAGGTGGCTCTTGTGTTATTTAGGCCAAATGGCATGAAATTCCAGCAAAAAGTTCCCCAGGGACTGGTGAATGGTATTTTATGTTGTTCATCAGGTGCTATCTTGATTTGGTTAAATCTAGATAATTCGTCCATAAGAGAAGCATTTCATTACCGACTATCAAACCCACTATCATGTCGATGTTCAAGAGGGGAAATCATCCTTTGGGCATGATTTGTTGAGGTCTCTAAAATTAGTGCAGATCCTTATGCCCCTAGTGGGTTTTGACACTAGTACCAGATTTGACACCTACTCAAGATAATCAATAGGTCTAAGGAATCCAACATCAAGTAGTTTCTGAAGTTGGAAAGGGGGAGAGAGAGAGAGAGAGGAGAGAGAGAGAGAGAGAGAGAGAGAGAGAGAGTGGGAGAGAGAGGGGGAGAGTCAAAGAGAGGAGAGAGGGAGAGACCTAAGAGGGAGGGAGAGAGAGAGAAGGGAGAAGGGAGAGAGAGAGAGAGAGAGATTTGGAGGAAGAAGGGAGAGGGGAAGGAGGGAGAGAGAATTGGAGGGGGAAGGGAGAGGAGGAGGAGAGGAGAGAGAGAGAGAGAGAGGGGAAGAGGAAGAAGGGTAAGAGAGAGGAGAGAATTAGGGGAAGGGAGAGAGGAAGAGGGGAAGAAAAGGAGAGAGAGAGAAAGAGAGAGAAATATAAAGAGAATTAGGAGGGGGAAGGGCGAGGGGAAGGGGGGAAGAAGGGGAGACAAAGGGAGACAAAGAGAGAGAGAGAATTAGGAGGGGGAAGGGCAAGGGGAAGGGGGGAAGAAGGGGAGAGAGAGAGAGAGAAGGTAGAGGGGAAGAAGGGGAGATACAGGGAGAGAGGGAGAGATATAGAGTGGGAAAGAGAGACGGAAAGGGATAGAGAGAGAGAGAATTTGGAAGCAGAAGGGAGAGGGGAGAGAGAATTAGGAGGGGGGAGGTGTTGTGCATATTTTGCACACACGCCCCGTTGTAGGTAGGGACCCTCTTTCTTCACTCCGGACGGGCTGCTTTGCTCCCGTATCATTTTGCGTGCCCCTTTTTTTTGGTGTCCTATTTGGTCAACATGCCCTTCAAAGTCTCATTTTTGGCTGACCATACTTTGTCCCTAAGATAAAAAATTGCTAAGTCTTGGGTTTTTCGGGCTTCGCCTCCCTGCTCGCTTGGTTCTTCTTTTTCCTTAATTTTTGACTTTGGGGTAGGTTTCCTTTGGATTTGGGATGTTTTTGTGGTGCCTAAGTGAACTACCAGGGTTTCGTTAAGTTTCAGGAAGTTGCAAAAATTTCGAAACAGCATTCCTGCAACAACATTTCCAGAACGACATTCTGGCCTCACGTTTCCAAAACATCCAAGCGCTCCTCCGATTTGAAAATGGACTTTGACCTAGATGGTAAAATTGGATATTATCCTCCCTAGACCTTTCAAGTTCCAAATTTGCAGCCGGGAGATACCATCTGGAGTTCCATGCTCTATTTGCCGTTTTCAAAACAACATTTCTAGAATGGCATTCTGGCCTCACGTTTCCGGAACATCCAAGTACTCCTCCAATTTGAAAACGAACTTTGACCCAGATGGTAAAATTGGACCATATCCTCCTTGGACCTTTCAAATTCCAAATTTTCAGATTGGAGATATCATCCAGAGTTCCATGCTCTGTTCACCGTTTTCAAAACAACATTTCTAGAATGACATTCTGGCCTCATGTTTCTGGAACGTCCAAGCGCTCCTCCGATTTGAAAACGGACTTCGACCCAGATGGTAAAATTGGATTTTATCCTCCCTGGACCTTTTAAATTCCAAATTTTCAAGTGGTAGATATCAGCCAGAGTTCCATGCTCTGTTCGTCATTTTCAAAACAACATTTCCATAACGACATTTCGGCCTCACGTTTCCGAAACATCGAAGTGCTCCTCCAATTTGAAAATGTACTTCGACCCAAATGGTAAAATTGGATCTTATCCTCCCTCAACCTTTCAAATTCCAAATTTTTAGCTGGGAGATACCATCCAAAGTTCTATGCTCTATTTGTCGTTTTCAAAACAACATTTCTAGAATGGTATTTCGGCCTCACATTTCCGGAACGTCCAAGCACTCCTCCAATTTGAAAATAGACTTCGACCCAGATAGTAGAATTGGATGTTATCCTCCTTGGAACTTTCAAATTCCAAATTTTCAACTGCAAGATACCACCCAGAGTTCCATGCTTTGTTCGCTGTTTTCAAAACAACATTTTCAGAACGACATTCCGTCCTCATGTTTTCGGAACGTTCAAGCGCTCCTCCGATTTGAAAACGGACTTCGACCCAGATGCTAAAATTGGATCTTATCCTACCTGGAACTTTCAAATTGCAAATTTGTAGCTAAGAGATACCATCCGGAGTTCCATGCTTTGTTCGTCATTTTCAAAACAACATTCCTAAAACAACATTCTGGCCTCTCGGTCCCGGAACGTTCAAACATTCTCTAGTAAACTGCTAATGGAAATTCACACTGAATATTATGATCTTTTGATGATGCATGAATGGATCTAACAAGGATTTTGCATGATTTTATTAACATTTTCCTTGATTTGTGTATAAAATCACTTATGACACTTCATGCATGCAGGTTCCAAGAAGCCTACCATGGGTTAGTTGGGAGACCCATTGAGAAAATTGAACAGGGAAGAGCACGTGACTCCTATCACCATTCATTTTATGCCCACCTCTCCTCGTGGTGCCCATCAATAGAGATTGCATCAGAAGAAGGCCTATGCAAAGGAAGTCAATGACAAAATGCAAGGGGGGTTGTCCTACTTTTCACCAGATGATGATGATCTTTGGGGGTTATCCGCCTGAATCAGGGGCAACCAATCCACTGATGCTAATCATCGACATAAAATTTTGATCCAATGAAGAATGCTGCAATTCCATTGGGAAGAAGGCAGCTTTCAGGCAGTCTCAGCTACAGTAAAAGGGAAATCAAGTAGAAGACGAAACTGCTACAGTGACTGGCCACTACAAGACAAAATAGGGAAAGGACAACAAATGTATTTTAAATTGTTGAATATTGTGGGGTAGGTGAAGCCCTAATGTAATTGAATCTGAGCCACATAATGTAAATAAATCCTATCCATTAATTTGGGCTTTGGAAAACTATAAATAAGGGTCTCCCCCTCATTTGTAAAGGGTTGGAGAGTTGTTGCAAAAACATTCTGTAGCAATAGAAAGTAGCATTGCATGATCTATGAGTGTTACCTTTTGAGTTTGCTCATTATGTGTGCATGGTTCTACCTTCCAAGTTAGTTTTAGTTGTTAGTTTCTTGAATGGAAGTGATGATGGTGTTTAATGTTATAGTATTTGATGTGCTTTCAGCCCATACTTTTGGCACTTGTTGATGACAAGCTGCTATGCAAAGTTAGCCTGGGCTTCTTTATTTGATTGCTGCAACTTAGTTAATTTGCATGTTAATGATGTGTGTATGCAAACTGAAAATTTGCAGTCCTTTGAAGATTGCATTGGTTTTGTGTAACTGTAGGTTTCTCTTGGCCAAGCAAAACCCAGTTTAGGGAGTTTGTCTACTGTAGCAATCTCCATGATCAATGTTCATTCATAGTTTCAGATCCAAGAACCTTTTCTCTTCCCTGCCCTTTTTACCTTTTTTAAATAAGTAACTCTATGCAAGATTCATTGCACATTATAAAGCTAAATCCAATGATAAAATGGAGTTCAAGACTATTGTTTGAACCTATAGCAAACGCACAACAACTCTCCCATATTAAAAACTCCATTTGCTGATCCAACTTTCCCACTTTGTAACTCATCTGTAAGTCTGATTTGTGATTCCAGCAAATCACATAAATCAACTGAGATATTCCAAGCATTATCAAGACCTGACATCCGAGAGACCTTGGGATAGTGTTCTGCAATTTGATTGTGGAAGATTGTCTTTCAAGAGAGGTGATGCACTTAAGCATTACTTGTGTTGAGAAGTGCATAAAAACACCATCAACTGAACTGGCGCTAGAAGTTGGGCATGACATGTTGTGGCTACAAAACTAAAGCTGGAAATCGATAAGAGCACTTTCAAAGAAGAAATCTGAGATAGATAGATCTCTTTTAATGCTGAAACTTGAAATCAAAAATTTTTGAGGGCAAACAGAAGCTGAGTCGAAATGGAGTAGCATGTACAAATCAACATCACTCAGCTACATGCAGATTTAAATAGGAGATTGAAGTGACCATTGCAGCAATTTGCATTGGTAGATAAGTGTAGGATCCATTGCACTTGTAGGCACAATGAATTGGAGTGTCTAACCTTCTTGAGCAAAATTGAAAGAGTCTTACAAGGAGAGATTCCCTTTTGGGAAATATATTAGCCTTTAGCTCTTGTAGACCTAGAGGAGGAATTGAAAACCATGGCAACCAAGGCATTTGAAGAGCTGATCCAAAAATGTTTAGGTAGAAAAGACGGACCAAGATTGGAGGAAGCACTAATGTCAAGCTGGTGCAGATTTCACAATGCACCACATTCTGAATTTACGTGTTCGTCGTGTGCAAGCACCATCACCCAAGTCAAAGGAAATTTGAGCAAGTTGGAGCAGCCAAATTTCAAGGAGAATGAGTCATCCCATGAGGCAGAAAGGCTATTAGCATTCGAAAGACAACACCTTCAAGATAAACCAGGAAATCTGCCACAAACTAGTGCTGGGATAGCAAACACTGAAGCTAAAAATCAAGAAGGAGAAGCTAATTTTTTGGGGACAACAACAAGCTTTGGTGAAGGTTCACTAAGAATGGAGTTGGAAAGCCTCTCCTTCACTAGTAAGGGGCATTCCTCCACTCAAGAAGAGGAACAATTGGAAGTTGAAGATGAATTAACAAAGTTTGTAGCAGCGCATGCTGGAGTAGCCAATGAAGATGTTGAAAATCAGCAAGAGGAAGAAGTTGATAGCCTTGGGACAACAGAAAATGATGATGAAGGCATAACTAGAATTAGACTGGAAGGCCTCTCCTTCATAAATGACATTCATCGAGCATATTAAAATGCAGATTGGGAGAAGTGGGAACAACCACTCGCCATGACTATCAACCATCAAGATTTTGTTTCAAGTGATGATGAGGACCCAGTATCGGAAAGATATGACCAACTCTTCTCTAGATTAGTAAAGGATTGGTCTGAGCTGAAATACCAAGTGGATTTGGAGGTGCTACTACTACCGAATCGGTGCAGGCTCCATGATTCATCACACTCGGAGTTCACATGAGAGCTATGCCAAGAAGGTTTCCAACAAGTTAGGGAACAAACAAGGTAGCCGAGCACACCACTTCCTACAGTGACTTCAAGAATGGAACATGATGACCAAGAGCCCAAGCCAAATGATAACCTAGTTGAAGGCAGTCCTCAAAAAAATGTTGGGACAACAATACAATCTCGAGCTTTTGAGTGATCAAGTAGATCAAACTGGAATGTTGTCTACCAGTCATCAAGAATTTATTCCTAAAGAACATTTGTGCACCATGGAGGATGGGCTTCATGGTGAGTCCTTGGAGGGAGATTGCATGGTGGATTTTGGTCCCCTTGATGAGGTGCCATCAATTGATGACTTCTTTCCATTGGGAGTTGTACTGCGGAGGTATGCTCATGCCGAGGAAGAGCACATCCTAGAAGATGATAGCGATGGAGACATACTCCTTGAGCCTCTAAATGGTGATGCACTAGAGTTTTCGGATTGGGAGAGGGGTTCCTTCTCCATTTAAAGTGATAGTGAACAAGGGAAAATGAGTGAACATCATGATGAGATGCATGAACAACAAAGAGAAGAAGATAAAGGCGGGGGTGCTAAGATAGTTGCCAACAAAGATGAAGCACTCGGTCGACTACAAGATGCAATTTGGAGTCCTTCCGCCATGATCATTGTTGATCCTCCTTCATATTCAGATGGTTGCAATAGGATAGATTCGTACATGTCATCATCCCATGATATTGAGCATCATGAAGATAGGTTTGACACTTGGGAAAGGAGATGGGACAACGTGCTACCTTTTCAAGAAAACAATCAAGTGGATCCCAAGTTTATGGAGAAGTACTTCTTTTTGAAGAACTGCCAAGGGGAATTGTTGATCCCACGCAAGACGTGGAAGAAGTGTTTGTGGCCCCGTTCTCCCTACCTTATGCAAACTTGATTCTTGAAATGTTGCACCCTCCACCATGCCTGCCCGAGGTTGCTAATGAAAAGACTGATGATGCGGTGATCGCTCTCAATTGTCAAATATTGCCACCTCCATGTGACAGAATCTAGGTTCTATCCTTCCTTACTCCTGTTAATTTTCATAGATGCACTTTCATTTTGATTATGGGAATGAGGAAAAATGGACGTGTTTATGGATTAATCACAGGTTTAATGAGCCTCCTCGATTGCTGATTTTCCCTGACCGAGTGACCGAATTTGAATGCTGCAATATTGAATTTATTTTCTCTGAACATAAGGATAAATCTGCATGGTTGAGAACTATAACGATTGCCCATCTGCTTGTGCACGCATCGCGAAATCCAATAGACATGAGTGTCGGATGGCCTTGCTTGAATGTAGTTCTTTGTAAATATCTTTGTACATAGCTCATTTTGAGTAGTGTAGGTTTCCTATAAATACTCCACTTTCCCGCTTTCGTTAGGTTGGTTGGTTTGTTGTAGGTTGCTTGCTTTAGTGTAGTTTCTTCGCTATTTTCTTTCGCTGTTGTGCTTTGGTTGGTTTTGGCGTTTGCTTTTCGTTTTCTTTTGTTTGCTTCTGTTTGCTCTTGCTTTGCTGCTGCTTTGCTTGGGGTTCCTCTGCTTTTGGCTGGGCACATCTATGTGCACAACAACCATTCTTCTTTCCTGGGGTTGTTCTATGTATTTCTTTGTCAAACTCTAATCAATTTTTTAGAGTGGATGGTGAGGATCTTCTGTTAGTATCAAGCGATCTAGATGTTTGATTCAAAGTGGATAAGTCATTGGTTGGTCTGATTCTAAAGTATTCTTGAATCTTACATCTCTCACACATTTTAATAATCTATCGGTCACTGTAGGTCCTTTGTCAAGTTTAGTTAAGTGAAAAATCTAAAATTCTTCTCGAGCGCCACTGTGATTCTCAGTCCTGAGCGTGAGCTTCATTGCTTGCGGGTTGACATAAAAGAATTGAAAAGGGAAAAGAAACAAAATAAAGAAAGCAAAATATTGAAAATCAAAAGAAAAGAAATTCATCTTTTCAGGGGTATCCGAGCAGCTCTATCAAGCCTATGGATGCCCGGCTAGCAGTAGAGCAGTGTTCGACAGAATCACAACGACAACCTCGTCGGGGCTATGGATGCCTGACTGGCAGTGAGGAAATGTCGCAGATGCTTTTGGAGTTAGAATAAACTACATAGCTTAACTTGATGGAACTTAGGTTCTTGCAGCAGCTGAAGGATGGGAATTAGCGCAATTGCACACACTTGGATTTTCAGCATATTGAAGGTTGGGTTAACTAGTGGTTTTGATCCTTTGGTTGAGTTTTTGGCTTGTTTTCCCTAGCATGAAGGTCAGAATCAGAGATTCTAGGTTCGTGATTCCAGTTTGTCATCAAAATGCTTTGGAGCATTTCCCCAACGAGTCACCATTTGTTGTGCATATTTTGCACACACGCCCAGCCATAGGCAGGGACCCTCTTTCTTCGCTCCAGACGAGCTACTTTGCTCCCATATCATTTTGCGTGCCCCTTTTTTTTGGTGTCCTATTTGGTCAATGTGCCCTTCAAAGTCTCATTTTTGGCTGACCATATTTTAGCCCTAAGATAAAAAATTGCTAAGTCTTTGGTTTTTTCAGACTTCGCCTCCCTGCTCGCTTGGTTCTTCTTTTTCCTTCATTTTTGACTTTGTGGTAGGTTTCCTTTGGATTTGGGATGTTTTTGTGGTGCCTAAGTGAACTCCCAAGGTTTCGTTAAGTTTTAGGAAGTTGCAAAAATTTCAAAACAACATTCATGCAACAACATTTCTAAAACGACATTTTGGCCTCATGTTTCCGGAATGTCCAAGTGCTCCTCCGATTTGAAAATGGACTTCGACCCAGATGGTAAAATTGGATCTTATCCTCCCTGGACCTTTCAAATTCCAAATTTTCAGCTAGGAGATACCATCCGTAGTTCCATGCTCTGTTCACCGTTTTTAAAACAACATTTCCAGAATGGCATTCTGGCCTCACATTTCTGGAACGTCCAAGCACTCCTCCGATTTGAAAACGAACTTCGACCCAGATGGTAAAATTGGATCTTTTTCTCCCTGGACCTTTCAAATTCCAAATTTACATTTGGGAGATACCATTTGGAGTTCCATGCTTTGTTCGCCATTTTCAGAACAACATTTCCAGAATGGCATTTCAGCCTCTCGTTTCTAGAACATCCAAGTTCTCCTCCGATTTGAAAATGGACTTCGACCCAAATGGTAAAATTGGATCTTATCCTCCCTGGAACTTTCAAATTCCAAATTTTCAGCTAGGAGATACCATCTAGAGTTCCATTCTCTGTTCGCCGTTTTCAAAACAACATTTCTAGAACGACATTCCGGCCTCACGTTTCTGGAACGTCCAAGCGCTCCTCCGATTTGAAAACGGACTTCAACCTAGATGGTAAAATTGGATCGTATCCTCCCTCGACCTTTCAAATTCTAAATTTTCAGCCAGGAGATACCATCTGGAGTTCCATGCTTTGTTCGCCGTTTTCAAAATAGCATTTCCAGAACAATATTCCGGCCTCACGTTTCTGGAACGTCCAAGCACTCCTCTGATTTGAAAACGGACTTCGACCCAAATGGTAAAATTGGATCTTATCCTCCCTGGACTTTCAAATTCCAAATTTTCATCCGCAAGATCTCATCCAGAGTTCCATGCTCTGTTCGCCATTTTCAAAACAACATTTCCAAAACGACATTCCGGCCTCACATTTTTGGAACATCCAAGCGCTCCTCCGATTTGAAAACGGACTTCGACCCAGATGATAAAATTGGATCTTATCCTCCATAGACCTTTCAAATTCCAAATTTTCAATTGGGAGATACCATCCGGAGTTCCATGCTTTGTTCGCCATTTTCAAAACAACATTTCGGCCTCTCGGTCCCGGAACGTTCAAACATTCTCTAGTAAACTGCTAATGGAAATTCACATTGAATATTATGATCTTTTGATGATGCATGAATGGATCTAACAAGGAGTTTGCAAGATTTTATTAACATTTGCCTTGATTTGTGTATGAAATCACTTACGACACTTCATGCATGTAGGTTCCAAGAAGCCTACCATGGATCTGTTGGGAGACCCATTGAGAAAGTTGAATAGGGAAGAGCACACAAATCCTATCACCATTCATTTTATGCCCACCTCTCCTCATGGTTCCCATCAATAGAGCTCGCATCAGAAGAAGGCCTATGCAAAGGAAGTCAATGACAAAATGCAAGGGGGGTTGTCCTACTTTTCACCAGATGATGATGATCTTTGGGGGTTATCCGCCCAAATCAAGGGCAACCAATCCACTGATGCTAATTGTCGACAAAAAATTTTGATCCAATGAAGAATGCTGCAATTCCATTGGGAAGAAGGCAGCTTTCAAGCAGTCTCAGCTACAGTAAAAGGGAAACCAACTAGAAGACGAAACTGCTACAGTGACTGGCCACTACAAGACAAAATAAGGAAAGGACAACAAATGTATTTTAAACTGTTGAATATTGTGGGGTAGGTGAAGCCCTAATGTAATTGAATCTGAGCCACACAATATAAATCAATCTTAGCCATTCATTTGGGCTTTGGAAAACTATAAATAGGGATCTCCCCCTCATTTGTAAAGGGTTGAAGAGTTGTTGTAAAAACATTCTGCAGCAATAGAAAGTAGCATTGCATGATCTATGGGTGTTACCTTTTGAGTTTGCTCATTATGTGTGCATGGTTCTACCTTCCAAGTTAGTTTTAGTTGTTAGTTTCTTGAATGGAAGTGATGATGGTGTTTAATGTTACAGTATTTGATGTGCTTTCAGCCCATACTTTTGGCACTTGTTGATGACAAGTTGTTGTGCAAAGTTAGCCTGGGCTTCTTTATTTGATTGCAGCAACTTAGTTAATTTGTATGTTAATGATGTGTGTATGCAAACTAAAAATCTGCAGTCCTTAGAAGATTGCACTGGTTTTGTGTAACTATAGGTTCCTCTTGGCCAAGAAAAACCTAGTTTAGGGAGTTTGTCTACTGTAGCAGCATTCATGATCACTGTTCATTCGTAGTTTCAGATCCAGGAACCTTTTCTCTTCCCTACCCTTTTTCCTTTTTTAAATAAGTAACCTTAGGCAAGGTTCATTGCACATTATAAAGCTAAAGCCAATGATAAAATGGAGTTCAAGACTCTTGTTTGAACCTGCAGCAAACACACAACAACACTCTCATCTTAAAAACTCAATTTGCTGATCCAACTTTCCCACTTTGTAACTCATCCGTAAGTCTGCCTTGTGATTCCAACAAATCACATAAATCAACTGAGATATTCCAAGCATTGTCAAGACCTGACATCCGAGAGACCTTGGGATAGTGTTTTTCAATTTGATTGTGGAAGATTGTCTTTCAAGAGGGGTGATGCACTTAAGCATTACCTGTGTTGAGAAGTGCATAAAAAAACCATCAACATAAGGGAGAGGGGATGAGGGGAAGGAGAGAGAGAGAGAGAGAGAGAGAGAGAGAGAGAGAAGAGAGAGGAAGGGAGGGAGAGAGAGAGAGAGAATTTGAGGAAGGGAGAAGGAGAGGGGAGAGAATTAGGGGGAAGGGAGAGGGGAGGAGAGAGGGAGAGGGAGAGAGGGAGAGGGAGAGGGAGAGGGAGAGGGAGAGAGGGAAAGAGAGAATATTTAAATATATCTAATATATTAGTAATATTAATTAGTTATATAATATTTTATATATTAACTTAATATATATATATAAATATTTATACATTAACTAGAATATATAAACAATATTTAAATATTATACATAATAGTATAATATATTATATATTATACATAATTCCGTAAGAGATTATCATAAATTAATTGAATTATAAACTATATTGTATATTCTCAACTAGATATATTAAAATAAACTATAAATTATTTATTGCAATTTTTTAAATCATAGATTAAAAACTATATTAGATTTTTTTAAATTATATATAAAATAAATCGGATATTTGATTTGAAAATTTCAATTTTTTAAATCATATATTAAAAACTATATTAGATTTTTTTTAATTATATATAAAAAAAATAGGATATCCGATATGTCTAACACAAAACCTACTACCTAGGGATTAGCCTAGGGTTTGCTTCGGAATTTGGCTAGGACATGCCAATCCTAAGAAGTCAACACAAAAAACGTGTTTAACAACTTACCTTGCTTTTCTAGACTTCGCCCATGTGGCTGATGACTTTTTTTTTACCCTAAATTGATGAAACGAAAAAGGTTTTTAAAGGAGATTCTCAGCTTTCTACCAATATAAATTATGATTTACTTTGAATTTAATAAATAATTATTATTCATTTTCTATTTGAATTACAATTAAAGTCCTGATTGATAAGCTAATTGAAAAACATCTATATTTTTCAAACCGTGTCACAATTTTTGAATCCAAAACATGCGTCACATTCTATGCTTCGCATAATATAGGATTCAAAAAAAAAAATGAATTTCATGAAGTTTTGACCAAGTTAAGGTGGTCAGACATACGAGTTTTTATATTTTTCAAAAGTTGTAATAAAAAATTCATAATTAATTATTTACTTGTAAAAAAAATACAAAAAAATATGCATCACATCGGGACATGAGTCCTCTACTTATATATAAAATTTTATTAAAAAATATTATCATTTTATTGTGGTTAGGGAGGTTAGACAGACACCTACTTCTTATTTTTTCCCTGAAATTTAAGTATTGCTGCATTGAAATTTCAAATTTTCACCAAATAGATTTTTTATTTTTTTAAAATATATCTAGTAGTTTAGAAACTACATTCAATTTTTTAAAGATTCTATTCTTACATATTTTTGAAATAATATAGATAATTTATTCAAATTTTTATGTCAAGTTACCTAACTCTACTTTTTCTAAATTTTCATTGCCACTTAAGGGCCTGTTTTTTCCATGATGATCCTGCACATACCCATAAGTCTAGGAAAAATTGATCTTTAGTTCTTATATGAAAGCTATGAAGTTTTTTCTTTCCTTAGGATCTAGAGTGGCTGCATGATAGGTTACCTTTGGTGCCTCTATTATTCTCACATTTATGGGTTTAGAATCTTCAACCAAAACTGTTGATCTTTCATAATATTGTGTGATAGGGAGATTGAATTCTCCATCTTCGGGCTCCTCAGGGAGGTTTTCACCCTCAAATATGTCCTTTATTTTTTCTTTTTTGTGATCCAATAGCACCACATTGTGGTTTTCACTAGGGGATCTAATTTTGATGTTTAGATTTTAATTTTAATTTTTGTAACTAGATATAATCTCCCTACCAAAATATGCTTCTTTTCCCAACTCAATATCAAAACCAATCTTGTGGTATCCAAGTGGTATACCATTTTGAAGTCCCATAAACTTATCAATAGCTTCATCATTTTGGAATATGACCACAATAGGTGGTTGATGTTGTTGGTCCCAATCAATTAGTTGTGGGTAAACAAGTTGGAGTTCATGTGTTTGGGATGATGGATTAAAGGAAAGGGTAGTAATGGTATTTATGGAAGTGTCTCCAAATAGGTCTATCATGTATAGATCATCATCAATAGGATCATAGTCCTCTAATGTCTCAATCATGATAGAAGAACCTTCCTCACAAGAGGCCTTTTTAGTGTTAGGAGTAATAGTGTCTAACAAACCATAGCCTAGTCCTTGATTTTTCTTGTATTTTTCATGATGATAGGATCTCTCATACCTTTTTCATTCAAACCAAGGCCACATTTTCTAGTGAATCCCATACATTTAGCAAGTTGATAAACTTTACTATCTAGATGCACAAGGATTAGAGGTAGTTTTTTTTCTTCCTCTTCTTCCTCTTTGTCGATCCATGTAGAGAGATCTTCAAACACCACTTCATCTTTCATGTCTCCCCATTTAGTGAATAGGTTTGAATTTAACAATGAAAATTTTAGCTTTGTTGACTTCATTTGGTCCTCCATCGGTTCTTGGTGATGGAGGAAGCTTTCCAATGCAGAAAGATTGATTAAAGTGATAGTCTTTGTAACCATTGTCAAGTAGTAGGATCTTGATGTCGGACAGAGGTAGATTGGATGATGAAGATGGAGTGGAGGATGATGAAGGTTGTGAATACGATGCAAGGGATGATGGATCAATGTAGGAAAACGAATGGAAAGATATATCATTATTGGGAACTTGAAATATTTTCTTATATTTTTCTTCCAAGCTCTTACACTAATGAAAGGGTTTTGGATTAACATATATTGTAACTTCCTTGTCATTATAAGGAAATTTTAGGCATTGATGAAATGTAGAAGGGATATGTAACACCCCGCCACGCAACCCTAGAGGAAGTTGCAACAACTACTTAAACAGGCTAATTTTTTTTTTGTTTAAGTACAATTAATAAGTAAGTTCACTAACTAATTCCAACAATCTCTAAGGTTATGAGACAGAGGTTATATAGAACCTCAACACAAACATAAATAAAACCCATGACAATTGTTTAATTAATGAAATAACACATTCATTCCAAGTAAGATAATTTTACAACAAGCATAATAAATAACTTTCAAATGCATTAATCCATTCATTAAACAATAAGGTTACAACACTCATTCCCTGAATGAGGCAAGTCCAATAAATAGGGTTACAATTACAAATTCCACCTCGATAACAAGGAGGGGTAATAATTACAAGAATAACTGAAATGAAAACAAGCAAGAACTGCAACTAAAACCATGAGCTCTCCAACTGGAAGTCTCATCCACATGTACAAGGAGAAAAACCCAATGGAGAAAGGTGCACATTCCACCCAACCAAGTGGAACCCAAAGGAAAACCCCCTGTGCTAGGAGATAGTAACAAGAATTTCTATCCAAGGACGTCTACCTCTAGACATAGGCTAACATAACCATACTGAAATAAATACAGTGACATCACTAACACAAGGTTAAAATGCTTCCAGAAATTACATAATCAATTGCATCACTGATGCAAACATATTGTCGACCTAGGAGAAGTGTCATCACAATGTTACATGGGTTATCCTAATGAGTCTTCCTAGGCCCCAGCCCCCATCTCGGGTTATCCTGGTAACCTCTAACGACTTTTGGCCCCTCATGTAAACCAATGCGGAATCAGTTATCTTTCGTAGAGACAAGATAACAATCTTTCCATTCCAGGACTTCTCGTCTCAACCCAAGTCTTTATAAGCCCTTGTGTTCATGAGCGAGGCATAATTATCTTATTAAGTGTTTAATACTACGTGATACTCTAATCAGTTAATTAAGTTATCACTGGATTAACTAAATTACAACGAGTTATCCTGGCACCACTTTGTGTGTCGACTCTCATTACAAGCCACTCCTCTAAGACGACACGTGGAACAACTCCACAACCCAAGGGTACACAAGTGTGACATAAAGGTACCACATCTCTAACCAAGACATACAATCCACACACTCCCATTCATGATAACCGGGGAACAAACTGGTTAAACGCACTACCTAAGGCAATCCCAAGGTTGACCACATAGTACGACAACCCACAGCTTGAAAAACCAACTGGAAGACTTGCTAAACATTAAAACCCACATTTCCCGAATGACCATACAAACAACTCAAAATGAGGAAAGAATCAAATCAAATTTGGATTCACTAAATCCATTTTCCACATTATCATTTAACAATTTATTGCATTTAAATAAATTGAATTAAATTCGTCCCTCCCATTAAGAGAGAAATTAATACTAAATAACTTAATTTCCCCACTAGCCTTTAATTAATGATAAATTAACCCAATAATCATATACTTGACACAATTTAATGAAGTAAAATAATTGTTGTCTCCTCATTCAATATAACCATTTAAAAATAATTAACTTGTCAAAAAAAACATATCATTTAAAATCAAAACTCCTTCCCCACCAAATATAATATTTAAAAAATCCAAACAATGATTTAACCAATATTTCCCTATTACATTTTCTCAATCAAATCATTATTTATATATATATATTTAAAAACAATAAATATAGACATATATTAAAATAATATTTTAACCAACAAAATATGTAACTATAAATATTTTTTAATATGTTAATCTTATAACATATAATATTAAATATCAATATACATTAATATTTTAATATTATAATATTATAATAATAAAATATTAAAATATATTATAACATAAAAAAATAATTTTTATTTTTTTTGAAATGCCAAGGAGAAAGCCTCGGTTTACGTGCCAACCCTTAGGGTTGAATCGCGCGAACCTCGGGCTCCATGCGCGGATGCTGGGAGGAGTTGGCACCAGCCTCGTCTTTTTACCAGGCGGCGGCGGATGTTTTTGTTGTGGTGGCCACAAGAGACAGTGCCACCGGAACTAGCCACTACGGGCGACAGAGGGAAGAATGGGTGGAGAAGCCACCGCGGGTAGAGGAGGTTTGGCGCGGTGCGGAAGGCGAAGCCGACCACCAACTGTGGTGGTGCGGGCTACATATAGCGCAGTCAGCCACCACCGTTGGTGGTCGCACGCTATGCAGTCCGCGCGAGCTGTGTATAGGGTTCGTTGGGCGTGCTCCCCCACGCTGCTTCCCATGGGGGCGACGGTGGGGTGAGCCCTAGCCCCTCTTCAAAAAAAATTATTAAAATATTTTTTTTTTCTTAGAATATGACTGTCATTTTTTATTTTTTATTTTTTTAAAATCAGAACCTTAAAAGGGAAAACACAGGCTTAGAACATGGATAAAATTATGTATTTTAATAAAAAAATTTCAGCATAACTTTATATGGGAAAAAAATATAAAAAATATATATACTTATAACCAAGTATATGAACATATATTTTTAAAGAAACATATAGATGCCTACACATAATCTCCATTCCAAACTAGATTGAAACTCTAAGATTTGAAGAATGAATTGAGAACAAACAGAATGAAGATAACAATTGCAATGAGAATTTTTTGTTTCCAACTTGAACAAAATTATTCAAATTTTGAAAGCACAATAACAAATAGATTTGTTTTGCACACAAACTAAAGATTGCAATTAATTTTCCATCCACACAAAAGCCATTGAATTCAAAAAAAATCAATTAAAACAAGATGAGAACCTGATTCTTTTGAAGTATGTTGTTGATCCCGATGGTGCTATGAAACCCTCTTAAGCTCCACAGATTCTTTGAGCTTTTTCTCCAAACCCACAAAATTTAGCAATCCTTCCCCTTCTCTTCTCAATTTTTCTTCAAAAACTCCATTTTTTGATTTGTGAAGAAATTCAAAGATATCCAAAATTCTTCCCAAAAATCCTACAACTACCCTCATAAATTCCAAAAAACAAAAATAGGAAATTTTTTGAATTTTTTGAATTTTCAAATCTCTAAATTGACTTTTAATTCATTTTCCTAATTTCCAATTTCAACTTAAATATGCATGCATTTCCAAAATGAGTAATGTAATTCATTTCAACATAAATAACTTAATCAATTAATAAAATAAATCTACCATAAGATTAAATTATTTATTAATTAAATTAAATTACTCAATAATTTAATCACATTTCCAACATTATTCTAACTTCCAAAATAAACTGAAACCAGGCAAAAGAACAAAATAGAACAACTGGACCACACTATGACCGACGACACACTATGACCAGGGTGACGACTCGACACAAAAATCCTAGCTACTATCTCCCAATCAAATGTCGTTGGGCAATGGACACACTCAAACCTATGAAACCAGGTGGAGTCGATGTCTTATACCTGTCAACCTACGAACAAAGAATATATCCACATGCAATAATATGTCATAAATAAGGCACACCGTGAAGAGGAAATCATGAGATCGTAGGGCACTCGCAAGCGAGTGATGCGATACCGTCCTCTTCACCAATACAATAGTGCTAATTGATGCATCTAACATAGCAGCATAATCGAAAGTATGAAACATCATAAATTAAAATGTCCACTTATGCTAATTCCAAACATGCCATAATAATCACATCAAAATATAGTATCATCACATCAAGATACATCACGATAAAACAGTGATCAACTGTAACCAAGTACATAGTCAAAGTACAACACAATACTAAAGTATAAAAGAGGAAACAACATTGTTCGCACAATAGAGCAAAATGGAGGGGTATTAAAAGATAGCTTCCATAGTGTGGATCTATAGGCATTCCAAGAGAAGGTTGTACGGTAGTTCAAGAGCTAGTACTTGATAGGTTCTTTCTACTACCATCGATCCCACCTATACAAGAAGTCTAATGGTACTTTCAAAATTTCTCTCATTACCATCATAAGCTCTTTATTTTCTCAATAATGTCATCAAAATATCCAGGATGTTTTACCAATTTCAAGGTAAAAATGTTTAAGCCTACACCACCATCTATCAAGAATATTTTGATTTTATGCTTTTGGATACAAACTTCAAGATACAAAGCTTGGTTATGGAATGATTTGTTAGGAAGGTCTTTTTCGGAAAAGACTAGGTGATGTGTAGAGGCACTGTACCCAACCATAGACTGAAACTAATAAATGTTGATATCATTAGGTACAAAAGATTCAAGGAGAGATTTCTCCAAAATATTTTTATGTGTAGGGGATAGCTTGAGAAGCTCAAGGATAGAGATTTAGGCTAGAGTTTTCTTTAGTTGATCAACAAGATTATATTCATTTGAAGGTTTTATGGAAACTTTCGATTGAAGTGGGGATCCTTAGATGGTAATCTTCCCTCTTCATGTAGTAACATTACACTCAGGATTCTTACCAACTATTGTTACAACATGGATATTGCTTTCAATTTTAGTGATGGTTCCTACAACAATGTCATAGGTGTAAGAAATTTTCGGTAATCATGTCCTTTACCTTTTGTGTTCCCATTAGAATGGTCGGGGATTGGATCCTTGTAAATACCCATGCCATTATTTCTAGCTCAGTTCTAGGATGATTCTCGATATCAACCTTTCCTTTGTTAATTAAGTCTTTGATGAAATTCTTTAGTTTCATACAGTTCTTTATCTTATGACCCTTGATTCGGTGGAATTCACATTGATCATTTTCATTGTAGTATGGGGGTTTAAATTACGACTCTTCATAATTCATTTGATCAAGAAGTTTGATAATATTTGATTGAACCAGCTTTCGCATAACCACCTTAAGATGTTCTCCCAATGGAGTGTACTTTCTTCTCATTTGGTTATTTTTTTTTGGTGGTCCTCTTTGAGGGTTTTGAGTTTGATTTATTTGTTGATTGTTCTGAGGGTAGGTAAGTTGATTGTTTTGAGGATAATTAATTGATTGGTTTGGACATTCTTTTGGGGATTGTTAGGAGGTGGTTATATGTTTCAAACAAACTTAGCATCGACCACTTCGTCATTTTTGACATTTTTATTCTTTTCCCAAATGTGAGGCTTTTCATTTGAAGCATATGCTTGATCTTTGTTGTTATAAATTTTGATGACACCTTTTGCAATGAGAGCTCTTTCAATAACTAAACCTTTCTCAATGATCTCTTCAAAGGTATTAGGGTATAGAATAGTCAATTGATAGCTTATTCCCATTTGAATATTTGAGATAAAGATTTTAACAAGTTGTTTCTTAGGAATGGGCCATTTGCATTTACTAGCTTTATGTCTCCATCGTTGCAAGTAAGAGGAAAATGGCTCACCTTGGTTTTGTTTTATCTTATACAAATTAGGAACCATAACATATTGTTCGATGTTATATGAAAAGCGATTGATAAATTTCTTGGATAGCTCATCAAAAAATTTAATTCTAGGTGGTAGGTGAGAGAACCATTCAATAACTACAACTCCCAAACTTCTTAGGAAAAGTATCAATAGATAAGTCATTGTTAGCAACCTCCATGAAAGCTATAGAAAATTCTTGTACATGTTCAATTGGGTCCCATATTCCTTTGTATTTATCGAATTTTGGACTTTCAAAGTTTTTCGGAAAGGGGAGGATTGATATGTTGTGATCAAACAAGTATGGACATATGTCTTACAATACATAGCTCTTCTAAGGTTTCCCAAATTGTATATCTGATATCCTTTGAATAAGGTTTTGAATTTGCAAGGTTATAGCATTACTACGTGTTTTTGTTTGAGGATTAATTGTGTTATAAACTTGATATGATGGATTTTGTGTGTAAAGAGGAGAGGATCCTTGTTGTGTGTTATATGTATATTTATTTTGAGGGATAACTTGTTGCTTAGGAATACCTTGTTGTTGACGGACACCTTGTTGTTGAGGAATACCTTGTTGTTGAGGAATACCTTGTTTTTGAGGAACCCCTTGTTGTTGAGGAATACCTTGTTGTTGAGTATTACCTTGTTGAACTGAGGAATCCCTTGTTGAGGAATACCTTGTTGTTGAGGAATACCTTGTTGTTGAGGAACACCTTATTGTTGAATTTGAGGTATGAATGTTTTATGTTGTGGATTAGGGGTTTAATGTTGAGGATATGTGTTTGTTTGTTGTTGGGGGTATTGAATGAAGGAAGACCCATATTGATTTTACATGACTTTGGGATCCTAATTTTGTTTTTATAACCCTTGTTGGTGTTGTGAATTGTATGAACGGTCATAGTATGGGGGTTGTTGTTGCATGTATTGTGTTTGCGTTTGACCTTGAGTATTTGTTTGATACATGTTTAGATCTTGAGGGTTGTGAGTATATTGTATATGAACAAATTTGCACCCCTTACACAAATTCCCCTTTTACACATCCTCACCTTAGAAAACAAAACCCAAAGGTGAAATTCCACATAAGCTTGATGCCTTCATTCCACTTGGCATTTGTTTTATTTGTCGGTAGAGGAATAACTGTTAGGGATGCCCGCGTGACGCGCACACACCCGTGCGACGCGCTTACATCCCTAGAAGATTCCCATGTGTAGAGCCTACAAAGGCGTTACACTTCCTATTGGAGGTCGATTTGTAACACCCTCTTCAACCAACCGACCTGAATATGGCTATTTTATTCATTCTCTCCTTCAAATTCACTCTTCCTTCCTTCATTCTGACCTCTAAGCATTCAATTCAGCTCTTTGCACATAATCCTCTTAGCATCCATCACTCTCAAGCAACACTTTGTAGTCCATAGCAACAACAACACTCCATCAACTCCGTAGAGCAAGTGTGGAACAAACACCATTGCAACAGAGGCTTGAGTCCTCTCATTTTCTCCCTCATTGGCTAGTGAGCTCTTGGTGGAGGTGGTAAGCTTTCTACTCATCTCCTCTATGGTTTGGTTGGGTAGCATAACACTGTTTTGTAGTGCTTTTGTGTTCTTTACTTCATTTCCTGCTTTATCATACTTTTTCTCCATTAATGTTATCTTGGCTATCCGTGGAGGTGGAAACACCAAAATGGGGGTCTGACTGAGGCAAACCCCTATACAACCCCCCAACAATTTTCCTCTCTCTTGTGTGAAGGTGGATGTATTCTTGGAGCTAGTTGGTGAATGAGTACCTTTGTGAGATCATTCTTTCCATCCTCACTCTTGTATATTTACTTTATCATATTCGTTCATATCTTGCCTACTTCATAGTGTTGTTTTGGCCCTTCAGAAGTAACTAGCTAGGTTGTTAGTCTTTTTTCCTATTTTTAACCTTGTCTCTTTAGTCCTTTGGTTATACGAATGCCAAAACACTTGAGAGATGCCAACACACTACATTGTCATCCCAAAGCTGCGCTTTCATCCTCGAGCAGAGAGCTCCTTGAGACATAGTGTTGACCCTGAAAAATTACTCGCCTAGCCCATTTGGAGTTTTGGGTCTGCAGAGTGATCAAAGGACCTTATAATCCTCATCATTCTCATCCTGTGTTTCCTAACACTCCTTTAAGATGAGGTAAGTTAGGGCATCCTTCTGCTCTCGATCCTTCGTGACTTGTGGCCTTTACATGGTTGGTCCCCCTCTCACATTTTTGGTGAACCTGACGTGAACCATTTGGTTTTGTTATGCGATACTGAAGGTTCGTTTCCTCATATACTAGGAGCGTTGTGGGTGCAAGTGTTGTGATGCTTTTTCCTTGCAACCTAACCTATGACCTCTAGTACGCGTAGTTGGAAGGTTTTGAAAGTGTTGCGTAACGAAACCTTGATTGGGTCACTACCTTATCATGTAACCTTTAGGAGGCTCTGTGAAAATATTGTTTAGTGAATGCGATGGCCTCTTTCCTACATCAACCTATTCCCCCCACGTAACCTGTGAGCAGTAGTAAGGATATAGCCTTCACTTCACAGGACCTACCGATGGGCTTTAATATGGAACCATCTCCTCTCTACATTCCTACGAGGATAAATAGGAATACTGTAGCAGGTGTTCTCGTTGATCTGATGTCTCAAGTAAATATTATAACTAAGGAGATCATGTTAATCAAATTTCTGTATAAAGATGGGTACGATGCACCTGTGAGCACCATCTATATGCATGACAAAATTTATGTACCTCCTCTTGGTAGCATTGTCTTATCGGTTATGGTTGGACCTAAGTTTGTAAGACTCTTGTTCGATATAATTCTGAGGTCCGAACTCTTTAGAGCGAAGCTAGGCATCCCCTGGTTAGTATCTATGAATGCAATTCCCTCAATTGTCCATAAATACCTTAAGTATGTTCATGAGGGTTTGGTACATGTTGTCCATGACACCAGTTATAGACCGCCACTTGTGCGTGGTAGCTATACCTTGGATCACTTATGGACTATACATGTTGATCCTCTCCCACCCAGAAAGGACCTCCTGTATCACACATATCAAAATTACAAAAAAGGGTGTCCTGGGTCGAAAGTGAGGTACCCTCCTTTGCCTTATGCTATTTCACATAGGGCTTTCTTGAAAGCTAACAGTGATTCTGCCAAGGAATGTAGAGGAGAAGAAATAAGCGGTCCTGAGATCCTCCTTCTTCCTCTTTTGTTGTTCATCCTGACGCTTCCTCTCGCTCTGTTGTAGTTCCATCCACTTCTACCTCGCATTTGTGAGAGAATCCTATGGTGCCCGCTTGGCGAAAGCCCAAGCATCCTGAGTTTGAGCTTCTCGTCCTACCCATGGAGCCTAGGCCCATTCGGTACGACAAGTAGAAAGCCCCCATGGGGAATCCTCTATGTCCTAGCCTCTGTAGCCTCCTATCGCTTTTGCTCCTAAAGAAGTCAACGAGAAAAGGCCCGTTGCTGAGGCATTAGAGCCGACTCCTCCCACCATTTTTGAACTTGATCCTCCTGCTCCCATTCAAGAGAATGTACCTCCACTGGAAATAGTTGTGAAGGACACTCCCATGGATGATCAAGAGCCTTCCATTCCTTTGTAGCCTTTGGCCTCCAATTCAAAGAGTCACATAAATCATCTTGCGTGCAAGCGCAAGTGCCGACAAAAGGCTCTCTTGGCTGAGCAGGCCACCTTACAAAGGAAGGAAGAGGAGATGACCACCCCTATATCAGGACCTCTTGCCACATCCTCCTCTCTCCTCCCCTCTTCCTCCGTTCAAACTAGCTTTGTATCACTTTTGGCTTCTGCTGCAAGTGCAAATGCGCCTGACCCCAAAAAGGTGCAGGTGTTCATCGCTCCTTCGGTGGAGCCGCCTTTGTTGACATCCATTCTAGATATCCTGCCTTTCTCAAATCCCATAGCTATGACTAACACCTCGGTCATATCTACTGTAGTTCTTTCCTCCTCCTCTTCATATGCCCTTGCCTCGTCTTTGGGGAGTTTTCCTCCCCTAACAAAGTGGAAGGTAGAGAGTGGTCCTTCCAGAAATGAAGGATGTAGGAGGAGCCCACCTTCTCCCAAAGGTGGTCCCATGCTGGCTTGTTTTACCCTAGTAATGGAACTAGTCCTGGCTTCTCCTGAGTTCGTCATTGCTCCTGAATTCCTTAGTGAGATTAGCGGTGAACCTCAGGCGTAACCTCCTCCGTCTATCGAGGTGAAATATGACACTCATGTTAAGTGAATGTTTAACTTGGTGGATGAAGTTATGACCTTGTCAGTGATCTTCATGAAGTCGTTGACCTTAGCTCCACAAGAGTTGAGTGGAGGAGACCTTGTGGGCCCTTCTTCCTTAGCCCTTGTTGCAGGAGGGCCAGAACCTCCTCCCCTTAACATTCCACCACTGCAAGCTCGTCCTTCTTCCCCCTATGATGATCTAGAGTGGGAAGCAAATGAGCTCTTGGTCAATTAGTGTTAGTTGGAGGCCTCTTCTTTATCTTTAGATTAGATGTGTGTATGTGTTGTGATGTGTTTCCTTTGTAATTGTGCTATGCGTGCCTGGATGACGCTCGTCACCCCTGTTGGTGCTTAGATACAGGTGTGGTTTTTGTGTTGTAAACCTTCTTCTATTTGTATCATCATTCTTCCATGTTTGTGATTGATTTTCAGAAAATTGGGGACGATGCAAAGCGTTGGGGGAATTTAGGCTTCCCTTCCATGTTGACCCAACTTTTTATTTTTACTTTGTCTTCTCGTGGATTCTTCACATGGCTTGATATAGTAGGGGGTTGATGAAAATTCATTTATACACTATTATTATACTTATATATATTTATGAGCAGTTTTGACCTTGAAATATCAGGCTACCCTTGCGCCCTTTGTTCATGTTCTCTTTCCTTTTCTGCTTTTCCTTTATCTTTCTCTCTTCTTTGCTTGAGTTGTCCCTCTCATGTGTGACAACACCACCTCTACATCACTTTGATCTTCAAAAAATGTATTTGTTTCCAATGAATCTTTTCTAAAAAATGTTCACACACTTCTTTGTAAGAATTACATTCTCAACTTGAAACCCTAATGGAACATGTTTTCTTCATCATGGGTTTGTAAAGAAAGAAATTGTGAACCTTCCTTTGAAGTGGGAATAGCTTTGATCTTCCCCTCGTGTGGGGGAATATTCTTCATTTCAAATTCCTTAATGAAGTGAACATCTTTCAGAAGGATTCCTTGATGATGAATTGATTTGAGAAATAAAAGACCAACTTTCGAACAACACGTCCCTTGAGTGGACCCCTCCTCCTTTTGAAGGGTTCTCGAAGGACCGCTTTGAAATTTTTCCAACTTGTTGATGGTCTGCATGACTATCCACTTACTTTCATGCATGGCCACTTCCTGACATTTTCTATCTGCGGGTAAACATGTTGTTTTATGGGTGCGTCCATGAAGCCACTTTTTGACTCTACAGAGTCCGCTTTCTTGGGTTTCCTCCATGCGAGAGATCTTTGGGGACACCTTCCTTTTAGGTTTGCAGGCCTATGAGGTTCTTACCTCTTGGGGCTTCCTTCATGTGAGAGATCTTGGGGGTTGCCTCCTTGTAGGTCCATGAGCCTATAAGACGCTTTCTTTCTTCAGCTTCATAGTTTTGTGGAGCTATGAAGTCCTTTTCTTGTCCTCCACTCTTGGGTTCGCCAAATCATGGTTTGCTTCCTTGATGGTTAAGGTATACATTTCTAACTCTACCACTTCTTCGATCTACTTTACCGAAGCACTCATCAGTATTCATGCTTGCTAAAGTGGGGGGAAAATGTATAGAAGCGAATTTGCACCCCTTATGCAAATTCCCCTTTTACACATCCTCACCTTAGAAAACCAAATTTGAAGGTGAAATTCCACACAAGCTCACTACCTTCATTCCACTTGGCATTTGTTTTGTTTTTTGGTAGAGGAATAACTATCGGAGATGCTTGCGCGATATGCAGACGTTCACATGACGCGCTTACATCCTTAGCAGATTCCCATGTCGGGAGGCTGTAGAGGCATTACACTTCCCATTGGAGGTTGATTTGTAACGCCCTCTTCGACCAACCGACCTAAATATGGCTATTTTATGCATTCTCTCCTTCAAATTCAATCTTCCTTCCTTCATTCTAAACTTTAAGCATTCAATTAAGCTCTCTGCACAATATCCTCTTAGCATCCATCACTCTCAAGTAACATTTTGCACTTCATAGCAGCAACAACAACACTCCATCAACTCCATAGAGAAAGTATGGAACAAAAACCATTGCAACAAAGGCTTGAGTCCTCTCATTTTCTCCCCCAATGGCTAATGAGCTCTTCATGGAGGTGGTAATATTTCTACTCCTCTCCTCTTGATTTGGTTGGGTAGCATAACACTATTTTGTAGTACTTTTGTGTTCTTTACTTCATTTCCTGCATTATCATATTTTTTCTCCATTATCGTTATCTTGGTTGTCCGTGGAGGTGGAAACACCCAAATAGGTGTCTGACTGAGGCAGAGCCCTATACAACCCCCCAACAATTTTCCTCTCTCTTGTGTATAGGTGAAAGTATTCTTGGAGCTAGCTAACGAATGAGTACCTTTGTGCGATGATTCTTTCCATCCTCACTCTTGTATATTTACTTTATCATATTCTTGCATATCTTGCCTACTTCATAGTGTTGTTTTGGCCCTTCAAAAGTAACTAGCTAGGTTGTTAGTCTATTTTCTTGTGTTCAACCTTATGTCTTTAGTCCTCTGGTCGTATAAACGCCAAGACACCTGAGAGACTCTAGCATGTCATGTTGTCGTCTTGGAGCCACGCCTTCATCCTCGGGCATAGAGCTCCTTGAGACACAATGTTGACCCTGAAAACCGATTCGCCTAGCCCCATATCTAGTATTAGGTCTGCAGAGAAGGACCTTATAATCCTCATCATTCTCATTCTACATTTCCTAATACTCCTTTAAGTTGAGGCAAGTTAGGGCAACCTTCTTCTCTCAACCCTCCATGACCTGGGGCCTTGATGTGGTTGGTACCCCTCTCTTACATATATGTTGTTTGATGAAGAGGAGGTTGTTGTGTATGAAGGGGTGGATTGTTTTGATTAGGTATAGTGTTAATGGATGATGACATGTGTTTTGGTTGCAGAGGAATGTTAGCATGGAGTTTTTGTTGGACATTAGGTGGCTGATTTGGTGTTTGATGTTATGGTCTACGTGGAAGGTTACCCATATTTTGCATGCTAGCACTTTGTCCATGTTGTGGGGGATTATTTGATAATGATGCTCCATATTGGTTTCTTGATACACCTTGTCTCTATGTGTTTGTTGACACATTATGTGTTGCAAGTGGTGTGGAGAATTGTTTTGTTGATTGATATTGAATATTTTGGGCTGCCATAGCATTTGAATCTACTTGACTATGTTGAGAAATCAATTCTTGTTCCACTTGAGATGAATATCTATAGAGAGGGTTATCAACATGTTGTCCAAAAGATTGTTCACTTATTGGTGCTTTGGACTTGGCAAAGATGGATGGTATCTTTGGATCTATAGTTGGTTTTAGGACTTGTCTCACAACAATTTAATCACCCATGTGAATGATATTTGGTTCTTTGAGAGATTCCACATTCAATTCCACGGGTAACTTGACACCATGTTGTGCAAGTTTTAGGAAGTATGCATTAGGATTTGTTGCAAGTAATTTTTCTATTATCATTTGCATCCTAGGATCTTGGGTGTATTCTAACATGTCCTCTTCGATAATTTTTGCATGATCAATATCATTGTATTATATGAATACATCTTGATAATTAGGAAGTTGATTTTGTTGTCAAGCAAATCTTCATTGATGTTGAAGATGAATGTTAGTATCATGTTGTGATGGATTGAGATCAAGTGGTGGTGGAGCATTGAATGTTGGTGCTTGTGAGGTAATGTTGGTATTTGTTTGAGGGGTTGAGAAAATTGAAGGTTTATTAGGATCATACCCAATGGTGTAGGAATTTGAGTTTCAACATTGGTGGTGGTATGTCCACTAGAGCTACTTGTGTTAGTTGTCATATTATTTCTATGTTGAGACCTAGTAGTTGTCATAAACATGCACACGATATGGTGGAGAATGGGATATTGCAAGCTATGAAAGTGTGGTGATGTTTTGGTTCGAGGTTTTGGTTCAAAAAATTATGTACAATGGGAATGTTGGTAAACCTTTTGGACATATTATGTTGTTTGATTGATGTTGATCTTGGGATAGTTTGATGACAAAGTTTATTTTGGATTTTTAGATTTTTTAGAATGAAAAGACTTTGGTACTCAACCCTACGATGAAGGTAGGAGTGGATTTTGAAAACTTTTGGAAAATGATACTATATTTTTGATACTCAACCTTATGATGAAGGTGTGAGTGTATTCTTTTTTTGATATTTAGAGATGATGCTAAGACTCTATGGACACATGGATAAACAAGATTTTGAGTGATGTGTGCTAAGTTTTAAAAGTGTTGATGAAGGATAATTTATTTTATCTTCTTGAACTAGGATTGTGAGTACAATTAAGGAAGGATGATAGTAATATAGGAACTTAGGGAGAGGATAATTTCCACTAAATTTGACAAGACCACAAGATGATAAGCTGATTTGATAAATACTCTAGCAAATTGATGAGGTTTGATATGTTGTGTTTGATGTGTGTCCAAGGGCTAGTTTGATGTTTGATCTAAGATGATGATACACAAGATGGTCTAAAAGAATAATAATGTCTAAGGATGCTAAGAAAAATTTGATGCAAGTCTGATCAAGATGTTTTTTTCTAGGAGGTCTATGTTGATAAACCCTAGGTAAACTAAATTTGAAAGGTGGGATGATGATGTTTGATTATGTAAAAGAATGGTATAACTATGTAGGTATATTGTGACAGAGGTTCTGATAGCTGGGAAAGATATTATGACAAGGTCTGAGACAAATATTTACAATTTTGAGCTAAGTAGGAATATAAAGGTAGTGGTTGTTTCAAACAACTGCTATAGAATCTGAGACGAAAGCAAGCTTCTACAGAGGTAGTAGTGACAGTATTGACAAAGGAACCTATGTTTAGACATTGTGACTTCTAGATACATGAAATTAACAATAACGACCAGATGTGCAATAGTGACTAGATGCTTAGACAAGCGTGGATAGATGTTGAGAAATAGTGACATGATTCTGAGACATATGTGGTAATATGTAAAAAAGTGACTCTATTTTTCTGTTTCTAGTTTGATGGCAATTTTGTTAAGTTTGCAAGTTGAAATTTCAGGTATGATGTTTAAGGTGATTTGTTTGAAAGAGAAAGTGATACAAAAAATAGACAAAGTATTCAATGACTTACTCAATAGGTAAGGGGATATTTTCAAGATTTCTTCCATAAAGTTTACTAAGAAAGATTTGATAAATTCATTCCTATTTAGTCAAGTGGGTACATCTCTTGAGTCATATTTGAATGATAAAATACCTAGCTTGAATGGATGACTAGAGTATGTCCATGTACATGACACACCTCTTACGTTGAAAGGAAAAATATCCTCACAAGGTGTTCGTCACCTCAACAAGCAATCAATACATGACACATATCTTCATGGAATGACCAATTGTCCCATTGCACCTTCTCAAGCTATGTTCAAAATTGCTAAGGCTTCTAAGTAGAATAGTTTGTAATGACTCAATGAACACAAGAGGTATACTTTAGATGTGAGACACTAAAGTCTCTAATCAACCTATGTGTGGTCTATATACCCACATCAAAATCAACACACAATATATAACATCCCTAGATACATGCTACTTACTTTCACTTTCACACTTTTATATAGCCCGCCTACACATGTTCTTTGAGATGACCTCGAGTTCTCTATTGTGGGATGTGTCTTAAGGAAGTCCCCTCTAATAAAAAAGGAAGGCTTAGTGTCTTGATATTTCTCATCACCCAAGATCGTCAAATGACGTAAGGGGAGAGGATAAATATAAAAGACACCTTCGGTGACTCAAAATGCGAAGTCCAAGAAATTTCTTGTCACCCAATATCGTCAGATGATGCAAGGGGAGAGGATACACATCCAAATTTTCAAGCACGGAAGACACTTCAAAGAAATTCATATTTTAAGCACCAAACTAAGTGTTTTCTATTCCGACAAGATAAAAACACAATGCTTGAGTAAATTTATTTTTGGACAAACGGCTACAAGAAAAGTGTTAGTAGTTTGGAATGGATTTATCTTCGATTGTTCATCCTACAAAACCAATGGATTAGAAGTTTATAATGATTTTCTTTCACCCTACAATAGCTGTACAATTAAGTTAGATCAATCTCAATAAAATTAAGAAACAACAACCAGGTTAGGGTTAGGGTTAAAAAACCAAAATCCAAAAGTTTGAAAGATAAAATAGTAAGCAGGGAAAAAGATAGACATAGCTCTGTTTTGATCAATAGCGGCCTTGTTTTGAGATGATCACTACTCTATTTAGTACAATAGCGGCCCTATTCTGTAACAATTGCGATACATTTATGTAATAGCGAACTTCTTTTGATATAGTAGTGACCCTTTTCTGATACGACTGTAGCCAGATTTATGAACAAGAGTGACCCTGTTAATGATAGCGACCTCTGTAAAATATGATCGTGCTCCAAAAAACTATGCAACTCATTAAAAAATTGATAAAAATATTAGATGACAAACATGGGTCCCATCGGGCGTGCCATTTAATGTAAGGGGTAAAAGTGGAGAAGGATAATCAATAATGAATCTAATTAATAAACTCAAAAACATGAGATAAAACCCACTTACCAATGAGATATGATTGCAATCAAGCCATGAATTCAAACAAGGGTTAGATAATTAAATCAAAACAACAAATAAATCTAAAACATGAGCAATCTTACCATCCCATTGTGGAGTAACTTGTGTTGATTGAAATGTTGGATTGCTTCAACACAAAAGCCTCCATGATAGCTTGCAAAAGCTTGATGTGTGATGGCCTAGATGCAAAGATGAATGCTCAAAACTCAAATGGACATGACTCAACTATGAAAATTCTTGGTGATGAATGTGAAGGATGAAGGGGTATTTTATAGATTTTAAGAAATTAGATCAATGAATTGGATTAAGAGGTGTTGATATGAAATCAAAGACTAAGAATGAATGAGAGGAATTGATTGCCCAGTTAATTGAATGCAATTGGCTATAGGATTCTAGTTAACTGGTTGCATGAGATATTGATTGAAGTGTTAAGTCAATTAATTTATCAGAAGACTCTAAGTGAGTGGGAGTTAAGAGAATTGATTGATTAGAAGAGTGATCAATCAATATTAATTGACTGAGAGGGAGTGTCAATTAAGATTTGAGGGAATAATGCATGATATAATTAATTAATTAGTTATTGGAGGAACGTGCAAGATAAGGTTGATTAATAAATAAAATGTTTATTTATTAATAGATGATGTTTGAGATAAAAGAAGAGAATTAAATAATTAATGTAATTACTTAATTTAGAAGAAGTGTGAATGCAAGGGATTAAATAATTAAAGATAATTATTTAATTTATGCATGATGGAAAAGTCAATTACATAATTAAAGATAATCTTTTAATTTATGCATGATGGTGAATGTTTAATTAAACAATTACTGGTAATTATTTAATTAGAATAGAGGAATAAGTGAAGTTAAATTAAAGTGATGAAATAGTAAATCGATTAAACAATTCAAGATTATTCAATTAATAGAGGGAAATAGGGTTAAATGATGGAAATGATGTTAAATGCAATAATGGTAATGAAAATAATATTATTGATGGAAAAGTGTAGTTTCAAGATGTGCGATATGCGTCAAGCATTTTTACATGTTTGCAAAATGTAATAATCTTTCACAAATTTGCATAAAATGAAGCAAAATGACACATTTTCTTTCAAATGTAAGGACACTTTTTGCAAGAAAAAATACTATTTTTTAAATTTTTAGAAAAAATGCAACCTATTTCAAATCTAAATGGTACTCATAATCTAATAATTCTAAATTTTTTATTGAAACTAACCCTATTGCAACCTATAATGCAATATCATATGTATTTTTTGAGTTTTTTTTATGTCATTTATGATGCAAAAAATGGATGCCTAATTGAATGATGCAAAAAAATACAATGCTAACCCCTTTTTATAGGATAATTATTTCAAATTTTAGCTAATGTTGAAACGTCGAGTTCACGAAAATGTTTTGATTAAAAAGGGATCCTATTTCTAATACATAAAACAATAGGATCAAGCCTTTCTCAAGAGAACATTAGGATGCAAATCAACAAGGTGATTAGATTGAATTTCAACCATGAAGGTGAGTCAATTAGACCTAGATTTGATCCTTTACAAGGGCTCCTTGGAGATTTATTGGGAATGAATTGCCTTGATTGACCTAATTAAACTATGTGCCTTAGACTAAAAATGCAAGATTTCAACAATAGAAAGAATGTAATAGAAAATTCTAATAATAGATCTGAGTAAGGTAGAGTTTTGTGCACCCGTCCTTCAAGTTTGAAAATGAAAATGGAGGACATGGGCACCCAGGGTGCCACTATCCTTGTAGGTGTAATTCAAATCTATTTTCATAGTCCTTTAGTGTTGGATCCGAGCTTCTATTTCTCACTTGTTGCACTATCAGATCACAGTTGGATGATTCTATAGCTGATTTTCTGTGAGTTGTCAAGGTGTAGGGTTTCAATTGCAAAAATGAATGATTAACCTTCAACCTTCCTTCAATCCTCTTTAGACATGAAACTTGCACATTCAAAGGGAGAAGAAAGGTTGTTCCATTTAAGGGTTTGCCTTGGTCAAACCCTAAACCATTTAAGGTTGAATTTCTTGATATTGCTCTTAATAACAATTTCTTCAATAATTTTCAATTCTTTCTAGATAATTTTCAAATGATGCAATAACTAGCTATTTATAAGTGTTTAATCTAATTTCCTAACAATTAAATTTTAATGACAGACTTTGGATATTTGAAATTCAAATAATAAAATACTGCCTTTGACATATTCAAATTTGGAGCCAAAATAGGGGGACATATGCACCTAGGGCGCCACTGTCCTAAAATTTTGATATATTTGATATTTTTTTCGGTAAAAGCTATATAATATATTAATTATAAAAGATATTACATAGGTATGCCAAAGAGAACAAAAACTGGATGATAAAGACTGAATTACATTGATATTGATATATGCATGCAAAAATACAACAAAAAATGTTCCGCTAGATACATGAAACTGCGACCATCACCCCATATTCTTTCATATGACAATTATTTTATAAAATTATTTTGTTACAATTTTATTATTATATTTTAATTTTATACATCATCTTTACAATATTTTTGTAAATATATTCTACTTTAATAAATTAAATAAAAAAAAACAATTTTTATTTTATTATTTATCTCCACATTTTCCAAATGACACATACCCACGTCCACACATGGTCGTTATCATTCATTATTCTCATAAAGATATCAGCTTTAAAAGCTTTCACTTTGTTGAATGATTACAAGCCATTCAATGGAAACAATGATACCACGCTCCAAAGCATTAAGTGGATTCACTTTTTAGGAGGGTCCACAAAATCAAATCAATTAACTATTAGACATTTACAATATTATTAACTCTTTATTTAATAATGATAAATATAAAAATCTATATGTACCTATATTTTATAATATGAAGTAAACTGATAAGACTTAATTTATTCTAGAATTTACTTTAAGGCCATGATTTGGAAGTCATTAAAATTTCAAACAACGTTGAAAACATCAAGAGAAAAATATACAATTGTGATAAAGTAAACATCTCTTTTGATTTATATTTAATTAGGATAATAATATTTAAGTAAAATGGAATAAGATTTAGAAATAAGAATTGAAAAAAGAAATAATGAGAATTAGTATTTATATGTATTTTTGAGATAGCAATTTTTTAAAGTTGAATTATGTTGCGAAATAAAATGTTGAATAATGATCAAAGAGATAATAGAATTATCTAGAAAGTGTTGTTGTTATGAATAGACCCATGTCATGTGGTCTAGTCTTAGATAAGCTCATCAGATATGTATTAGTTCAAGTTGTGTAGTCTAGACTTTTGTTAATGTGACATTCAAAGATCTATTCAACTTCATCTTCTAACATGTTTTCAAAAATGAATTATATTGAAAAACATAATAAAATTTACTTAAAGACAAAAAAAGAAGTACAATACTTATCTTGATGAAAGACAAACTTCTAGATGATTTGACTAATAACAAATAACTTTAAAATATTTATAAATTTATGTCTTTAATTTGAATTGTTTATACATAAGACAATAAAATAACAATATCCTTTTTTAATATGATTTTTTTTTATAATATATTACCTAATCCACATAATAAAATAAACTAAATGACCTAATCACAAGTGAAAAAATCTAATAATAAAAAAAAAAATCAAATCAAAAAATCTATACTAACAATTGACTAATAAAAAATAATCCACTATAAACTTAATTTGAATTGAATTGAACCTGCCACTAATATTGGTGAAAAACAATATAAAAATAAAGAGGTCGGCTATTGAATGGTTTCATCATTCTATGTCAACCTATATTTTAAAAACACATGGTTTTATCCAACTCGAAAATCCAAAAATCTCTTTTAAATACAAATTAAAAAATAGATAGATAACACATTGTCATGTCAAAGGATTTTTGTACAACATTTAAAAAATATGTGTTGGAAAACATTTTTGAAAAATCCTACCAAAAGAGAATATTAAATGAAGAACTGGAATAAAATATAAGATCCCTTACATATCATATTTTATTATTATTCAATTTTTCATTGAAAGCTCAATCTTTGTTATATAATTGGGAAGGGTTATCAACCCTCACAAATAATATTTATCCTAAATAGTACTTTTATCAAATTGTGGTAGGAGTTTAATAATCATGTCTATATGGTATTTTTTTTAAGTGCACCAAATTTTCTATATTTATAATAATTACTTTCAAGTGCACCAAATTTTCTATATTTATAATTAGTAGTTACAATATAAAGTGCACCGATTTTTTTATATTTATAATTAGTAGTTATAATATAAAGTGTTTGATTATTAGAAATAGAAGTGAAATATTTTTTTTAATTTTTTTTTATAAATGTTATCTAGATTATTTTATTAAAATGATTTGTTATTTATGTTTAAAGAGAGGTTTTAGAAAAATATGTGCAATTATTTTTTGTCAATATCAACAATTTAAAAGCTTTCATTTTATTATTTCTAGTTATGGAGTTAGATGACAATTCCCAACCACCATTTGCTACTTCTCCCTACATCTTCCCTAGCATTGATACCTCTCATACTCTTTAAGATGTTTGATCACTCAAACCCTAACCGTAGTTCATTCTTTAAATCTATGTAATACACTTCAAACCTAAATCAAAATCTTAGTTTCTCCCTCTCTTCACCACTTTCTTTTTTTTGCATTCCATCCTTCCAAACCCTCCTAAAGCTAGTCAAAATGATTCAAAACAATCACACGAAGAAAGGAACACCATTGAAGTGCTAAACACACAGACAACTGAGAGGGGGGTGAATCGGTTGTACATTAAAACCTTAAACCCTCATTAACCACCAAACCCTTATTAATCATCAGTAAAATCTAAACATGTGAAACATAAACACATTCAACACCATACACAAGAGAACACCAGATTCACATGAAAAACCCTAATAAGAGAAAAATCACAATGAGAATTAGCTCACATATGTATGAATAGCAACATTGAATACAATAGGCTCACTGCCCAAAAAAGAAGAAGGGCTCACTACCAAGGGCTCATTGTCCAAAGGACTCAATATCTAGAAGAAAGAAGAATAGAGGAAGATTGTTACAAAGAGATTCACTATCTCAGAGCAATGGGAAAAATCCACCATTGCAACTTTGCACCATCCGCAACCTTCGACTAACTACCTCTAGCAACTTCAAGCACACTAAAAATGTAGACACCTTCTACTCATTGCATTTGGTAGCCTTAAGTGTTTAAGCTCACACTTAGATCACCACACTTGATCACATTCACATCATACAACACTCATACATCTGCCACACACATCTCCAACAATTAACCTTTATTTATATATATCCTCCACAAGCTCAAAAACTTTCTCCATGTCAGCCTCACTGAAACGTATGCACCTCAACACATGCAACCACTAAATAGGTCAACACCAAACACTTCAATGATGGAAAGAAGTGAAAAAAAACCACACCAAGGGTTAACTAGGACCCAAATCTACACTAGCACGCTTCGCCACACTTCCATAAATAACAAACAACCTCCGCAAATAGCGCTAGCACACTAGGTTAGCCAAACTTGCACTAACACTAACAAGCAACCACATGCACACCTCTCTAGATCTGAAAACACCATGCAAACCATAAAGAAACACACCACAACATCCCATAATATTCTAGCATCATTAGAATATTCTACAACATTGCCACAACCACTTGCAACTAAATAACACATTTACTCTATGTAACCAAACACACTAACCACATAACACAACTTATGAATCCAAGATTGTGAAGTTGTTGAACACTACATACTCCAGGGAAAGGTAACAAACAATATTGACACGTTCCCAAATCGACAAGATAAGAAACCACAACACAAAGAAATGCAGATCAATTTCATTTCTCCCAGACAACCTTCTTCATAGGCAACACACTATCAAACATAACTTCCACTTATGCCCAATCCAAAACCCAAAACTCTGGATATAGAACCTGTAAACACCTCTCATCAACATATCCAAACCACACAAGCATATCTTCAACCATGAATAAATGCATAGCACAACATTGAACACACCTCTATCACACTGCACACTCTTTTATTCAAATTTTCTCAAAAGCACTTAGAAACCAAGTGACCTAGTTGCATCAACAACACCGCAAACACCTACTCAACATAACCACACTAGAGGTTGAAATCAAATCACAACACTAATGACAACATAGTGCAACAATATCCAACAATCTCCTTGACCATACTGGAGGTTGAAATCAATGTGACATCAAACCAAATCACATCCACACTAGGGGTTGACATCAATGACAACATCGACAATCTCCCCCTTTGTTATTGATAGAAACACCAACTCTGAAAAACCATCAATTAGTAGAAGCAACTCTGCAACTCCCACACTTAGAGAACTCTCCTCCTTACTTCGGTCTCTCCCCTAACTGGGAAATTCCTTACACTTCTACCACTTTCTCAGACGTCACTCTCTCTTTCCTTTTCCTTCATTTTTCTCCCCCTTACTTGAGGATTTTTTCAAAATTCAATCTCTCCTCATGTTTTTTAAACTGCACTCTCTCCCCCTTTGACAACAATGGAAAATGGAAACACCTGCATACTTCACTTCAGGAAAAAATCGCAAGCAACTCTCTCACACACTTAATTCTTGCTCTCTCTCCATTGCTCTCTCCCCCTTAGGGGCACAAGATATGATCCCCTTGACTGAACCAACCAAATACACCACTACTTGCTCCCCTTGAGATGTAGCCTTTATCAGTCTAGGACCAATAATGTCTATGGAAATGCTCCTTGGATATATGCACACTCTTATGCATCTAATTGAAAGAAGGAGGGGTAATAACCCCTAACTTCTATCAGAGATACTCAAATGTATCTTTTGGAAGAGACTTTGTGAAAATATCTACAACTTGATCCTTTCTAGGCACATACTCTAGCTTCGCCTCATTCTTTACAACTTTCTCTCTTAGAAAGTGATACCAGATAGAGATATGATTTGTCCTTGAATTCATTACTAGGTTATTTGAAATATTGATAGCACTTGTATGATCACACAAGATAGAAATATGTTCATCATATGACACTCTGATATCCTTCAATGTCTTTTTTATCCACAAAACCTATGTGCAACATGATGCTGCTACAATATGTTATACCTCTCCAGTAGAGAATGACACTGAATCTTGCTTCTTACTCAACCAAGAAACCAACCTACTTCCAAGAAAGAAATCACATCCACTTGTACTTCTTTTGTCATCTGCACAACCTGCCCAATTTTCATTTGTATGAGCACTCAAAGAGAAATCAGTACCCTTGGGATACCATAGACCAAAATTAGGGGTGGTCTTCAAGTATCTAAATATCCTTTTAATTGTTGCCACATGTGATTCTCTAAGATGTTCTTGAAATCTTACCACAAGAAAAACTGCATGCATGATATCTAGTTTAGTAACAGTAAGATATAACAGTCCACCAATCATTGATTTGTACTTGCTCTGATCTATCTTAGGAGATTTATCATTTTTTCTCAACTTGAAACTAGTAATAATGGGAGTACACACTAGTTTAGAATCCTCCATTCCAAACTTCTTCAAGATTTCCTTGACATATTTTGAATGTGAAATGAATTTTTTTGATTGACAGATTTGTAACCCAAGGAAGAAATTCATCTCCCCAAATATTGACATCTCAAACTCTTTTTGCATCTTCTCTGAAATTCTCTTACACATACCTTCATTTCCTCCAAAGATTATGTCATCAACATACACAACCACAGTTAGGATCTAATATCCCTCAACCTTGAAGTAAAGATTTCTATCTGCAATACCCTTTTTGAATCCTTGCTGCAACAAGTATATATCCAATCTTGCATACCAAGATCTAAGAGCTTGTTGAGTCCATACAATGCCTTTTTACTTTGCAAACCATATCAACATGTTCTGACAATAAAAACCTTTTGGTTGTTCAATGCAAACCTCTTCTTCTAACTCACCATTCAAGAAGGCATACTTGACATCCATCTGATACACCTTGAAGTCTTTATGTGATGCAAAAGCCAAAAACATTCTCACCACTATGATCATCATCTAGATATAATGAGTTCTAAGTGGACCATTCATGCTCATGAGAGATGGGTTCATGTGAACTACAATTTTCACTCCAAAACTATATACTTGAATCTTAATAAAATATCATCATTTGATACAATGTAAAAATTCCCACTAATGTAAACTTAGAACATTGTCATACCTAAATGAACATGTCTCCTTGGATGTCATCTACTTTTGGATAATCTTGTTCTATCTTGGGAGGTACCTAAGTGGGCCCAACAATCTAGTCAAGATTCACTACTTTTCAATGCAGACTTTGACAAGGCCTATGATAGGATCATATGGACCTTTACTTGCACCATGCTATATTGGCTTAGTTTTGAACCCAAGATCATATATCACATCAATTTGTTAATTGAGGCTAGTTCTTTCTTAGTTCTGAATAATTCCCTCTCTCCTTAGTTCACCCTACAAACATTCATCAAAAAAGTTTACTCTCTTTCTCTCTTTCTCTTATATGTTTTTTTTTAATTCTATTAGATACCTTTTCCACCATTCCCACTTTCACAACATCATCCAAGCGATCTCTTTTTTTGGTAACTATTATGTGATCAATTCCCACTTTTTTGATGATAGCATGCTCTTCATTGAAAACAATTCTAAAGAGGTCATCAACACCTTAGATGTTCATGATCTATTATGCCTGGAATCCATACATAAAAAAATATTTTTTCATGAATTATACTTCTTATCCTCTTGTAAAAATCCCTAAGGCATGGAAGTTAATCAAACATTGGGTGATACCAAGATGCCCGAGGAACCCTTTTAGCCTTAGTATCACTCTTATTGACATGTGGAGATGGTTCATCAATAAATTAAATAATAAACTACTCTAATGGACCAATACATTTTTATTAATGGTGGACTAAATTCAAATTTCTAATATTATCCTTACTACTAGCCATTTTTTTTATGTTTCCTCTTGCTAGCTACCTTAGAAATATTGATATAAGAAAATTACTAAAGGTAATGATAAGTTTCTTATGGTCCAAATGGGTCAAATAAAAAATTATTATTATATCATCCTAAAAGCATTCAATTTAACCCAAAGACTAAGGAGAGTTAGGTACAATTGATCCCAACAATTGAGGAACATGTCTTATTATCAAGTTGATCATTCATCCCATACATAATGTCCCATGGAAAAATTTGGCAATACACCTAACAAGCACTACCATTGCTTCTAAATCACAATTCAATATCATTTGGAAGGACAAGATTATCATGACACACTAATTGCATGTACACATGTCTCCATGCAATTCAACAACATATGGAGAGCTTAGTAAGAGGTTTCCCCTAAATTCATGTGGTTTATCCACTCCTTAAGATATGGTCTAAGATTTTACATGTCCTCATGTGATAGAACTACAATATACAAATGAATGAACAATTTTTAGTTCTATATAAATATATTATGGTAAACATCTCTTCATAAGAGGCATTGAATATTTTATGGACCTCTAGAACCTACCTAACCTCTACTAATATATCTAATTCTTCGTATAATCTTAAAAATCTTTCAAAGCTCACTATTTTGGCTCAACCATCTCTTTGACCAATATTGTTTCCTTCTACAATAATAATTTCTCCAAGGGTTGGAGATGACTAAATGGTAATGAATATGATAATGTTTCCTCTCAAATTTATGTGTAAACCCATGTTTTCCCCTCTCCTCTATAATCTAACTTAATGATAAAAGGAATCGATCCTTCTCCCACCTCAATTGAACCAAGATTATTGAAACAATTTAAAATTCCAAAGTTCATCCTAAATCTCATCCCACTATTAAGAAGTTCTTCATCTTGAGCTCTACATTGGTAACTGTTTCCAATTTCTTCATAATATCCCTCTCATTTACTCCTTTTAACAAGAAAAGGAATCCATCAAGAACTATTTTTGGTTATATCTATATGCTCAATGTATTTATTCTTATATATTTTTATCATTCACGTTTCCTTTAATAAATATGTGTTTTGGAAATATGCCATGTTGGGTGCATCTCTCTAAAACTTGTGCACGTTTGAAATTTCTTGGCAAGCGATTATTGATTATGTTTGGGAGGATAGACAATTTTTTTTTACTAATTTAAGCTACCCTCTAGAATTGATCATTTTATCTATCTACTCTAATCTTTATTGACAAATAAAAATATTACTCACCTTAGGTAAGAAGCACTTAGAACACATACAAAGCTAGCTAAACAACTTGAGAAAATCCTAGCTCAATTGAAAGTTATAGAGATAAAAAAGAATTACTATCAAAGAAACTTGAAAAAATGACCAAAGGTGTTTGACCTTTCCCAATTCAAGAAGTCTCCACATAATTATGGAAAATTGAACTATGTCAACTTTCAATATACCAAGGATATTCCCCACACTGTCAATTTCATGGTCAAGTGTGTTAATATCATTATGGAAAGTATAATAGAATATTTTGAATGGTAAGCAAGTTATGCAATTGTTAGAAATCTGAAAAAAACAAATGTATAACCAATTATTTTTAAGAAATTATAAGCTATAAATTGTAAATGCATTAAAGAAAACCAATGATTCTGAGAGATACAAATTTCAATATGCCATAGCTGCATTAATAATTTCTCCAAAAGAAGCTACAAGAATGGTGTATAAAATACAATGAGATCCTTGCTTATATAGGCAAGGTAGAGGAGGTAGGAATGTTGGAATGAATGACTAACTACCTCTCCAAAGGTGCAACACTTGTGAACTCACTTGACAAGTGTGTGAGCAAGTCTCAAGTATGTATGCAATAGGTGTCTCAATAGGTGAGTACGTGTGTCTCAACAAAATGACGTGAGACAAAAATGTAAAAGTCCCTAAGTGGATACTTAAATAGTGTGAATAACACTCTCTTGGGTAGGATAAAAGCTAAATAGATATATCCAACATTAATTATCATTGAATTAGGTTCATTATGTTGAAGATTTTGGTGTTTAACTCCCCTAATACTTTGTTGTATTTAATTTATATATTTATTTAATAAAATACTAAGCATTGTACATATATTGTCTAGATACTACAAGTAAAGCTTGTCATTTATATGATGCTAATTAAACTAGATATTGTATATACAACAAACCACCTTGAATTAATAGATAAAGTAGACTACATTAAAGTTATTCGTATCTGATTTTTTAAATTAATAGGTAATTCTTCTATGAAATTTTTTGTTATAATTTTTTGTACAAATCTAAGTTATTTAGTATTATAAATGGATCTATGCTAACTATTAGTATATCAAAAAAAAGTTTGTACTTATGTCAAGTTGTTTCTAGCCATAAAATGTTGAAGAGTCATATCCTTGTACTTATTTTTTGATATTTGTAGCATATGTCATTATTGACCACATTTTATATAATAATTGTTTATTGAACTATAGACTATATGTCATTATTAATCACACTTTATAAAAGTGAAATACATTATGTCAATAATTCACACTAGATGGATCTATTGCATCCATTAACAACATATAATAGAACAATATGCCGTTGTATTTAATTATAGATAATCTTTAGCCATGTGAGTTCTTTCTTAGCATTTTTAATTAAATAATCATTTTTTTTGTGGAACATTTTTAAGAACTTTATAGAATATGCCAATATTGACCACCTTTTATATAAGAAATTTTTATTGAACATTATAACATTTATCATTATTGACCATACTTTACATGATGTAAAAGGAACCAAAGTTCATTATTTGATATATGTGTCTATTATTCCTTATTTCTTATGACATTATTGTTATTAATAAATTATGCATATGAAATCCTCAATGATTCCACTTGCATATATGATAGAATAAAGAGTGCCTATTATTTTAGGTCAACAAGGAGTAATAATAGATATTCCTTGTTCTATCATAGGTTTATTGAATATTGTAATCACACAAAGGTTTGGTTTCATTTCTTTCTTAATCTCTATCATTTTTTTAATTCATTTTAAAGCATCACTTCAATATTGTCATAATTTTTTTTATATTTTGGAACATTGTTATGTCAGTGTTTTATCCTTTATGTGTATAAAAAATGGATTTTCATTTAGGAATTTATGTTTTAAAACAGTTTCGGATGATAGTGTGTGACCTAAACTAAAGAACATTGCACAAATGTCAATACATCATGACCCAGTCCTAGTCAACAAGCTTCATCTTTTCGTGTTAGGTTCCTTTCTCACTTCCATTTACATCTCTAGATTATGCTTGTTAGTTCTATACTCCATTTTTCATAAATTAATATTTTATAAAATGTCTCTCTTCCTCTTTCACTTAGTTTAAGTAAGAAAGGGAAAATTTATCTAGGTAAGGTTTTATTTAATTTTCTAGTTATACTAACAAAAAAAATAAAATTTAATTAAAAATATAAAAAACCTTTAAGTTTTTAAAATCTTATCTAGATAATGTAGTGTAAGATTAATGGTAAACCTTACAAGAATTTAGACAAACAAATAACTCTTTTTTATATTACACATAACACTTAGATGCATCACATCTTCCAATAAAATATTGCTAGTCTCGTAAACAAAAATACACTATATATACATAAAATCAAATATAGGGATAAAACCTACAATTCTCATGGAAATAATACTTATTTTTTATTTCTTAAAAAGAGAAGGCCTCATAATTTCTCAAAGTGGAACACCATGGACAAGAGCATGTAACTTAAAGTTTTGAGTGAATTTACATAGGATTAGGAAATTATTATCACGAGTAAATCTAATTTTGTAAGTGTCACATGCATAAAGTGGATAGTGTCACATGCATAAAGTGGATAGTAAAAATATGATAGGCATACAATCAAAATCCTCTAAGAGATTGAAAAAATTCTCAAGGAATCTCCTTCATAGGAAAATAACTTGAGCATTAGGGTGGATGCCAAAATTCTTACATATGTGTATTTTTCCAAATAAAAAATGGGATCTATAGATAGATTTCCCTCAAGATGGATTTGGATTTAACAAAACACGAGTCAACATGATTGAAACTAAATATATAATACAATAGTATTGCCAACAATAGTTGACAAGGGTAAATTTTATCAAATTGTTGAGGGTTATTGTGATGCTCATCCTATGTAGATCTCCCCTTCCTTCTCGTTTAATGAGTACACAAGGATGAAGGATGGTGTATACTTTAAAATTATAAAATGAGAGGAGAGGTTCCTTCATGTGAAATCTTTGGCACTAGTTCTAGTTAGTATCTAAGTTCATGCATCTTAAAATGATGTATTTTTTGTTCTTCATAATATAATTTATACTTATTATGATGATTGCATCTTAATTTTGTTGCAATTTCCCTTTGCCACAAGTAGAATTATCTAGTTTAATACAAAATTTTATAGCAATTTTTAAATATTTAAATAAAATAAACAATCTACATTTGCATCATGTCATCTAACTCACACACAAACACATCTCAAATGTACCCTCAAATTTCTATAATAGCAATAAAAGCCATACACACATGAATTTTGTGTTAATTTTTTTCTTCTTATAGGCTTAGACCATTTAGGGTTTTCTTACCATCTTTTCATTTTCTCCTTGTTGGTAAGATACTAATAGTACCATAATTAGCATTATATTTCCCCATATGACATTCACATGGGTTATGAAGGCCATAAAATAGCATGCAAGAGAGATAAACATTAAATAAAGATGCATATATGGTTATTTGGTAAAATTCATTGGATCAAAATAAATCAAACAAGTATCACAAATGTAAGAGCATGAATCTCTAATAAGACCTTTCGATAGTAGGAGTCCCTCACATATCACTGCTAACATCATAACTCGTTGAGCTTAGAACTTGAAGAAGTAAGATTAAATGGTTGACACAAACACCTAATAAATGGTCCAACAATTCACAGGCCTTAGGACTAATATTTATCATCAATGCATCAAGGAGCCTTGCAAATTTATCAAAATTCCATACTAGCATGCATCAAGCAATGGTAGGAGCTTAAGGAACCAGAACCAAAAAAAGAATTACAACTCTTATAGACCATCAAATCACATAATTCTAATGATTTATGAAGATTGAAACCTTTAATAAAAATAATGTTGGACACGCTTGGAAACTTAAGACAAGGCCACCATGGATAAGAAGTTAAAGCTTACATGCAACAATGAAAAATTGATCATTAATGTAGTAAGGAAGGCACTAGATCTTGTGGGTATGAACCAAGGCCATTGAAAGATCTCTTGGATTGGATATTAACATAGAGGGTGTTGGAACTCAATTATATTGTGTCAAATTTTGCTTGAGTCCCTTCCTTTTGTGTGCCTATGTAGCATGATCCCTCATCAGTAATCAACTTGAGAAGTCTATAAGGGTCATCATGTTGTATTGTGCTACTTGATGTGTGTTCCTTGCTCATGTCTTCTGCTCATTCAACAAAATCAAAATCATAAATTTGGCTAAGGAAGTGGTCAAAGGTTCCATAGGAACCAAGAACCATCGGTTCATAGTTCCCATGAAACCCTCGACAGAGGAATGTGTGGGTGATGGAGAAGGAAGGCGAATGCATCGACAATTCTTGCTAAGTATGAAATCGTCGATGAGGACAGGATGCACATGAGTGGTGTTGGTTCTCAATTAACATGAAATCACCTAATGGGGATTTGAATGCACAGGAAAGTGGTGGAGGTTCTCGATGGGTAAGAAACCCCTAACAAAGTGAATAATGGCTGAGATTGCTTATTTTCTACATGTGAAGGTGCCAATAGTGGTAATATATTGTGTGTGTCTCTTGGACTCTCTCTCCACTTACTTGTGGCTATGGTGTCTTTTCTCCCAACCACTCAAAATAAATGTGGCTATGGTGTCTTTTCTCCCAACCACTCAAAATAAATGTAGATATTTATTTTCAATCTACAACATTCATTTTGGGTGGGAGAAGGATTTGGGCTGTGATTTTGAATTTGCTACAATGAGCAACGATTAGGGTTAACACCTTGCTATTGTTAAAGGAGATTTTGAGTCATTTTTAAAAGAGGTTGGTCATTGTGTGGTCTTCAGATGCTAAGGAAGTTGTAGGGTAAACTTTGAAGCCAAGTCTAATTTGTTTTGGTGATGTACATACCTACGAAATTAAAGAAGACCAATATTGCATGTGGATTTTGCTACAAAAAGTCTCCATGGTATTGAGTGTATATTTATGAAAATTCTTTCTTGTAGATGGGAATTTTACTTTGCCACATTTAGTGGCATGAATTTAATGCTAAGTTAGAAAATTGTAACAACACTTAAAAACATTGCAAACCTTGTAATGATCTTTCTCTATTTCTATATGAAAATGGATAAATTTAAGTATATTCTATGTGATCTTCATTATCATTTTTGTATGTAAGTAAAAAGCTACATGTTCTTTGATTCCTATTTTTCATTACCTTGTGATATGCAACTCTGTTACCCATGAATAGGCACTGGTCTAGAACCCTAATCAATCTCGCACATCCATCAAACAAAACAAATTAGTAGCGTAGGAGTAGGAGTAGATTTTGTACATTCATAGCCTTGAAATATATCTTCATTGAGCTTCAAATGAATCCATTTCATGTGGGTTATGCTTGGATAGTTATATCAACTATATAGGGGTTTTGAGGTAGCTAGTTGTTCTTGGTT